>NBIV01000035.1:0-382455 GCA_003194525.1 Gracilariopsis chorda | reverse complement strand
CTGGACTCTCTTCCTCGCCGAATGGGCTGCTCGCGTTGCCGCATTTCTCCTCTGGGAGGTGTACGACAAGAACCGTCTGTGGTACATTCCTCCTCACCTACGCCAGGTTATCCGCCGATTGGATCTCTATATCCCTCTGGGATCCGAAGCCAATGTGGATGAGCTTCAGTGCCTTCTGAACACCATCGATATGGTTAACTGGGATACAGTCCCAGTCTCCAACGTCCCTGACGGTGAGCCTTCCAGGCATGATCGCTCTCCAGGCCGGAGAAATCCAAACGCTGGCAACTTCGTCTTCTATGACCCTTGGGAGGTATCCGTGACTTCACGGGCTCACGCGCTAGCGTTACGCGATGTACCACGCTCCGTTCCGCGAGGCCACCCGGTTGGGTTCATGTTTTCCGATGACTGGCACGGTTCCTACGAGGATGATCCAATGGTGGATGACGACCCCGATGAGGTGGAGGAGGCCGTAGCCCCGGTAACGGCGATGGTCAACGATCTCGACGGATCCGGCCAGCATGTGGCTGCTCCAGATGGCTGGAATATGGCCGCCAGTGCGGCTGCTTCTCCGTCTACCGCATCTCCGGTCCCGTGGACCCTCAGGCCGTTGCCCTCAGGGCTCACCTCCAGTCCATTGGAGTGGTTGCGCCTTCCAACCTCACCAGCGTGAGCGAGTTATTGGCTTTCGCGTCTGCGAACTACCAACCGCCAACGAGCGGCTCATCCTAAGTCAGGATCCTGGACCGTGGCACGCACACCTGATATAGGTTAGCGCTTAACGCTCCATAGCTTGTGGTAAACGACTTCCTTCTTCTATATCCGTATGTCCGGACTCTTCTTTTTCTTCTTCATAGCATCTTCATGCTGGACCGCTAGGCGGTATTCTTCATTAAACCGTTACTTCGGTCGGACCGCTAGGCGGTGTGACGTCCAA
This sequence comes from Gracilariopsis chorda, assembly GCA_003194525.1. Classification (NCBI taxonomy): domain Eukaryota; phylum Rhodophyta; class Florideophyceae; order Gracilariales; family Gracilariaceae; genus Gracilariopsis; species Gracilariopsis chorda. The sequence continues at coordinate 381,518 of NBIV01000035.1, read as the reverse complement.
TGACCATTGGTTTCCCTATCCAGTGCATTACTTCGTGTAACCTTCTGTAGCCAGATCTCTTCCTGTGTCCTCTTCTCTTCGGAGACTTCTCTTCCGTCTTCGGAATCTTCTGCATAGTGCAGTGTATCGTCCTACCCAACCTGGGCCATGTCCAAAGTGGATGGGAGTGGGAACCGCGTCCGGCGGTGGTAGGTTATCACCTTGGAACGAGGAAGGTGCTGAATGGGCTCCCATGTGTCCTCTTCCGGGGGTATCCGTACCATCGGATTTGGTAAAACCACACTCCTTTGGAGTCCAGAACATGATCCACGATGTGGTCAACGACAAACTCCTGGTCGTACGTAGCCGGCTCCTGACCCGTCATGGCAGGGCTTAAGGGGAGAACCCTGTGAGGGGACTTGCCTGAAATTGGCGCGACCCTGCGGGCAAAGTCAGCTTTCCTCGACGCTGCGAGTGCTGGGACTTGATACTGCATTGCGGTCTTTCCGCTTCCTAATCCTCTCCTTGTGGGGGGGGGCCTTCCGTTCTAACCGGATTCCCCTATTGACGCGCAGCTCGCGAGCTCTTCTCCCACGCGACCCGTGCAACTCTGGTGAGTTTGACCGTTCACGGTGAGGGAGGCGGTTCACTACGGTTCCGACGCCAGGAGTCGGATTGCCATGCATCACACACTGTGATTGGCTGGCCGCTGGCGGCAAGTGTCGCGCGCGGTCTTTCCACGACGCGGGTCTTGACTGTACTCCTGACGCCGGCCGGCGGTATGTACGTGTACACCTTTCCACGGTTTGGAATTTCGGGCTTCGTCCGCGTGACAGTGGCGTCACAGTGTCCATTTGTAGGGCTCTGCGGTAACGCACGCAGTGTCAACCACACTCTCCGTGTCCGCGGTTGCTTTTCAGCTCACCACGAAACTGGTTATGACCGAGGTTGTATGTTCTCCGTGCTCGGAGATATCATTCGCCACATTAGTGACCACACCGAGTCCGGTTCACTACTTCCTCCTTCGCTACCCAGCGACTCGCTCGACAGGAGTGCATCCGGGTCCGCGGAGACGGCTTTCTCGCTTCGAGATGCGTTCAACCCCTCCCTGCTCCGGGGGTTCTCATCCGACGATGCCGTATGAAACGGGACACCGTCCGACGCCGGAGCTTCCTTCCGCGATGGCGCGATCGATTCCCGTCCCTCCCCCTCCTTAGGTGAGAGGGCGGTGGGTTCAGGATGAAGGACCTCCGCGGGCGGAGTAACGGTTAGGCGTTTTGGGGTCAAGCGTGCGTTGCACGATACGCGCGGCGCGCCCAACCGGTTGATCGGCAATTGGAAGATCCGAGAGTCCCCGTTTCGGGTGCGGTAAGACGGGTGGGCGGGACGGAAGCAGATTATCCGTTGGCCGAGTTACGAGGTCATCCTCCGGGATTGTCACGAGCGGTGATGAGCCCTCAGGGGGCGCAGGCGCGTGGGCTACGCGGTCGCGTGAGACGCGTTCGAACTGGTTATCGACGTCCAGTACGACTGTGTCGTCGGCGACGGAAACCACCCGATAGGGTCCATTCACTATCGGTGACAACTTGTGGCGCTTCTCCTTTTCGGGATTATAATATTCCTTTCGCAGGAAGACGGAATCCCCTTCCGAGACCTGGGGTATCGGGGAACGAATCTTCGCGTCGAAGTTCTGTTTGTATGCCTCCTGGGCTTTTCCCATAGCCTTTCGGGCGGTAGGGACCATGTTCTTCAACCATTCCTTCCAGGAATCTCGATATAACCTTGGTGAAGGGTACCCCGAGACGTTCGGTTGCGCTTCAATAGCCATGGGTGGCGGAATCCGAGACAGGACCAGCTCAAATGGAGCGAGGGTCGTGACCCGGTGTACCTGGGTGTTATACGCGTACGTAATAGCGTCCGTGTACAAGTCCCATTCCATGGGGTGATCCGCGACATACGCGCGCAGTGCGTTGAGCATAGTACGATTGAATCGTTCCACTTGTCCGTTACACTGCGGGTGGTAGGTGGTAGTAAACATATTCTTGATTCCCAAGATTCTACATACGTCCTGAAAGAACTTTGAGGTAAATTGAGATCCGTTGTCGGAGAGTAGGTGTACCGGCGGGCCGTAAGTAAAGACCCAGTGGGTTACGAACGCACGCGCAACCACGTCCGCGGTAATCCGTTTAAGCGGTACTGTTCTCACCAACTTTGAGAAGCGGTCAGTAATGACGAGAAGATACTTGTAACCACGTTTGGTTTTGACAAGCTCGCCCAAGATATCAATAGCGACATATTCGAGTGGCGCCCGTGCCGGGAATAGTGTTAACTTCTTCGAGTACTTCCGAAGTTTCACATTATTCTTCGCACATTCCACGCACGAGCGGCGAACTGCATAGCAGTCAAATGCCATAGCAGGCCAATAGAAGTCCCTGCGAAGGGTCAGGTATAGTTTCCTCCCGCCGGGATGTGCACCCAACTTCGCGTAATGCGATAGATGCAAGACGCGCTGCTGCAGCGTGTGAGGTACAACGATCTGTGGGGCCCGTGTCAGCAACCTGACTAGGTAGCCTCGATCGTTCACCGCAAAGGGTATCTGTGCGCCCCCGTTAAGACGGGCACGAATCTGGGCACAGAAAGGATCCTGCTGTTGTTCACGGATCATTTCCTCAGGGGATATGGGAACAACCTGGTCATCCGGAGGATCCGTAGGGTTTGCAGCCAGAATATCGTCACAGATGTCATCCCCATTCACGTCTGGGTCGTCTTCTTCCGTTCCCTCCGGGGATTGTGCCATGAAACATGGTATTTCCAGATCGTCGACCGGTTCGGTTTCCGCTGATGTTCCTAAGCGCGATAGGGCGTCAGCCTGAGTATTCAGGGATCCCTTCTTGTAGAGGACATCAAATGTAAATTCCGAGAGTCGGAGACGCCAACGCATGAGGCGGCCCGACGGTTCTCGAATTTCGAGTAGCCAACGGAGAGCCGAGTGATCGGTGTGAACCTTGAAATGGTTACCCATAAGGTATGGGCGAAGCGTTGCCAACGCCCAAACAACAGCAAGACACTCCTTCTCGGACACCGAGTAGTTGCGCTCGTGAACGTTCAACGAACGTGACCAATATCCGATCGGATGTCTTTCTCCTTCTTCCGTGACTTGAAACAACGCACAACCCACCTGGTGGGCACTTGAGTCAGTATCCACTTCGAAGGGTAAGTCCGGGTGCGGTAAGGCCAGAACTGGCGGGGACGTTACAGCGTCGACAAGAGACGAGAATGCTGACGACTCAGCCTCGTCAAAGACGTCCAGTTCGGTGGGTTGTCCTTTCCGGAGGAGTGCGTTAAGCGGTGCTGACAAGTCGGCGAAGTTCGGGACGAATCGGCGATATACATTGCAAAGTCCTAGGAAGGATCGAAGCTCCGTTTGATTAGTCGGATGTTTCGCCTCTCGAAGTGATTTCACTCTTGCTTCATCGATTGAAAGCTGTCCGGGGCGGATGATGTGCCCCAGATATTTTACCGAATCGGCGCAGAACTCACACTTTCCCAGCTTCAGGGTGATGCCTGCGTTGCGGAGCACTGTCAAGACTTCCCGGACATGGGACAGGTGATCGTCCAAGTTATTGGAGAACACTATAATGTCGTCCAAGTATACCAGACAGCTGGTTCATTTGAACCTCGCCAAGAGGATATCGATTGCCCGTTGGAATGTAGCTGGGGTATTCGTTAGTCCAAACGGCATTCGCTTAAAGCGATATAGTCCTTGATGGCACACAAACGCGGTCTTATCACGATCTTCTTTCCTAATAGGGACCTGCCAGTATCCCGAATTGGCATCGAGGGTAGTGAACACCGTTGCGCTCCCCAGGGAGTCAATGTACTCGTCCATTCGTGGAATCAGATAGACGTCCTTGACAGTAACCGCATTCAGGCGGCGGTAATCCACACAGAAACGCCATGATCCATCCGCTTTCGGAACAAGGACAACAGGAGAAGCCCAAGGGGATTGTGCTGCTTCGATAACTCCAGCTCGCAGCATCTTCTCCACCTGAGATTTCTCTTCCCCCCTTGCTTTAGGGCCTGCCCGATACGGGTGCTGTGCAATAGGCTGTGTATCCGGCAACAAATCAATCCGATGTTCGGTTACCCCTATCGTCCCCAGGGAACCGTCCCACATGGCGGTAAAGTCCCTGAGCATGTCACGAAACTTCTCACGATGAGATTCATTAATGTGATCCAGGTCCAACTTATCCAAAGCCTGTTCTGGGTCTAACGCAGTATCTGCCGATGCTGAAGTCGTGCTCTTCTGAGCTTCTTCGACAGTCGAATCTGAACTTTCCCGGGCGGAATCCAACGGAACGAACGGGACCTCCTCCCCCTCCTTAGGGTCTTGTATTCCGAGAACGTCGGATATCGGAATCTTTGTAGGAAGGATAGCCAACGGATGCGGAAGCATGTTGCCCAGGACCTGGTTTTTAACCAACCACTGAGTGGTAGTTCCGAGGTTAGCAACGAGAACCTTAAAGGGTTTGTCCGGCTCGACGGATACGATCCCATTTGCTAATGCGAGACGGCGCTGTTCGTAGAGCGAGGGGAGCGGTTGAACAACCTGCAACCCGTGGTGTTTGGATGTTACTGAGACCCACACCTGAGATTCCTTCGGGATCGAAACTGGTTCCGCGACGCGAATCTTCGTAGATGCTCGATCCACATTGGACGCTTCCTGAGCAGCAGGTAAAGGTACCCGTTTACGGGAGGCGTGTCGCAAGGGCTTCCGTACAATCGGGATGGTCGAACCGTTGGCCAATTCTACGGATCTGGAGCGAGGGCGGATAGCTTCCACGAAGCGGTCACAGAAATCACAACCGAGGATGACCGGTGCAGCAAGAGAATCGCATACGATGAAGTCCAACTTCACCACGTAGGTGCCTAGTCTGAGTACCAGAGGAATTGTTCCAAGAGTCTGGAGCGGGTTGTTATTAGCGTCCGCCAGATCCAGACTTGGACCAATGCGAATGCATTTCCGCATGGCGGGTGGAATAATCCCGATATTGATCAGGTTCGGAGCGGCACCTGTATCCAGGACAGATAACTGACGAACCATGAACTGGTTAGAGAGACCGAGGTCACTATAAACTTTATAGTTCCTCTTGGCCATTACCAAAACTCGATCCGGGATGCGGAGGTTACGGGACCGTATCCACGGACGACGCAGAGCCACTAAGTGGTCCGAGCTCACGTCTTCTTGAGCCAGTTTCCTCGTAAGGATTTCGGCAGGGGAGCGAAGCGGTGGCGCCTCAGGCGTCTCCAACTTCGGCTTGGAAGACACCCCTCCCGTGGGGGAGACTCCCAAGATTAGTTTTTCGGGACCGAATCGACCGCTGGGTGCGGCTGAGCCCGTTCCGAAAGGTTAGGGTTGTTACCGTTCGCGGTTTTCGCGGCTTCTCGAGCTTGAGCATTGTGGACCGCAGCCTTTGCGTCTTCATACGAATTACTCGGGACACGAGCCTTATGCTCCGGTGGGAGATTCTCATAATTTCCCACGATCTTCCACATCTCGCGGATGGGGAGGGTACACTGCGACGCAGTATGACCTTCAAGGTAACAAATGTAGCAAATCAGCGGGGCTGAACGTGTTCCGGTGGCGTGGGACATCATTCCGCGGTGCTGAGGGTGTTGTGGTTGGAATGCTAGTTGCTTCGGGTTGGACCATCCCGGGCGGGAGTGTCTTGTGGCGCTCGACGCGTAGGCTAGCGGGGCTGGGGGAACCCGACCGGGGTTTGCGTAAAAGGCCGGATCTACCACGGGGTGTGTAACCGTGGACGGCAGTTCCGAGGTTGCCAACGACTGTTCAAGACTGCCAAGATACTGGATGTTATCCGCAAATCCGGAAGATGGTCCCGGGTTAGGGAGAGATGCCGAGGAAGCCTCGTTCTCGACGAAGAGAGCCTTCGACGACCGACGCCTCGGGTCTCTCGCTCTGAGGGTGTCACCCCCAGCCTGCGCGTACTGGACCAGTTCCAGATACGTCGCCTTGCGCTTCTCTTCCCTGTAGCGGGACACCAGTGCCCTGATACCAGGATCTAAACCATCCACCAGCATGGAGCAACGCTCAAAAGCGGTAAACACATTTCCACAACGATGAAACGCTTTATTCAAGCGAGTTGAATACGACGTTTCCGTTTCACCAGGCTTCTGTTTCGTATCGCGAACCGCCACGATGGCTTGACTGATTGCATTTCCCGTCGCGTACGACCTGAGCAGGTAGTGTACAGCCTCGGGCCAGCACGTAACACCTCCTTCTGAGGCCCTGGACGAACCCCTGACCGAGTTGTACTGATCTTCAGCCATTCCTGAAAGAAAGTAGGGCAACGCAACGTATGCCTGCGCCTCACTCATTTCGAGTACGTCTGCTTCCTGCACAAAGCGGGCCAGAAAATCCAACACGAGGATCGGATCTTCACCGGAGAACTTCTGCTTAAGCATCGTCACATTCATACGACGTATGAGATCCTTCACCCGACCGGTGTCTCTCGAACTTCGAGTGCCCGAAGAGTCTTCCAATCGGTAATAACGATAGGACAACAGCTTCCTGTAAAGGGGATTCGTCGGTTTCAATTCCTTCAAGCCGAAATGACGGCGACCTTTCTCCCGCGCACGGATTGCTCCATGGGAGGTGTAGGTAGCCCTCGAACTAGGTTCTTCTCCGCGACGGCGGCCTCTCCCTTCACGCGATGATCTCGAAGACGAGCTACTCGAACTTGTTTCCGAGTCGGAACTTGGCGAAACTTCATAACGATGAACTCTCTTTCCAGGGTGACGGGGGAGGTGACTGGAGCGGTGTTGGGTTGAGATGACCTTCACTTCCTCCTGTCTCGGAGCGTTCAGGTCTTCTCTGAGCAACGCTTCCAGCGTGTCCATACGTCCGGTTACCCGCATCATATGGGTTTTAACTTCCTCCACGAACTCCCGATATCCTTCTACGAAGGCAGCCGGAGTACCCAGACACTCCAGAATGGAATTCACATCAGCTCTCAGGAGACGAATATCTCCCGAATAATCCCGAGCCAGGGAGTCACTCCATCGCCGTTCCAACTCGGTAACTTGCTGCGAGAGGGAGGCGTGGGCCACATTGGCAATGTCGATTCTCGACTCGAGGAGATGGTACTTAGGCGACCCGGGTCTCGGGGGGACAGCCGACGGCGTTTCGACCACCGGAGGTGGCGTAGTGGCCACAGCTGTCACGGCTCGAGGCACCGAGGTTGCCGATGGGATTCCTTGGGATTCCAGACCGACGGCATCGGTAAGTAGTTGTTCCGGAACGGACCTTCGTGATCTCGCCGCTGCGGCGTTCCGTTGCGGACCATTCCTGGGGGAACTCGGAGCTGTGGGCAGCATACTGCAGATAGCCGTCCACGGCTTACTTCACCAGTCCCATGGCTTGGGAATCTCAACAAATGAGCAAAAAGGGATAAAAGGGAAAAGGGGAAGCGGACTTCCGACAGGCCGGATTGAAAGCCAAACCCGTTCTAGGTCGGGAGACCACTTGTGGTGCAATCCCGGTGTGGGAAAGGCACCCAAGGCAGCTCGAAGCCTTGCTCTCTTGGAGAGGTAGGCCCAGCTGGGTAGAGCCCTCCGTGTCCCGTATGACGGGTGTAACTCCGTCGGGAGCCTGGATGTACCTCGGAGGTTTAGGGGTTAGAACGGGTCGGAACCACGGCTGGTCCGGAAGTAGCCTGCGAACAGTGGAACAAAAGAGGGAAAGGGACCACCCGACGGGGGCGTGCGGAAAGCGGGAACAGACCCCGGAGGGGGGGTGCCGATACACACACACGAACACGCACCGCGCGGCGGTTAGGGGATATGAGGGGAAGGGATGGTCTCACGGTCTCACGACACACGTCGGTAATATCAATACCCAAAACTGGGGCGGAGATAGGGCCTGTACGGGCGGTCACACGACAACAACGAATACCACGAGTGGTCACAATCCACTGGGTACGACGAGCACGGTCTCCTCGGTGGTGCGAGTCGGGTGAAACTATCGGGCAGGCGGTGTACCTCCGCGAGGAGTTAGACACTTCGCATGGCGAATAGAGTCAGAGCCGAACTCTTGTTACTTTTCTTGGTGAGCTCGCCGCCGTGCGGCCGACGCTCAAGTACTAGCTCAGTGCAGTACAGTAGGTAGTGCACTAGCCTAAGTAAAATTAACCCCTAAACTATACTAAAATAAGTAGCCGTTTTGGGCCTCCTGGCCGGGGCTGTAGCCACGTGTCCACCACCCTTGCCAGGCAAGTACCACAAAATATGAATGTTCCCATAACCACCCTGGGTAACCCGACCGCTAATTAGCCCGGTAAACGGGGGCTAAAATTCATGCATCCCGCTTCATCGCTCGCACCGAGTACACCTCAGATATGAGTTTCACCATCGCCCGTACGCGGGAATGTATTGCACTACAACGGTAGCGCACGCGGAGGGAAGCAGGGATGTTGTTGTACGAGGGGGGTGGTTTGGCGGCGATGCTACCATGTAGCGGGGTTCGATTTAACTCCCTGCCCTCCTCTTCGACCTTCTGGGGAAGGCAGATCAGGAAGGTCATTTATATATTGCCTCCAGCTGGAACGAGGTGACTTTATTCCACGTTACAACTGGTGGCCAGCGTAGCTCCATCCACAAAGGAAGCGTTCTCATCTTTGTTTCAACAATATGCAGTATCGATAGAGATCCTAAACTAATTCCTCAGCACTACACAATCGAAATGCGGGAACAAGACCAGCACCAGAGGTATAATACGAGGAGTACCGAACAAGCCAGACGGCTCTTTCAGTTTGTGTTGCAACAGGGCAAAGTTTAGTAACGTTGGGCTTTAGCTGTTCCTCGCCTGGACTTGTAGATCTCGAACCCTGCAGTGCGCATCAATATTATAAGACCAGCCGCGTAAGAGACACGAGTTGTATTGCCGCGGCAAAGGGCATATCATCTGAAAGCTAGTTAAAAGTAGATTTCAAGTGGCGATTGTTTAAATAATAAAGCTCCTTTATGACTTTGATATGTATGAAACGCTTATTCTAGCCAATCAGAAGTATAGGACCGTATTAATGTTTGCTTTATCCACGTTGAACGAAACACTTACTACTTAGTTTCGCTCTATGCCTAGCCAAAACAGCAATTCAGCGACGCTGCATGCTTTCAATTTTACGTGCAGCACCTTATCTCCCAGCCTCTCCCACTTTTCAAAATGGCCTCTTTCAACTCAACAAGCGAACCAAATTGGCTTGCATTGTAGTACAACCACCACGCTAAAACCTCCCAAAGGCTCTCAATTGGATTCATATCCGGTGCCCTGCTTGGCCAGTCCATTAAAGTGGTGTTCGTCGTAGCAAGCTACTTCTTAGAGAAGTTAGAAACCTGAATAAGACTTTTATCTTTTCGAAAAGTCCACACGATTTTATGTGTGTTATAGCAGCCCAATTCAAAACATGATCCTCTAATAACTTTTCATACTTTTTAGAGTCCTGCTTCGCATGCATTACCACCAATGGTCCTCTTAAGAAATAAGAAGAACATCCTCAAACCATAATACCTCTGGCTCCCTTTGCGAGTTGTGAAAACACACGTTCTTCGGCGCTAATTGCGTCCCAGCGCGAAGAATATTCATCCCGCACATCTGTGCTTAACTGTTTCTCATAGGAGGAAATAACATTGCACTTTTTCGTAGTTCGTTAAGTAAAATGTTCAGTAGGCCACTCAACACCCTTTTCTTGTGTTAAGAGGTTAAAAAGAAAGCTCTCTTCATTAGTTTGTGAACAAATGGGTTTTTTATTTAATGCGCATCGAATAGTAGAGATTGAAACAGTCGGTTGGAAAAGTTTCATCGGTGCAATGGTATTCTATTTTATCTGTTCAGGCTCGTGGTAAAGCCTTTGTTTTGCAATCTCAATTGGTTTTTTTCGTCCTCTAAAACGTAGTTTCTTTCTTTATGCGTACCGTGCTTCTTAAAAGAGGTTAAAGACGTACATAGACCATCTTGTAATGTAGGCGATGTTTTTGTGCTTCTTTTCTGGCCGTAAAGAACAATAATCGCCCCCAATTCTTGCTTGGTCAGTGATTTTTCACAGGGCATGTTGGTAGTGGAATTGAGCTTAGTCGTGGAACTAGAAGTGAGCACAACGTTGGTAGAAACCCTTTTAGGCTCTTTTATTGTTTGCTTTCATTGAAATTTGGCGCAAATCAAGGAAACAGTTTCGCGACATTATAGTCTCGAATAACTCTGTAAGGCTCTTTATAGATTTCTCCAGAACTATTGGGAGTGTTTGAGTATCGTTTGTAATGTGATACTTTGCTTTTGAATCCCACTGAAGTGAATTTATTTTTATTTAGTGCCCTGACAAGAGGGTGTGTGGGCCGATACTCTTATAGTTTTGAAGCGCACGGTAAGTACTTTTTAACCCATTCGATCAAAATGATGGGATTGTGAGGTGATTTTCAACGAATGAACTACAAAGTGCTTTTCTTCTGCTTCAATAAAAATTAGTTAGTACCTGAATAGCATCGCTGTTGGTCAGAAGGGAGCAGAGGAAGTTCAATCAGACACCTGACGGTCTCTCTTCATTTTACGGGGCCAGTTGGACCCTTTTTATAGAGCTCAGTGGCTGCTATAGTTAACAAGAAACTATCTACCACGCATACTCAGATGCGTGGGTGTGCGTAGCAGTGAATCCCACAATTCTATTCTATTACAGTCATGGTTTCCCAAACAGGACCATATGAGACTCTAGTTTGAATCGCATTGAGTCGGTTTGAGTTCTTGAATCGCACTGCATCCGGTTGAATCCGGTTGAATCTGTTGTCTACGTCACGAAAATCGCACTGTTGATGTTGTACATTGTATCTCTGTTTTCAAGCATAGTACTAAAAATGGAAGACCTTCTTGTGGAATGGGGGATTGCCTTCTGTCCAATGTCGATATATTGATCAGTCGAGTTGATGTCGTTGAATACTACGGTAACAGTGAGTCTTTCATCAGTGGTCGAACCAGGGTCTGATCAACAAGATTTGATCAACTGTGCCAAAATAATCCAAGCAATGCCCCTGTTTCTGCAGGGCAAGAGCCGAATTGACACGACGTAGCTGACGTAGAACCTGCAGCCAGTCCAGTAGTGGGGTCCAAAATGTGTGACTCAGCTTTCAGGAGCATATGGGCACATAGAGCACCGTGTAATGCACAGCCTATAATAGCGTGGAGGTCAAGATCTGCTGACTTGTAGCTCAACGACTTGGATACAGATACTCCACTCACTGAGCAAGAAGTCCCCGTAGAGGACCGAAATAAAGCGCACTATACTATTCAAAAATCCCTCCCCATCGCGTCTACGTCGCTTCTCTTCTTATCTCTGTCGCTCTTTCCGATGCTTTTCGTTTATTACCGCCAATTCTACTCTATCATCTGGTGTGAAGCGCACATTGCACCCAGTTGAAAGTTCTATTATGTTATAAGTATGTTTTTCAACTTTGTTGATAAGATCAGTCAACATTTGTTGTATCTGTAGCAATGTTTGACATACCACCTGACCTCTTTCGTGCTTTTTGAAGATGTGCCGAGCTTTTTCTACTGATTTATTGATTTCTGTCCTCGATGGTTCTGCGGCTCCGAAAGATTGCCTTTGCGAGTGATCTTTAACATCATCGCCATTAGTTAGGCACTTTTTATTTGCAATGAACCGTTCCGTGAAGCTTTTTTACGCTTCACTATCCGTAAATTAGCCTTTTCTGGAGGTTTGACTACGTGAATACGCCCAGTTGCCCATTCTATACCTCCAAAGTCTTTTTCAGGATTGTTACAATGTTCATATATCTTGAACCTTATGATAGATAGAAGTCGTACTTCGTTATAATTATGGATGGCCGTTAGAAGCACTTGCTGGAAATGATCTTCGGCATATGGACCGAGACTGCAGGTCACTCGTTTGATTTGGTCAAATAGCGCTTGAGAATCAGAACACTTCACGCATATGCGTACTTCTCTCTCTGAAGGTCGTTCTAGAAACTGATCGATATCCTCGTACGTTTCGCCGCGTTCTACATCTTCTGTGCCCATCTTTTCTTTCAGTCTCATCATATCGAGAACCAAAGCTTGTTTTCGAAGTACAAATATGTTGACGTAATCAAATTGGTTCGAATCTACCTTCCAATAGTCATCAAACAGAGTGTGGAGCTCAATTTATTCATCTAAGACTTCTTTGACGTCCAGTTGTCGTTCAGCTATTTCTCCGTACACCATGGCACATCTCATTATGTGTCGACACGGGAAGCCCATAGATGGGGATTTTTGACAGTCGCATCTGACAAGCCATTCACAATCCCCACCGTCTTCGTCATCTATTTCACGCCTTGCAAAAAGAACTTTTAAAAGTCTTTCTGCGGAAGGTGGAGGTTGTTGCACTTTTTTGAGTAAGTGGACGCTCCAACTGAGCTTGAAACAGGCCATAGCACTAATAGAGGCTTCTTCTTCAAGGCTGAGCTAAAGCCATTCCACCTCTGCTGGAAAAAGAACTGAGGCATTGCAGACCAAATAGTTTTTGGCCTTCACGACACTTAGCTCTTTGAACTTGCGAAGGCCATAAATTGTATGCTCCAGAATCATTTCGTCAAGTATCTCCGGTGGAAGTGGTATCTGACAATCTCTTATAGATCTTGTGCGGGAGCTAACTGGAGAAAGGGCGCCCAAACGAGCTTCGTTTCGTGTGCCTGCTCTCTTGGTCGGTATCGATTTCATTAGTAGAGGAATATTGGTGAAGGAAACCCTTTTTGACAGCACATGTGCTCGATAAGCAGCATTTGACGATTCTGTGTATCCTGAACCCTGAAAAAGGTAGAGACGTGGAACTGCCGCAATTCTGAAGCAAGCTACTAGAAGCTGTGAACGGTTAATGTATAGATAATTATACCAAGAAGGTATTGTTTCATTAAAGCCTGCAAATTAGCTTCTTTGGGACTCAGTACGCTGGTTAGTGAAAATGCGAAGTGTGCGAGACCTCCGCAGATTGAAGAGATCCGGAGACATATCGTCACACCACTGCGGCCGGCGGATGGTTGCACAACGAGAGATGACGTTCTTCATCAAATTTTTGTTTAGATGCCACTGATCTAAGCAGATGAACGATGGACCAAACTCTATTTCAGTGGCTGTAATGCAGGCAGTACTTTGATCCATACAACTAAGTGAAGGAGAGATGGGTACCATGGACCTGAAACGTGTTAGCATGTGCAAAAAGTCCTCCTCCGTTTCCCCAGCCATGAACCCCATGAAATATATAAACGTAAAGCCATCATTAGCCCTTCCGTCTATCGTAAACAGAGGAAAGCCGTAACGATTGGCAATTGCTTTACAATCAACCGATATCCCTGGGACCACCCCAAAACTTTTATGATCTTCAATCCATTCTTTTAAAGCCCAGCAAGCGGAGGTCATCCGACCTTGTGCATCGCACGTAAAGGAAAAAGTGTTCTGTGGGTCCTCTTCATGAAGAGAAATTAGTCTCTCTAGAAGTCTGGTGCACTTTAAATCCTTCAGATTTGCAACAGACGTGTTGTAGCCTACGATTTGACGGACAGAACGCACGTTGATAGAGGCCCCATATTTGCCGGTCAGATATAGAACGGTGTCTGCGAGGTTCATATGCAAGTTCTTTGCCATGTGCACGGCTTCTGACCGCATATTTGAAGATAGATGCCCAATCGCTCCATTATCTTTTGCAGGAGAGTGATTGTGCGTCAAATTTTGGAAGTCAGCTACGTAGCATCTACCATCCTCTTTCCGCTGAGGTCTGAGGGTGTTTATCGTCAAGGAAAAGTCGCAAAGCTGCTTCTCATGCCGTTGACGGCATTTCAATATGCATTTCTTCAACACACGATTGTTAGTGACGGTCCCACTGCGACAATCAACCTCCATGGGTTTGTTGCCAACAAAGATAAATGTCCGGCATTTAAGACTGAATCCCAGACACTCAGAAATATACCTTACTTCCTTAACCACATCCTGCCCGGTGCATTTATCTGCAGACTTCGAAAACACGCGATGACAGCCGCCTTGAAAACCTCGTCTACATCCAATTATTCGTTTGGTTCCTCTCTTACAGCAGACATCTCTTCACCGGAAGAGCTGGTGTTGACGGCGTCTCCACTCTCTTCGCCAGTGTGAACGACAGTTTCAATAAAGCTGGCCTTCTGATCGTTTGGGATGGCCAACAAATCGTAGGGGACGTCCTCGTCTTCGTCCATTGACATAAACTGTTCAAATAGTTCAGAGCAGTCAACCTCCTCAATGTTATCCATATCTTCGGTCATATGATCGGCTTCTTCTGCCTGACCTTTGGAAATAGTGCTAAGAACTTTGCTCCTTTTGACGCTGTAGAACTCCAGGAACGGCTTTATCTGTGAGGGTGTCTCGTGGTTTTCGTCGCATAAATTGTTATGAAACGATTCGTCATTTCTATTGGCACGTCACTGAGGTTACTGACGTCAATGTCTTCATTTTTGACGCCATATTCCTTTATCTGCGATGAATCCGTATTTCCGTGATATGTAAACTTCGGTTCACCATCCCCGTCAACTTTCTGCATATCCCTGACGGTGGTTCGTGACATGGGACGCAGTATGGATTTTGGTTTCAAAATCCGGAGAGAAAAATGTTCCATATTCAGGAGATTGTGATCATGGATAAGTATTGGGGGTGGTACATGGGCATAAATCGATTGGGGATGGGGTCCTGACGAACAGTGCTCTAGTCCCGAAAGACAGTAGTGCAGTTCACACTACTGACAACCGGAGAGAACGGGAAGCATTTATCGTAAAGGGCATCCCAATGTTCATTGCCATGCCACTTACTTTCGTTCGAAAACCCTGAAAGTAATTCAGCAGTTTCGCCTTCATCGCGAAACAACGCTTTACGTTGGTCTCTTCATTTTCATGCAGCGGTTCGTGGGAATGATTGAAGTTTACGACGGTATTCCATCTCGCAGATGTTATGCTCCGCAATGACAGCATTATACTTGAAGCACAAAATTTGTGCTGCAAACAACGAAATCTTGCAGTCAGGATACGGGCTCGCCTTGGGTATTTCTTCACTGGTTTCGGAATGTAATGAAAACCGTATGGAACCCTTTCTCGCGATTGATAGTATAGACAAGTTGGATCATGTCTTCCACCTCCCCGACATATTTAAAACGCTCTTGATTAGGATCTTGGCGAAGAACACCCCCAAGAGGTATTGTAAAAACTCCATCCATGATTTCATTCATGATCTCTTTGACTTCAAACGGCACATTTCCAAGTTCTAGCGGAAATCTAAATCGTACCTTTGTCTCCGGTATTCTCCGAGGCATTGGCGGCATATTAGAGTTCTCATACTCAATCCTTCTCCGTACCTCTTCTTTGATATCATTTGCATGCTGTCGCTTTATAAGGAGAGCAGTAGTATCCTTGATGTTAACCTCAGTCAGGGTCTTAGCAACATACTGAACTTCATTGATGTCACTTTCTCTACCGCACTCCATCTCTTTATGCTGCCCTTCCTCTGCAGAACTGTCTTCCACAACATCCTTTACTTCATATTCTCCTGCGTACTTTCCCTCTTCTGCAGGGCTCCAAGTGTCAACATCAGTGACCCTATTCTCCTGTTGATCCTTCCCATGATCTACAAACTCACTGGCGTAGCTCAATTTATGAAGCTGCTTTACACGCACAGGAGGCAAGAAGTCCGAGCGTCGTAAAAGTGAATATGGAAACTTCTTCAGACGAGTTCGACCTTCCTCATTCAGATTAAAATAGTGATCAATGTGATGAGCTCTATACGAAGAACTTTGGGTTTCACTCACAGTAACAACTTCATAAAAGATAGAAGCCAAGAATACCTGTAGTATTCTACTCTTCTATGCGGCTCAGCGATAGTGATGAGTGAGACTTCTATTAGGACTGCTTCTGTACGGTTTTTAGGAGCTAATACCCGTTCCGCAGCAAATCCAGTTGCGAGGGATATCACATAGCAAACACAGCTATAACCGTATCTTTGACGCTTGTATCCTAAATTATCCAACATGTAGTTTCTCTTGGACACAGCCGCAATGCCCTTCCCATCCAATATGGAATATTCGAATAACCTTTTGAAGATATTCATACCTTCATTTGGAACAGTGAAGCGCAAAATATCTCCATAGAACACCGTTGGCTTGTTTCTTCGCGCACGAGAAGATCCAATATATCGTTTTCCAACAAACAATCCCCAGTGGTTTCTACTAGTACATAAAGGAACTAAAACTATATGAATTGTGATATCATTGCCAGTAAAGGTTTTCAAGAAATCTTTTCTCATTTTGTTAAGAAAGTCAGCGTGACTTTTATCATTCTTTTCCTAACGCCTGTAGTAATTATATAGCGATGCACTCACGTTATCTGGACAAATACAAACACCAGGTTTCGGCTTCATGTCCATCAAAGCGGTGTTTATAAGCTCAGAGCACATTTGTGACTCTGGAGGAGACCTGCGAACCGCTGAGATGGGGGTGTCGTAAGACATTTCAGCCTTCACGATTGGATAAATATTGCTATGGACGATAAAAAACGATGTATAGAATCCGTTACGTTTATTCCAGTGTTCAAAGAAAAGTTTGAGTAGAAATTTCGCCACAAATTTGAGATATGGGGGTTATCATCGGAAGATGGGATGTGTACAAGACATGGTCATCAAATAAAGAGCAAGATTCATCTGTATTACAAAACATCATCGGTAAGAAATCGTCATGCATCATGTTTATTAATTCGCATACAAAAAGTACCTGAATCAAGAACCATTGATAGAAGTACGATTAAAAGCTTTAAAAAACGAGGCAAAAGGATACAATATGACAAAATTGTTGCGAAGAGAAGGCAATACAAGAATATCAGGGAGTGATAGAATAAAAAAAGAAACAGGAGGGGTAGCAAAAACGGAAAGATGCGATACCAGAAAAAAGTGATGACGTCAGCCATTGACGTCGATTTTAAGTCGGCGTGCTCTTGACGTCGTCGAGATGAGATATTGACATGTTTTATGCCATCAATGTGACTGGTCGTTGAGCTAAAAGTCAGCAGATCTTGAACCCCACGCTATCATAGGCTGTGCATTATATGGTGCTCTATGTGCCCATATGCCCCTAAAAGCTGAGTCACACATTTTGGACCCCACTACCGGATTGGCTGCAGGTCCTACGTCAGCTACGTCGTGTCGATTCGGCTCTTGCCTTTCTGCAGGACTGCAACAACTTGTGTACTAGAGAATCCGACGCACACAAGTTCAGAAGATGATGTACCAAAAAATTGCAGAAATCATATGCATGCTAAGGTGTCCGACCTACTGCACTGTAGTCTTAACTCCCTTGAAAGTTGGGCGCGTTTGATCCCCCGATAATCCGATTTAGAAAGGCACGCTCCGGCGGCATAAGACAGAATAATGACCGTCTTTGACATCTTTTGAGGGTACGCCAGCCCACAGCTAACTTTGTGCCGCATTTGAGCCAACTAACATCCTCTCTATCATTCCTAATTTGGTCAAGGGGGGGAGAGAGCTCCAAATAGTCTCCAAGTGTTTTTCAGAGCTCCAAGCTCCTTGGCGTAGAACCTTACAAACACTGGATCTCGTTTGGAAATAGCACTCTCTGCTTTCATAGTTAAACTTCATTTAGACGGAACAGAGATGGCAACGAACACTCAACTCCCGCCTCACATTGAGAAAATGCGCTCTCGCGTTGGCGTCGGATTCAAGAAAGTCCATAACCCAGTGGGAGTGTACGGTGCCCGCACATTCGAATCCCTCGGTTACGACAACAGTCTTAACATGGACGATTTCAAGAATAACTTGGAGATTCAAGTCTCGTTTTGCGATCCCGATCGTGTCGTTTTCGACGTGGTTCATGTAGATGCTCCAATAGCAAATGCCATTCGCCGAATACTGCTTGTGGAAGTTCCTTCGATCGCCGTTGAGACTGTTTATGTTCACAGTAATAACTCCATAATGCATGATGAAATGCTTGCTCACCGCTTGGGGCTTATACCTTTACGAATCGATCCTCGAAGCTTCACAGTGTGGAAGAAAGGAGATGAAGTTACGACACAGAATACCGTTAAGTTCAGTCTAAAAGTTCGGTGCGAGATGAACAAATCCGCTCCTCGTGATGATGAAGCTCCTCCAGATGTTCTGTACAAAGGTCACAAAGTTTATTCTGGAGATATGAAGTACGTTCCAATGCCAGGTCAAAGCTTTGCCGTCCCTCCAGCTCCAGTTCATGACGACATCGTTCTGGCAAAACTGGGCCCGGGGCAGGACATTCACATTGAGATGAATGCTACCAAGAACATTGGAAAGGAACATGCAAAGTGGTCTCCTGTTAGTACTGCAAGTTACAGATTACTACCTGAGGTTACAATAACAAAGGAGGCCAGAGGTCAACTGGCAATGGGGCTAAAGAATCTTTGTCCTGCAAACGTATTTGACATAGAAGATGACCATGCCGTTGTTCGAAGACCGAGAGACTGCACCATGTGTCGTGAATGTATAAGAGAAACACCATTTTCAGATCATGTTGAACTAACAAGAAAGAGAGATCACTTCATTTTCGATGTCGAAAGCACTGGCGTTATGCCTGCTGATAGTTTGGTTACACAAGCGCTCAATGTGCTGGTTGAAAAGTGTGACATGGTGCTTGAAGGGTTAGATACGGCTATCAAGAGAAGCTCAGGAGGCGATTCGGATGTCGACTTCACTGCGGCCGATTAATCAAGATGGACACTGCTTTTCACAATAATCACCATCAAACTTCTTCTTCCTAGATGAGGCAAACACCGGAAGTTAACGTCATGAGCTGTCTATGTGTGCAAACGCTCCAGCATACAAATGCAAAGCGCGATTAGTGTTGGCGTTTACAATGACTGCAATGCAAGCGAGACCTCTTCACTAAATTGTACTATGAACCCCGCGAATGACCATCTCCATAAGCTTCCAAGGTCGACCATCATCCATCTCATCTTTCTTCTCGCTGCTTTCATCCTCTTTCTCATCAGCACCAACACCACCACCCATTGGTGAGAAGTCTTCGTACTCAACTTCTTTCGCAAAAGCCCAGGCATAATAAACCGCACGGATATCGTCTTCCTGCCCTTCAACAACTTGCCCCTCGCGGTTCCGCAAGCAGTTAATCTGTTGAGCATTAAAGGTAACAATCAAAACTGGGGAGTCCTCTAGAAGCTTCGCAGCCGTAAGCTCGACGTCTCCAACATCCAAGATGTTCGTATCCATCACAATCCCTTCAGTGGCTCTTTCACGTATCGATGCATTGAGCATCTCAAAGGCGTCCCCAGTACAGCTTTCCTTCAAAATCTGTTTATCTCCACGAAGGTAAGCTCCCAAAATTCTTGGCACAAGCTCTGTCTCAACTTGATGCAAGAACTCCGAAATCCGGAACGACGGCTCTTCATCGCGGATCTCCCTGACAACCATAGCCATCTCATTCTCCGCGAAGAACCGATCATAGATACTTCTGAACATATTGATAATAGGATTATCGCTCTCATCTATATGCTCTTGAATGCGCTCCTTGGCTTGGAAGGCGCCCTTCATAAACGCAGAGCCAGCGAAACGGCCAAAGATTCGATCGCGTATTGTGTCGGTTTCGTCTCCTTCCTCTTGCCGCTTTTTGCGTTTTATTGGAACAAGGTCCGCTCGGCGCTGTGGAGGCGGTGGGGGTATATTGACGCCCTGCTTTTTTGCTTCAGCGATAAACGCATCCTCCACAGCTACTGCTTGACCTCCAATAAGACCGCGCATGAAGCCACCAATGGCGCCAGGTTTTTGATCCTTTCCCTCCTTCGATTCAGCTCCATTGTCATCTCTTTTTTCCGCCTGTGAAGCTTGCATAGAATTGAGATCTGGTTTTTCTTCTACAGGAGGTTCTTCCTCCGATTTCTGACTGAGTGTAGTTTGCCAACGTATTGATGCAAGGGATTTATGTCGGTCGCACCTTGCAATGTTGTGGCTGCGATGACATGACGTCACCACTGAGCGTTGGAGAGCGCGTGCAGATGGAATCAATCTTCTAAGCGCAGACATCTTCCGAAATTACTTCACCTATTCCACGCAGCTTGACGAAGTATTGAAGAAGAGGATTGCTTTCCACACGGATTCGGGTCCCACTTATTGAGACTGGTTGACCTCTTCGCCTGCAATATGGATCTGTTCAATAACAGTGAAGGTTTTTAAGAGTACGTATTTTCTGCATATGGGTGTACCTTCATAAGCGGTATTCTCTAGGATAACGTGCGTTAGGAATGGAAATTTGCCACGGGATGGATCTACGAGTGACGAACAAAGATTCACGAGGGTGGCGAAGAACAACAACAACCCGTCTCGGACATCGTGCAATTTGTCACGGAACATCGTAATTAGTGCACAGTAGGGACATCTAAACTTTGCGGTCAACAGGTACCGAAAGCTTCATGAAATACATTAAGTTACCTGTACAACAATTGGCTTGTTGACAACACCTGAAACTTCTGCCTTAAGCAATGCTCACTTCCTGTGTCGAAAAGCGATAAATGGTCTACAGCGCTGCCTGCCGGGCATCCTTTCTGCTAACGGAAATGTGTAAGGCAAAGACAGCAATCGCGTGGCATCGAAGCTATGCAAAGTTACGTCCTTGGTCTTGTTGCGATTCTCTCTTTCTTTTCTCGAACATCCAGCCATTCACCTTCCTTCCCTCTACAAACGCGGGCACCAATCAAGCTAAAGTAATTTCTACTACAACGTTTTTCCAGCTCACAAACAAGTTGTTCGCCTCGGCTCTCCAGGTCCTTCGAGTGCAAGTTACCTGTACATGACTCACGGTATGTGTAGCATACACGTCACCGAACAAACCATGAGGCTGCTGCTTCCACGGGACAAGTGTGGAGGCGAACGACCCAAACAAATGCAAGGCATAGAAATGAACTTGTTTACAGATTTCGCAAGACAAGATAAACGCCCGCAATCACAGAGTTGAAAGAAAAAAACACGCATCCTCCCATCGCGTACAAACGGCAGTCGTGCTCAACCAAGGCTAGGAATCGAAATAAGACGTTTACCTATTTAGTTAAGAAACGGATGCCATTATGCAGAGAATCGGAGGTTCTAATGCTCAGATAATATAAACAAAACAAACGAGTAAGGAGGGAACGGAGGCTCAAGGCAAACGGAGGCTCAAGGCAAACCAACATCCAACCATGACAAATAAGCCCCTCTCTCTTTCGTTTCGAGAATAATACATACAAGCCGTGAGACAAATTCAGTGACGAAGCACACTACGAGCTTCGTGAAATATTGCTCGCAGTAGTCGAAGAATCAAAACTGGAGAAATAGTCTCCGTCCAACTTCCAAATTGAAGTCTTATTGGGTTCGATGAGCCCGCTTGTGGTGCTCACGGGCTCCGGCTGAGAATGAGGAGGATCAACAAGCTTAGTAATACTTTTGGTAAAACGCTCGTCAAACGACTTCAACGTCCTAGCAACGTTCCTCATCATGCTACTCATAGCACGACTGGTGATTGCATCAGGTTGAATATGACGAGCTTCCATTTCGCGAAGGACCGAGATCAAACGATCCATATCTTTGGCTTTGGCGCACGTGAAGATAAGCACATTAAACACCGCGGTATCAGCGTTTTCCACTTCCGGAAGAATTCCAATTGCATCATCAAGTCGTCCGGCATTGCATAACGCTTTCATGCGAATGCAGTGATGAACAGGGCCCAGTTTCATATTCTGAGACTGCGGGTCCTTCGTCATCATCTCTCTCAGCGTAGCCTCTACACTGCCAAAGTCGGCTATCTCAGCGTACGCATCAGCAACTGCAGTGTACCCAGTTCTACCAAGCTCGAGACCACGAGCGACCATCTCATCTCGAAGGAGGAGAACAGAAGGCACTCCATCTTTTGCACCAGAGGAGAGAAAAGCACGCATCAGTGCAACGTACGCAGCAGGGTGAGGCAAAAGCATCCAGTCGCTTGATGTATGTGCTTGACTTGAGAGTCTACCTTTGCTGGAGTTCCTGTTGCCCATGCCGCGTGTGGGCAAAGGAGCGCTGCCATTTGGCATCGATGCTGCTGAGAAATGCGGCATTGTTCCATTCAGAGCTGTGTTCCTCCAGTTCGGGTTCTGACCAGATAGCGAAGATGAGATGTGAGAAAATCCGTGGAGTCGTCCATTTGCTTTGACACGCTTGGCTCGTTCGGCTTCAACCTTTCGGAAGAACTCCAGCGCACGAGGGGCATCACCAGCGGCAGCACACGCACTGACCATACTCTGGTAAGTGAACTCATCGGGTTTCAGTCCACGGGACTGTATCTCCTTAAGCCATTTGTAAGCAGCGCTGAGCGCAGACGACGCGTCATTCTTGTTGCCTCTGTTCCGCGCAACTCCCTTGATAAGTGTGTTGAATGTGAGAAGGTCAGGTTTGACCCCATTGCGAGGCATATCAACGCGAACTAGTTCTTCGGCAATCTGTGTTCCGTTCTCCTCAGAGCTGAGGTAGTCAATTACGGTATTGTAGGTGACGACATCCGGGCGAAGACCAGCAAGCTTCATACGATCCAAGATGGACAGTGCGGCCTGGAAGCCATTGCCTCTGTTCGCCTTCAAGTACGCATTGTACGCGACGACATTAGATCGACCAGCGGCTTCCATTTCTGAAATGATAACTTCAGCGCGAGCAGCATCTCCAATACGAGCAAAACTGTCCACAAGCATTGTGTACGTGACTGAATCCGCGGCATACCAGCTAAACCCGTATGTCTTCACGTACCAACGCATTTCACCGTACAGAGCGACAGCACGGTCAACGTTGGGCGGGTCAAGCGAAGAGTATCCACGGATAAGTGCATTGAAGAGAGCTGCATTCGCTTTGGCATTTCTCGGCTGATTGGCATTACGTCTGCCGTTATTCTGCATGTTAACATTAGGGTGCTTGTAAGACTGACGATTACTATCCCTGCGAGAAGAACAGAGGGACTTCCATTCCGGTGAGCCCTTCTCGTACTCACGAATATCTGCATCGGTCGCAGCGTTGAGAACACCTTCTGCGAGACTCATCTCCTCCCGACGGCAGCACAAGTCCGCCAGTGTGAGAAGAGTGATATGATCAGCTTCGAGTCCTATGTTGCTCATTTCGCACAGAGCGTCAAAGGCCTCACTTGCCGGAGCACCACTCTCACGAAGGGCCTTGAGGCGAACATTGTAGGTCTGGACATCCGGGAATACAGGGATGACATCAGTGGTATCCGGACGGCTCGGATGACGCATGCGTTCAATTAAGTTCATGGCGCGCTCAGGGTATCCGCAACGGATGTAAGCATCGGCAATAGTATTGTATGCGACCGGAGAAATGGTTTCCTCTGAGGGCGAGTCGGTCTTTTTCATAGTATGATGGTTAAGCTGATGCAAAAGCAGTGCATCCAACATATTAACATCACCCGAATGACGTGCCTGTTTAGCAAGGGTGCAAAAAGTGTATGCGTCCGGTTCGATATTCTGAACGCGCATCATTTCGTAAACCTTTTGGGCCTCTGAAACGCGGCCGGCAGACACACAGGCGTTGATGACGCTGTTGAGGGTGACTCTATCAGCGGCAATTCCACGGTCCTTCATTTCGTCCAGCAGACTGAAGGCGCGTTGAACATCCTCTTCTGAGCCGCCAAAGCAGGACTTGAGCATGGTGTTATAGGTGACCAAATTGGGCTGGATGCCGGCGTCCTGCATGGCGCGCCAAAACTCATGGGCGCGGGCATACTGCGAACAGACGACGAGGGCGTTGATGACAGCGTTGTAGGTAAAGAGGTTGCGGGAGACGGAAGGCGAACGGTCCAGCTCGGTTAGGGTGCGCAGGGCGCCCTGTAGATCGCGCTTCCTGGCGTAGGCGGAGATACGACGGTTGTACTCGCGCACGGAGAGCGGGCGGGAACGGGAGTTCTGCTGGGGGCGAGAGTCGACGGGGGTGAGAGACGGCGAGTTGTTGTCATCACGCCTGACGCGACGACGACGAGGACGACGCGGTGAGTGATCGGGAGGGGAAATGTGTGCGACTGCGGCTAGACGGTCTGCGAGTTGAGAGGCGGGATGGGGATCGACCGAGGGGGAGGAGGAGTTGGAGGGAATTGTGTTGGGAATGTGGGCGTGGGTTTCGAGGGGGGCTGAAGTGGGACCCCACACAGAATGGAACGGGTCGTGGAGGGAGCGGGTGGGGGGGAGAAGAGGGACGGGCGAAGCCTGAAGGGGGTCGACGGTGGGCGGGCGCCACATGGGAGGAAAAGGCGACGGTGTCGCTGGCTGCAAGAAGGCGGGAACAACACCTCGCCTGCGAACGGCGCTCATAACAGAGGGAAGGGAGCAGCGGGGCGGGGGGTGGGTCGGCGGAGCGGGGGGGCTGCGGACGGCGTGGGGGCGACCTTACAGCGAGGTGGCTCGCGCGCTGCGTGCGCGCGTAGCAGCCATGCGTGGCGCTGGCGCTGGCCATATTTATTCGGGGAGCGGGGTGCAAGATATTTGGCACGGCTGGATGCTCGTTCATCTTCGCCGTCGCCGCCGCCGCCGCCGCCGCCGCTGCGCACGCGTTGCTGACTGCGCGCGCACGCCAACGGATGGGCGTCTGACACTTGTCGACTCACTGCTGGCCGAGTCGCACACTGTGCGGGTGAACAGCTCTCGCGCTTACACCGGCTCCTCCACCCACAGCCGCCCGCCATGGCGCGCTTTCGACTCGCGCCGCGCTTTCGTTTCGCTCTGCTTTCGCTTCGCTTCGCTTCGCTCTGTTTTCGCTTCGCTTCGCACTGTTTTCGCTGCGTTTCGCGCCTGCGAGTTCCGCGCGGTTGCGCATGCCGCCATGGCTGACGACGACGACGCCGAGTTCGAGCTCTTCGAGCGCCAGCTGCAAGCTGCCGTCGCAAAAGTCCCCAGGACCACCGTCCCACCCGCAGCCGATGCGCACAAGCCCGACTCCCCAAAGCCCGCGCCCGCCCGCCCGACTCCCGCGCAGTCCACCGCACCCGACAAACGCCCCCAAGTCAACAAGGCGCAGCCCACCGGGCGTTGGAAGTGGGACGGCACCGCCTGGCGCTGGCGTTCAGACCTTTCCGCCCCGCCTCCGTCAGCCCAATCTCAACCCTCCGCCTCCTCCGCCCCACAGCCCGCCTCGCAATCTCCATCAACACAACCCGTCGCACAAGCGCCCAAACCAGCGCAACACAACGCTTCCACCATCAAACGTACCGCCGCGGGCAAAGTGTGGCACGATCCCACTTTACTTCAATTCCCGCCAAACGACCATCGTCTCTTCGTAGGCGATCTAGCCCCCGATGCATCCGAACAACACCTCGACGCCGTCTTCTCCGCCTACCCCTCATACAACATGTCCCGCGTCATACGAGATAAACAGTCAGGTGCTTGCAAAGGATACGCCTTCCTCAGCTTCGCGGACGGTCGAGATATGCTGCGCGCCTTGTCCGAGATGAACGGCAAGTACGTCGCCGGTCGCCCGTTGAAGCTCAAACGTGGCAAGTGGGAAAAACGAGCACTCAAAGGCAAATGGAATCAAGTCAAGGCCTTGCGCACTATTACCAAACGCTGATCCCTTACTCCACGTACGTCAATCCCACTCTTCGTCAGCTCCACTCCGCCTGCCCTTTATCCTTGCGCCCAAATCGCTTACAATTCACTTTTTCTTGTCTACGACGCGAGCTTCGAACACGCCTTTGCATTAAGCCTGTCAACCGAGCCACCCCGCACAACACACTCCAATCAGTACCTTAGAGTGGTAATTGTTGTGCATGATATACGTGTAACCCTTACCAGCTGCGACCGTCATTCATCAGTTCACACCGGACTTGTGGCCTAGTTTTGGTGACGACTGTACTTGGAAATGTCAAACATGCACAGCACACATCCAAAGATGCACCCACATTCGTTCTCAGCTTTGTCCTGTCGATTTTTTACATAACACACCGTCCATTTACCATGTTACTGAACCAATGGCTCGCGTGCCATCTGTAGCTCCGCGTCTCCTTTGCCTGGCTCGAAGTCTCTGTATTCAAAAACCGTGTCAGTTAATGCACTGGGAATCTCATCTACGAAACGGCTTCGAAGCAACTCCGTCAGCGCAGTCACCTTGCCCCGCTTCATATAAGTCTCAACCCGTCTCCAGCTGATGTAGAGCAGTTTCTGAGCGCGAGTCATTCCCACGTAGAATAGTCGTCTCTCCTCCTGCACATCTTCATCAGTTGTGGCACGCTTGATGGGCAGCAGATTGTCCTCAGCTCCTACTATGAAAACCACAGGAAACTCCAACCCTTTCCCCCCGTGAATCGTCATCATCGAAACACGCCCGTTCTCCGACGGCACAGCCGCTTTTCGATCGCTCTCAGTCACCAGTGCAACATTATCCAGAAATTCTCCCACATTCGAAAACATTCCTGCGTACCGTCTCAGTTCGTCAATGTTGTCCATTCTCTCTGTGTTCTTATCATCCCGACCAGCAGGTGATTTTTGCTTCTCATTTTCACTGAGAAGCGCAAGATATTCTCCATACCTCGTACTTTCAACGATTCTGGACACCAGCGCGCCGACGTTACTCAGTGCATCGCCCAGTGCCTTCTCGTCCTCCTCTGATGAGTCTTCGGACGCGAGCGCGATATCGTGAGCATGCTTGCGAAGCTCGTAAAGTAGGTTGTAGAACGCCGCCAGTCGTTTGGCACCCGCCGTTTTCAGCCCGATCGATTCCAACTGGAGCTCACCAGCTTGCACCTTCCCGAACACTATGAACAGTGCATCTGCCATAGAGCACTTATTCTGCTCAGCAAATCTTTCAATGCTCTCCAACGTTTTAGGCCCAATTCCTCTTGCAGGTTTGTTCACAATGCGCCGAAAAGCCACATCGTCGTCAACGTTTGCAATAACTTTCATGTAACTCACGATATCCTTAACTTCCTGTCTCTCAAAAAACCGCACGCCGGAGTGCAATCGGTACGGAATTCCTTGTGATATGAACCTCTGTTCAAAAGCTCTCGACTGCGCATTTGTGCGGTATAAAACACCGATTTCAGAGTACGAACCAACAACAGCCTCTCTGAGAAGAGAGCTAACTGTTGTCGCGACAAAAGATGCCTCACTTGGAGTTGTCAGGACACCGTGCAGCTGCAGCTTGCGTCCCACGTCATTCTCCGTTATCATTGCATTGCCTTTGGCCCTTGGGTTTTTCGCAATGACTGCTTGAGCCGCCTTTACAATGCACTGTGTAGATCGATAGTTTTGATCCAAGGATATCTGCAGCGCGTTTTTGAACTTGTGATGAAACCTTCTCACATTTTTCACGTCAGCACCGCGAAACTTATAAATGGATTGATCCGTATCACCGACCACGAAAAGGTTCTTTCTCTTGCTTGCAAGCAACGACACTATTTCAAACTGCATTCCGTTTGTGTCCTGCCACTCATCTACCAATACTTGTTGGTAATGATCGCACAACTCGTCCAAGACTTCCGGATGTTCTTGTAGCACACGGCGAGTGAATAACAGGAGATCGTCAAAGTCAAGAAGATTCATGCGCTTTAGATCCTCATCGTACTTCTCCCGCAGCTCCTGTGTTCGTCTGTAAATAAATGGCGCCCATTGTTTCCGAAGCACACCGTCTATGTCGTTCTTCAGTTTAGAAACCATATCTCTTTGTATGCCGATGGTCTGACGACTAGGACTTTCGTCAGAGACATTCTTTAGGATGCGGGATATTACTGATCGAGAGTCAGATGTATCGCACACACTGAATCCTTTCACTAAACCGATGTGATCACCATAGAGACGCAAAAACTTGAGACATACTGAATGAAAAGTCCCGATCGAAAGAAGTGAATGGCGGTCGAGATCATGTCCGACGAGCGCCTCGATTCGTTCTTTCATCTCGTTGGCGGCTTTGTTCGTGAACGTTACCGCAAGAACTCTAGAAGATGGTACTTTGTGTTCCTTGACGAGATACGCAAAACGATGGGTTAATACTCGTGTCTTTCCTGATCCAGGCCCGGCCATCACGAGACATGCACGGCTTGGGTCTGCAACTACTGCGTCTCTCTGGCGCGGATTAAGGTTCTCCAAAATAGACTTCGTCGTGGCTTGCTGATTTGTTTCCTCGGAGTTATCAGAACTGACGGCAACATCCGTGGAACTGCTGCTTTTAGAAACAGCATCAGGCTTGAAGACTGACCGGTCTGAATCACTCACAATGAACAAGTTGTCGTTGCCTCCATTAAAGGCAGAAGTAATTGCAGAATGCATAGGGTGGGCTCCTTGCCAAGCGTCAACCAGAACATGCTTGTGAAGCTTGTGCATTTCTTCAACAATATCCGGCCTTTCTTGAAACAGACGATACGTGTGAATTACGACATCATTGAAGTCTATCTGGTTCTTTTCGCGAAGAGCATTGTCATATGTCTCACGTATCGCCTGAACTGTTGAATAAGTTGCAGGAATCCAAGATTCTCTCAGTTCCCCGTTCATTTCATGTTTTATCTGGGTAACCAGATCTCTGTACCTTACCGCCTCCTTTGAATTAGAACGAAGCCCCGTCACCGTTCTTATCGCAGATGTTAGCAACTCCTTGGATCCGAGTGCTCCACATATATCAAAATCTGAATGTAGCCCAATCTCCTCGCCGTACATACGAAGGACACCCAAACACATAGAATGAAAAGTCCTTACGGGGAGAGCTGCTTCAAATTGATCATCACCACCAAGCAGCTTTCCTACTTCCTGTTTTATGTTGGTCGCGTTCTTGTTGGAAATTGTTACTACAAGAATATTCTCTTTCGGTATCTGCATCTCTTTCACGAGATGCGAAAAGCGCTGAGATAGCACCTGTACTGACTCCGGGACAGACCGCGTACAAACAAAAGTGGCACAGTCTGGAACTTTGAGAATCGCTTTGCCATGCTTTCCAGAAGCAGAGCCTGCGAAAGTATTCGCGACGACTCGGTTTGGCCCTTGAGATAGTTTACGAGCTGATTCTCGGTTAACTTTTCTCCAAGATGCGCTGTTTCTTTTGTTTTCGCGTCGGAATCGAGACCTTCGCGGCAGAGCACCGTCTGATGAAATAAATGCCTTATCGGTTGTGAATGATTCCAGCAACGGAAGCTGGTAATCTTTGAAGACAGCTAGATCCTTTGCATCTATCCTCTCCTGCTTCCAGGGTAAACGTCCTTCACCGCGACTAACAGTTATATTTGAAAGTTTCCAGGTCAATTGTTCAAGTCCTTCCGAAGTCGAGGAGTGGACCGACCGTCTTGTTCGGCCTTCCACATCTCTCTGAGACATCAGTGGCTTCGTAGACTGCACACTTAAAGAAGAATGAAGCCCCAACACCGCATTCGATTTGACAGGCGCTTGACTTGATGCATCGGCACCTCCATTGTTAGAAGCATTCTTCATTTCTCTGTTAATTTCTGCGTTAGACAGCAGTTTATTAGCACCGTTCTCCCTTGCTGGTGTAACTGGCGCTGCTATTTGTTTTCTCCCTGCCTCCGATTCTGAAGATATGCTTGTGGTCCCAGAAGGTGCGCGAGCTTCGCCATGGTTCTGAGCTTTAGAGAATGAGTTGGCGTCATGGCTCTTCCCGGTTGCAGTCTCAGCCATTTGTTTGGCGTCCTTATCCATACCATCACCAAGCCCGACGTCTCTGCGAAACTTAAGCTCCTTCTCAGCCGCTTCGTCAGCTTTGCCGCGAATCCCTCGAGCGCGCAGAGATTTGCCACGGCTGGCAAGAGTCCGTTGTAAAGACTGCAATTTCGAAATCGAGAGATCCTGAGATTCGGATGCCATTGTGATAGCGGGAATACGACATCGCCTCACAATATGATTCATCGGGATCGGCGTCGCAAATCCTGGCTGATTCATTCCTTTATTGCTTTCCAACATCCCATCCGGGTGAAATGACCTTCGAGGAAACTCGGACGAGCATATGACGGAAATCGATGTACAAGGGTGCGATCTATTTGACCGAGCTTTCGTTTTTTGTTCTACAGTATTTTGGGGAGATAACAAAGCTACGCTTGAGCGCATCTCAACTGTCAATGTCTTTCTCCGATCTTGATGTTCGGTGTCTGATTCCCAGCATGGGATTGGACGACGCTGTATTCAACCAAGGGTAGACGTGCTAGCAAAACCCTGATAGAGTTTACTAGTCAGCATGTACAACGGCTTTTTGATGTATCAGGACTGCGCAATCTACGCTAGTGCTTGAAGACATGTGCTGGTGGTTTCTATGAAGTACTTCATGAACAGACCGAGCATGAACAAGATGAACGCAAGCGCTCATGGACGCGATGCAAATTCTAAGATGCTGAAGGATAAACAGCTAGATGCCCTACGCTTCATCGGCCCTCGACACTACCGCGGACTGGCTACAATCGCAGTGCCTCCACCTTTGTTTCCATTGCCTGTGCTCCCGGCAATAGCCGTCTCTGGTATCGCACTTCTTTTGCAGAACACGCATTTGATTACTGAAGCTCTTCTCGAAAGATACTTGTATACTCCTACTTCCATCGACCGAGTTCATCTAAATCCATGGAGTCGCACTGTGACAGCAAGAGGGGTAACTCTAAACGATGTCAAGAACGAAAGACTGCTTTCAGCTTCAACACTATCTCTGGTGCTTCCCTCGTGGGGTATGCTTAATATCACTGTCCCGCAACTTGCTCTGTTCACCAAGATTGAGGGGTTTGACATATCGCGAAACAATTGGACCACGCATTTCGATCACATCGCGGAAAAGTATTCTGAAGTGGTTGGACCTTCTTATGTAGACATGCCTGTGCCTCCAGCAGGAGACCAGACGGCTGAAACCACGCCTTCTTGGGAGGTCACGGCTCGGGTTCTCTCTATAACAGTATCTATGAGTACTGCAAGGTCCGAGAAACCTCTACTACCGCCGATCCCGCTCCCATCATTATCCATTAGCTCTTCTAGCGTGAACACGCTTTCAGAAATCGCGACGATAGTTGACGGCTTAATCGGGCGTGCAGTGCAAGAGGCTGGAACGAAATCTTTTCCCCGAAAGTTTCAAGCGAGTGCCCGGCGTGTAGCTCGAAGTTTAGCAATTCGTGCAGCTGAAACGTTCCTTGAGGAAGCAGGCGTAAGGGTCAAAAAGTTGCGCGAACAAGTTGAAGGCATAGAAGACTTCGTGAGGGACTTACCGGAAGGCGATGGTGTTCGAAGGTGGCTCGGTCGAACCACTGGTGTTCTCAAGGCCTTTGACAGCATGCTCGGTGGTGATGGGAAATCGAAGACAGAACCAAGTACCCCATCCCCAGACGACGAAGGGCGAAGAGAGGTATCGTTGGAAGGTTTCCGAGAACTTGACGAAGAGTATATCCCTCCGCAGAATTAGCAATGTAGTTAGCACTAGAGCGTCAAGATGCTCATCTTATAATTCTTTATTCCAAGAGAAAGAAGGAACCCCTTCTACGCTGCTCATCGAATTCATGAAATCCAGACCAAGCCAGTTTTGAACGGAAGATGCGATCCCCCACGCCTCATGATTTGCTGCAGAAGTGTATGACGAGTCTATTTCGCCCAGTCCGCAGTTGTATTGTGTTGTATGTTTTGGGCGGATGTCACCTTATTCCGACGACACAGCTACGAAGAAGCTCTATGTCCTCATGAAAGCTAACAACTTTGATGGGCACTATCTAATTATGCTAGCAAGGTCCATGTTCTTCCTTTCGCTAATGGAGAAAGCTCCAGACGTCTGATGGTCGCTTCTTCTTTGAAAACACCCACAGCAGTGTCTGGTAAAATATTTCAGCATCAAGTTCGTACTACCCTTTGTCCGCAGTACTTGTCCTTGACCGTCATTATCATCTTCTTCTTCTTGTAGCGTGTGACGCATAAATACGACATCGCTGTAGAAACCATTAGAGGTACTTAAGAACTTCTTTCTTCTTAAGAAAGCTAACAAGTTTTTCGAATATCTCTATATATTTTCCTCTTCTTTCTGTAGAAGGCGGAAGCTCACGTCCTGTGATAGCGCTCTGCATCATTTTTGGTCGGTGTGGTGTCAACACCGAGTCGGGCCGATCTCTCTGTCCCGAGGCAGGAATCCTGACGCCACCTGCCTCACCAAGCTTCAAGCACAGTTCACAAATTGGTACTAATGATGGTCTAACCCTTTACCCTGGGTACCCCCACTCACTCAACCTTCGCTTCCACAGTCCCATCCATCTCACACACCTTCATCCGCGAAGTTGCAGCCGCGTCATTTATGTCACTCTCTACACGGTACAAAACTGTATGTGGGGCATGGTCGCTTGTTTCCTGGTTTCTCTCTTCTCATATCACTATTGCTGGTCTAACCCTTTCAACCCATACCTTCATGTAGCTGCTGCTCGATGTTAACAGATCTTTGACTTCTTCGAGGATCTTCACCGTGCCAACGGCACAACACCCTACATTTAGAATCCTCAGCTGACGCTTTCAATTGTGCCTCCATGGAATCTGTATCTCGTTCTCTGCGCATTCTACCAACCAATCTGCACGATCTTCTGACTCCATAACAAATATCTGGGATATCTAGGCCGTCCCTTTCTTTTTCGGCAGAACTAGCTCTTCGGCCTTTCTCAATCACATGGTTTACATCAATTCCTAGTTTGATGCTTTTGCACTGACCACGCCGTGTCCAAGCAGATCTGTGCGAACATCACGTTAGCGAAAGCCGTGGACCCAATCTTCTTTCTGTGACTTAATCACCGTTACTCATCACTCCTTGCAATCTGAAAACGTCACCAAAACCCGTTGCGGGTCGCAATTGATCTCTACCACTGTACGTCGCTTCCGACTTCTGCCGTCACTCCCTGTAGCTTGCCTACTCACGGCGTATGAGCGCGTTCAGAGAGATGCGTCCCGGTGAATTCGGGAGGGCCAGCCCCCCTGATGGTACCAATTGCCATGTCTCAATTCAAGTCAGACTCGACGTCTGCCGCAAATGCTGTCTCCAGACTGGTATAAAAAGAGGCATTTCATCGCAACAGATCTGGGTTTCAAGGCCACGAACATCGTTGTTGATGACAAAGCACCACCCACTCTAAACGTTGCTTTTGGAGAACCTTTAACTTTCCTCTTGAGATAAACCTCTTTCTTTGAGCCGGAATTTGAAGCAAACATGGTGAAGGCAAAGAACATGGT
This sequence comes from Gracilariopsis chorda, assembly GCA_003194525.1. Classification (NCBI taxonomy): domain Eukaryota; phylum Rhodophyta; class Florideophyceae; order Gracilariales; family Gracilariaceae; genus Gracilariopsis; species Gracilariopsis chorda. The sequence continues at coordinate 348,266 of NBIV01000035.1, read as the reverse complement.
ACTTCTGCTCCCCGCTCTTGTAGCTGTCACCGCCACTTTTGTTTGCAGGGTGGCTTTGCGCAAGCGAAATCAGCGCAAAAACAAACAACCTAAAGATTCGGGAATTATGGACCACGAAGTCACATTACCAATCCACAGTGACAATGGGGAGGAGCTACTATGCCTCGCTACATTCAATAAACAGACGGGAGTTGGAAACACGGCCCCTGGAGAAAGAAACGCTCCATCAGGATCGAAAGATCAACTTGGAGCTTCGGAGTCTTGCCGACCTTCTTCAGGCCTCGAAAAGTGTCCCTCTACAGTTTCTGGTTCTGGTGACACGCCTGCTCCTTCTGAGGAGGGTACTAGGGATTCTAGCCCAGCTTCTAGTGGTATCACGTCTGCCATTACTTCGTCTGGTGAGGGAAGTTCACAGTCGCAAGACGAGCCCTCCCCGTCTGAAGCTTTTAGGAGCCTCCCTTTTACAGCTCCCGTACCTCAGGAAATGAACACCTTCTCCTGTGTAGGCAATGAACACGGTTCTGCGGCGTTTGACACAACTCCTGGTGCCGACAACCCGACTGCGTCCTTCTCTGTTGGCTCTTCAAAAAATGGTCAATCGAGGTCTCGGAGAAACAGAGGAGGCAGGAGAGGTGGAAGAAGAGGCGGAGGCGGACGATTAGTGGCAGCAGGAAAAGCAGGAGAAGAAGGAGGGGCAGAAGGGGCAGAAGGAGCACGAGGAGCAGAGAGGGGAGGAAAGAAGTCCAGGAGAACAATTGCAGCGCCCAATGATCACTTGTGATTTGGACGGGTTTTAGCGCAGTGATAGAGGTGGACTGCCTGGTTAAGTATGTCCGAGAAAGTTGGTGCTTTCTCATTAACAATGACGATTGTTGCTTGCAGAAACCATTCGCAGATTGAAATACCACTTCTAAACGTCAACTTGTTGTGTCTTTTGCTTGAGTTGTTTTGTATCGACCGCAATCACTAGTTGGTACTTCCGAAGTAGCGCATCAGTGCAAAGAAGCTACCGATGGAATTGCCATGACGATGGCAATCCCAGAGCCAGCAACTTCCGATTGCTCACTTTGCAACGGATTGCAATTCCATGGCACGCTCAGAAGCAATCTTCACATGCAATCGCGGGGTGGAAGCAATGACTGTTGAGATCGGCTGTACCGATAGTGTCCGTGTCCAAGGATACAGCGAACTTGTACCGTTTCAAGTGAGTTGTTGCCATTCATATAAAAAGATCCCTAAACGTTCCATGTCGTCATAACGTATTCTAAAACAGCCACTATTCAAATCTACATTAACATATATCTTGGTACGGGAGAGCCGCTCCAGAATTTGGGATAGGCATCGGGATTGCATTTTAGATAGGGAGATTGCTACGCGATGGCAAATGCCATGCGTTTTGGGATTGCATGATGGAATTGCTGCTCGATGCAGCAATCCCTGCTACATCGGATTGTTTCCACCCCTGCCGTCTGGTAGATGAATCGTCGCTTAGCTTTTTAAGGAAGGAAATGCTCACCTATCCACAAAACACAGATTAGCCTGGCTGTATATCACTCAGTTCATGAGTTTACCTGCCATACTTAGCCACCTCAAGCCGACAAGCGTCGGGTCCCGTTTCGAACCAAGCCGCTTTGGGCAGGATTAGTATTGACTTGAGGGATCGGTCTGAAATCCCGTATGGACCATGTGTTATTACTACTCACCATAGGCTATGGTGAACAATAATGTTCACTGAATATCCTTTCTGGCTTTGGAGAGTGAGAACTGGTCAACATCATGATACAATCTTCTCCACTGTATGCGTCTCTTTGATTGCCGTGACGTGCTATAATCCTCAAAAACTTCACACGAACAGGATGGACGTGAATACGGTCAGCAAACAAAGCAAGAACGCTGTCAACAGTTAACAAATGTGATGATAAAATCATGAGCGGGTAGGTGAGTACTGCTAATTGACTTGCTTATATTGGGTTTCGTGGTTGCTTTTGCTACGTTGAATGCTGCGATAAGATGAAGTGGTTAGATGAACGAATGGTCCGTGAGCAATGAGAATGGGCAAGGTGCGCTGTGACAAGAGCATTGTGACGTGTCATTTTGTTCAAGTCGATTATTTCGTTGTGATGAACGCATAGGTTTAGGAGCACTTCAAAAGCAACGAATGGGTAAGGCTAGGCTGGCATGAGGGAGCGGCATAGGGAAACGCCCGCAGGCGTAAGTTGCAGGCATATTTACATCTTTAATGCATTCAAAGAGCACGTGACCCAATGAGGAGTAGTCGAGTCTGAAGATGCGACGAGCAGCAAGCGTAGAGAGAGGCAGCGATGTTTCTGCGTGGGTGCTGAAGGGACGAGGGACGGGACCAAGTCCCTCCGAGGATGGGGCGAGTACTATGGCGAGGGTTCCTACCGCAAACTGGGGTGCTGCCATGAAGGCTACTCTTCGTGTGCGGACAGTGTTACTGATCCGGATCGAGTAAACGTATCCGCGACAGGTTGCTAAAGCGTGGGTCAGCAACAAGAATAATTCGGCAGGGTCGCCGCGTGTGTGCTTCAGCCCACACGGCGTGACAAGCGGAAAAACAAACGACGACAAACTTTTACAAAAGCAACGAGAGGGTGCTCCAGAGAACATACAAATAAAGGTACAAAAGCAACAGGACGCTATTCACAATGTTATACGGCCGAACAAGGGTTGAGGCGGGGAGACCGGGGGTCGAAGAAGGAGAGTTCCCACCAGAGTTACATAGACCACGAGGAGAAGCTCTCAAAGGCGACGAGCGCCTCATCAAAGGCGGCGAGCTTGAGCTTGCGTCTTGCCGGAACACGCTCACGGAAAGCTCGGTGGAGCGCATATGTGGCATATGCGGCAAGCGCGACAAGCGCGGTGAAGACGGCGGCACTCTGCGCGGCGACGCGCGCCGGCTGGACGAGCGGGCGCGGCAGCGGCGGTCTGACGGGGCGTAATGGCGGACGGCGCGGGGATAGGCCGATCATGGTTTGGATAGTTTGGCGAGGCATGGCGGACTTGGTTTGGTTTCTTCTCGGGGACGGGGGACGGGGGACGAGAATGTAGTTTGGTAGATGGCGGCTGGGGTGGAGCTATTTTGAGCCTTGAAGGCGCGTTTTTTAACGCCTTTGGAGGAGGCCAGCTGCAGGTGCGGGTTACACCTGCTGCTGGAGATCGCGGCTGTGATTGGGCGCCGTGGGCGTATCTGCGACGTTGTGCAAACGGAGTGGCTGTTTGCTTCTCGCGAGATTTTTGATCACCTCACGTCTTCCGCTGCAAATCTTTGCATGCGCAGTGGAACATCAATGAAAATTCCATCAACTTTTTGCTGCTTGAGATGAAAGGTTGGGCGTGAGCTTTCTCCAAGTTTCGTCTTGGAAGCTTGCCTTTGAGGAAGAGGACTTGGATTCGCTGTCTTCATTCGCTGCATTCAACTTAGCTTCGACACTACTTGCATCGTCGTAGACAAGTTTAGCTATGGTAGAGACAGCTTCAGCTGAGCTCAAAACGTAACGTTCAGAATACCCTGCCTCAGCTCGTCCGCTTGGAGATACAACACACGCACTTTTGCAGACACGCGTTAACTGCGCGACTGCATATACTATCTCATCCCTATCTCCCGTGTTCTTCGTCCCGACCAGTGGAACCATTGCGTCACTTGCCCACGGCCACCTACAATCAGCCATATTATACCACTGGTAGTGACATTCGAACTGTTGCAAATTGCAACTTGCGATGGAACGTTGTCGCACGTACCAGTTTCAATTACCCTAGTAGGGAATTGCACCGTAGACCTAACTGCGGCTCAGCTCGTGGCGTATGAACGGCAATCTTCAAACGTTTGCAATATCAACGGATCTAGACGATCGGCTTTCCGCTCAATATCAAAGCACAGATCTGATGTATATGACATCAAAGCCAACGTCATTTACAGCCAATGCGGCAGAGTCTGTACAGCTCAGGCGCTTCACAGTCAAGCAAGACAGAAGAACGTAGAGAGGAGCTCTAGAGTAGAAAAGAGTTACTGCGACTGGACCTCGGAATTGAAGGACAGATCCCACGTAATCAACTAACTTGGATCACAATACATTAAGCTGAATCATGATACATCAAGCATGCTGCCCCGAGCACCATAGGTCGTCTAGCATGGAAGTTACTCACAAGAGAGATAGAAATAAATGCGGTCGGCCATCAGTTGCCTAGATTTTATTCCCTTTTCGATCTGGGCACAAACTCTATGTCCGTGCTCAATAGGTAACCCAGTCCGATCTCATCAAACTGCGTGACCAGCCCCATAACGTGGGCCATACAGTGTATCCACACTGACAACTTAAATGCGCGCATGAGTTTACATACCGATCGGCAGACGCCACTCCGATACAACTCCCGAAGATGATCTTTCGGAAAGATTCTTTCCTCGCACAGTCCCACACGTTAATTGGATATCTATGGCCACGCCACTTGCACACACTCGCGCACTATACCTTGTTTCAGCTTCTACACGTTCGTTTGAATTGTTAACTTGTTCACTTGGAATCCGAACCATTTCGCTACTCTTCCTTTTCTCTTTGACCCTCATTGGCGAACAGCAAAACAAGGCCCATCAGGAAAACCCCACCGATCATAGAAAAGCTCGCCACGTAATAAGGTGATGCCATCGGAATAAACCGTTCATATTCGTTATGCCAATATGGACGCACTGGCACTACATGTTCCATGGTAACCGGTGACACGCCGGGCCTGAAGTACTGCACGCTAAACTTGAAAACGCCGATTTGATCCGGTATCGGCACCTTTGCTCTAAATGTGCCATTTGCATCAGCATGCAATCGTGTCCTAACCCATGGATTCAACATCACGAATTCCAATTGCATATCATCTGTGACGAATGGCATCCATGTCTTCGATTTCTGCTCCCACATCTGCACATCCATTTCAAAGTTGACAAAGTCTTTCACTCGGCACTCATCCTGCACTACGTCAGAGTCGTCAACACACTCGTATCGCACGTCAGCGGTTCGCAAAACGCCAGCGGCACCTAATGTCCATGCGAGAAAACTCTTGATAGCATGCTCATGTGCAGCACCAGCCTTTTCGACAGCTTCATTTGACAAAGCCTCGAAACTTCCAAAGTACGCTGCTCGACCACCTACTCTAGTACTGAGCGCAGCCGCTAGAACGGATCCATGACCTGCTGCACGTGGGACTTTCGTTATTTGATTGCCATCCCCGCTGTACGAGGATGGCGAGCCCCAAATGACCGAGTCTACAAGCTCATTGTCGTTGAATAGCGTTGCGCCGGGCCCACGAAATACCACCTGCGACGGGGAGTTCGTTGACTCTCCGAAAAGATACGGGGATTTGGTCATACCACCCGCGCGGATGTAGGTATGGTCGCCTGTGTCCAAATCAGTGAACACGTTCTGGTGATCGCGCATTAGATTTCCTTTGCTGTCTAAATCGATACCGATAGAGTCCACTATCTTGGAGGTATACGACGAATAATGATGACCAGCAGCAACGAATAGACTATTCCCGCTGTCGACGAAGTTGAGTATAGCAGACAATGAAAGCTTTTTGTCCAGCGATGCCCGCGGGCATAGAAGAATCAGAGCCGAGTAGAAATGCTCACCATCTTCAATTAAAGAAATGGCATCCGATGTAGTTGCTTTGTATGTTACGTTGGAGTCTAAGAGGTTGAGTGCTGATAGAAGGGTCGAGTGCGATTGTTCAACATCGTCTCCTATTACGAGAACATTTGGGGATGAAACAGGTAGGGCATGTGAGGAATTACAGAGCAAAGCAAACAGAGAAATGAGATATAGTATCCGAAAACGTTGATTCATGTTTCGGAGCGGGCAGCGGCAGGCGTCAAAGGTTTGATAGAATAAGGAAGCTGCGCTGCCGATCGCGGTGACGATTCGGGCTGGACTATTGCGTTTACTCAGCAGATAGACGAATACGAGGGTTCTGTGGTAAGCGTTTTAAACAGTTGGAAAAGGTCCGTCCGTTTCTGTGTGATGGATCTGTGCTCTTGTTCGCGCTTCTTCGATTGGCGAGCTTGTGACGGTATGCGACGCAAGACGTACGAAAAATGATTGCTTGTGCGAATACCTTCGCTTGATCCATGTTTTCAAAAAATGCGGATAAACATGGCTGTAGCCTTGGTATATGCATGTAGATACCAATCTGGGCTTGCCGTCGTTTGGCCCTTTCGTTTTGACGTGAATCACGACGTGATGGGTGTGAACGCGTTTGTTTATCGTTCAAGAACATACCTCGTGAGAGCATAGATTCCCCTGCGCGCCTGCATCATAATGGCCGTCCTCACACCGGCTGTCACTCGGCGCGGGAATTCGGAGGGCAAAGAGATGTGAAGGAGCGGGAAGAAATGAATAACGGATCCCGCACAAGACGTTTGATACACCGCCGGTACAGGGAACAAGAACGAGAGGGTCACAACATGCGCTATGTGGGCGTGTTTACTGCAACAGAAGTTCCGAGAGGGCCAGATTGCGCGTCAACTGCTTGATTACTCTCAAGCAGTTGCTTACGCTTCAACCGCTCAATACGCTTTGCCGAAACCACATTGTCCAGTTTCTCACCCCTTTCAATACGTTGCTCAAAGCTAACACCTTCAAAATCACATCGTTTCGACAAAGTATCAGCAACCTGTCTGAAATCTTCGAAACACCTGCACTTCGCAACCGCTTCGTTAAGGTCCATATTAGCGTCCAACCTGGATCGAAACAGCTTGAATAGATGCAATCGAACCATTCTCAACGGCGTATTACGTCGCTCCGCAAGGTTAATATACTCGTACGCCAACTGCATCCTGCTCAACTTCACGCCGCCAAATACAGCCGGATAGTCTAGTAGCGCATAGGCAGACATAACGCCCTCCGCGCCGGTGTACTGCATTGCGCGGTTTGCATCCGCTTTTGTTCGAACGTTTCCATTCGCAATAACGGGAACGTTTACCGCTTTTACAACGGCGCGAATCTTGTCCCAATCGGCTGGTGGACATTGTCGTCCTTTCTGTTCCCTAGTTCGTCCGTGCACCGCTATCAAAGAAGCGCCAGCTTCCTCCAACATTCGCGCATACTCCACCGTGGCCTTCACATCGTCGAATACGCGAATCTTCACCCACACAGGCACGGCCAATTCGGCGGCCGCCGCGGAGACCAGCGCTCGAACAAGTTGAAGATGGTCCATCAAAAATGCTCCATAGCATCCACGTCGCGCAATCCCCTGCGGACAACCGAGGTTAAGGTCGACTGCGTCGACACGATTCTGCACCAGTTTGGCGGCATTCACGAATGTGGCCGGCTCATTTGCGCAGAACTGGGCGACTAGAGGGCGGTCTAGTGCGTGGGTGGTGAAGTGTTCGGCGCGATATTTGGCGTCCCTGACAAATGACGCGGAGTGTAACATGGGGGTGTACGCTAGCTGGGCTCCGTATTTTCGACAAAGGTCGCGAAAGGCCAGTTCTGATGCGTCTACCATGGGCGCTATTGTGTAGCGCGGAGATCCTAGCTTTCGCCAGTGCTGCCAGGCTTGTTCGGAATGTGACATGTTTCTGTGGTGGTTGGTTGAGAATGGTGAGGAATGGGGCTTCGAATTACCAGAGGTACGGCGGAGAAGAAGGGCGGGGAAAGCGCGAGGCATGCAGCTCCACGTCAACGCCGTCATCGTGAGTGCTCATGCGTGTAAGAGTTCACACGCAGGCACGGCGCCGTCGACCAGACTGGCACTTTCTGTGCATTGTGTTGAAAAGTGGCGACTTGCGATTGGACGGGGCGAAACCCTGCGGAAGATCAATGGCGATGCAAATCGGGCGATCACACGTGCCCACACAATCGCTGTAATCCACAAATCGGCTGCACCTCCCACCGCTGTCGTTCGCTCCTACCTCGCCCAACAGAAGCCACCACCACTATCTACGACTCCAACCGCAGCCTTTCCACGCCGCTGCAACCCCGTCACCACGCCGTCATTTGCAATGCCTCAACCTGCAGCAACCCCTAAAACACAAACCGTCACAACAACCATAACAACAACCACCTCCACATGCGTCGCACGAAAGACCCTTCTTCACTCCCGAGATGTCGACGCTCAACGTATCTCTATTGCAAGCCGCATACTTCTTCTCCTCATCGCATCAGCATTGGTAACGGGCTGCGCAACACTCACTTTATTCTTCAGAGCCGTCCCTAAGAACATTCTCTTCGCCGTCTTATTCGCCGCTTTTTACGCATTCATTGCCAACTGTTTGCAACCCACCGCACCAAAACCGCCCTCCAAGAAAATCAAACCGCCTGCTTTAAGCCAACAATTATCGCGACTCACTGTCAGATTCTGTCTCCTCTTAAGTCTGTTGCTCTCCGTCGTAATACCATGGATATGGATTCTGACCTTCAACCCCACGCCGCAACACAGAAAGCTTCTAGCGCCTCATTTGTTCCTCATGATGGCTCAGGTGTTGTTTGAAATATGGAGTTATAGGCTTTCTGTAAGTCTCGTTGTTCGCATTGCCATTCCGGTCGCGTTTGTTACTTATCGTCTTACGGTTCTCTATGAATGGGTTCATGACGCCTTTGTGGCCATGTCTTCAAATTTAGTGCCGGATCAACTCATGTTTGTGTTAGCGTTTGCGAACTTTGCATTCTGGAACGTCATACTGTTTTATGTGCTGTTGCTCAAGGTTTGCCCACCCTACTTTCTCGACCGACGAGAAGATGTTTCGGAAACTGCATCCCGCCCTGTTCAAAGCGCTCGGAAAGAGAGCTAGACTGCCATCAAAATGAGTGTGCACGATTTGAGAGCATGTATTGTACGATATATATCTGTATATGCCAGTGGACGAACGGTTACAAACGGCGTTGGCAACATGTCTTAAATTTGGAACAAGGGGAAGACAAACCCAACAAGTGCTTTCCGAATAGTTTGGAATGCACCGTGTCGTTGCTTTACAGGGATATTGCCGTGGCGTTATTTGACGGGGACACGTACTCTTATATGTGAATAGTAGCCAACTTATTCAAGTTTGTTTATATTACTGATGAGGAGCGCGTTGCACGTAGCTGCAATACCTGAGAGACGATGCGGCGCGTTGTTCCGGCGAATGAACGATGCAACCATTTTTCGAACGGTTGGTTAGCTTTCGTTTATTCCGTAAACCGGGGTGCCACTGCCATGGTTCGAGCCACACACCAAGAGGGTATGATTCAAATTCTCAGAAGCACATCGAACAGCTCATCAGAGACCAAAAGGGGTCACAAGGCCAAATGGCTAACGGGTTAACATCAACTTCATGACATAGATTTACGGTCCACCAGCCACAGAAGTTTCCCGACCTGTTTTCTGGTTTGCAGTGTCCAAGGCGGTTGGAGCTCCCAAGCTGGGGCCAGTTGTAATGGACCAGGGTCTAGCTAGTGCTGGCTTTCAATAAGTTTACTCTGTGCAATTTCGCCTTGAATGATGTGCGGTTGGGATCTGTAAAATGTTCCATCTTAGAGAGAGAGAGAGAGACATTTTTTTACTCTGTGAACCCCACGAACTCCCCGTGTTACGCGAGATAGACGCATGCGCTCAAAATAAAACAGCAAAAGAAGAAGGAGGGGAAGGCGGACTCCGTGTGCTTCCTCTATGGGTTGGCACAAAACAAAGACAACAGTTTGACGACTGCGACGATTCCAAGGTATGCAATTCGCCTGTTGTTCAGTTGCCTTTGCACAGAAAAACGCAGCACAAACAGGGAAAGCGTTGAACACCAAACTCTCTCTCTCTCTCTTTATGGGTGCCTATGTCTAATTCCTACATAGCGCAGATCGTTTCTTTTCAAAGAACCGTTCTCTCACTAGGTAGACCAACACGTTTTCAGGCCATTTCCGAATAAGTTCGTCAGCTAATAAACCACAACGTTCGCGAAGGGGAGGTAGGCTTACTCTCCTGGTCGAGTTTCTCAAAGGGCATCGCAATAGAAAGTGTTCAACGTCGCTCAGCACTCCTGGTCTGCAAGTACAGACTAGTCTCTTCTTGAGTAAATGAGAGCCTAGCGGGTGCAAATAAGGCGTGTGTCCTACTGACAACTGATAAAGTGTTACTTCCGCTTCCCTTTGCGAAACTACTTTTTGCAATGACTCTGGGACAACCTTCATTACCGATTGGGAACGCGTTTTGAGTTTCACTCTTCTTCCCACGTCAGCGTAATCAATAGGAACCGACAGCTGACCTTCCATTGGTAAGTCCAATGCGTTCCTGGCTAAGCTGTCAACAATTTCATTCCTTGTAAGACCGCAATGACTTGGTATCCACAAACACCAAACTGAAAACATCAATGCAGGTTTCGTCCCATCATGATGCTGCTGAAACGGGCCGTCCACCCTGGATGACCCTTGTATATGCCGATATCGTTGACAATCTCCACGCGAGCGCGTGCGTATTGTGATCTGTTTTTTGTCCGCTGCAGTCGTCTTCTTCTGGTCTACACAAGCCCCCCCTCCTGGTCTACGGACGTAGTTTGATACAAAAACTCAATCGTGAACGATGGGACCGAAAAAGGGCTCATGCGTTCACCGAACTCTGTCGCGAAACGCTTATCTACCAGCATGACTTCGCTCTGCTATTTTTTGTTCTCGATTCGTCCGTATCCCAAACATGTTTCCTGCCCAATGACAGTCGTAGTGGATGCAGATCACAAATGCCCACCTGAACGAAAGCAAACCCTCATAGTTGGCACTGTTTGTTGATGCCATGAACTACATGGTCATTGTATATCGAAAAGAAAACTCGCGCCGGTTTCCGACAATACGATGCCTGGAGATACCGTATGAGGGTCGCCAAACGAGTGAATGCTTTCAGCAGAGTTTGGCGGAGATGTGTAGTACAACGTATGACTGGCGTTTCTGCACTCTTCAATCAACGAGACGTTCCACAGACATGTTGCAGTGCCGTTTAGCGCCGCCGTCTTCCACTGCCTCTCTCCCATTGATCCCACCACAGGTGATCCTGAAACTTTAATGCTGAGAGAATATGAACGGATGCAGATTAGCACTGTCCCAGAATTGCTTTGTAAAGACGACTCTCCGTGGTCTCAAGAATCATGTGCGTATGGCGCTCTAGCGTCGTTGATGAGAGAAGACAGTGAACAAGCTCGCCCATAGTTACCGGAGTGGCACGAAAATACCACGAGCGAGGCTACAGCCGAACTACAACGCCTGGAGTATACTGTGACAGTCGTTTTGACAGTTTCGGCGCACACCTAACTCTGCTTTGCTCCGAGTTGAAACGAACAAAGGGGGAGTATACTTAAAGGCCAGCGACAGCCGAGAGGGAAAAGTGACTGCAAAGGATGCGAGTTTTGCTCCTTATTTTGCTCGTAAACCGGTATTTGTGAACAAGGCAAAAGAATGGATGTTGGTGGACGACTACGGGGAATCGCTATGCGACAAATTCTCGCTTGTAGGTTACAACAATACTGCGATGTTGCTCGGAAAGCTTCAAGTGGAGTGTGTTGGACATACCGAAGAACTGAAGGAAGCTGGGGTTCCATGTGAATCGAGCAAATCGCTGATACCCGGAACGAAGGCGATGCTCGACGATAATGAAATCCGCAAGAGTCTATTGCAATTCGAAGAGTTTTTATCCACGACGGGTGCAGGAGAGCGTAGATTGAATAAGCACGTTCAGGCACTGCGTGAGTTCATGGAGAAAGTTCATGACGACGGACGATATCCATTATCAGTGGTGCATAGAGACATGCATGAGGAGAGCATCGTGAGAACAAGAGAAGTAGCTGCCGGCAAGTCCTATGTTTTGTGTAATTGGGGTTTTTCTACACGGTCAACTTACCATGAATGCGGAACGAGACAGATCTGATATGAAATTGTATTCAAAATTCTGGAAGGGATACGGGTTCACTCACGATCTGCAAACTCTACGTTCAATCGCGCTGAAGAAGCATGGGCCTCTGGGGGTGCTAGAACATTTCTTAATACGCGAAGAGAAGAAATATAGGAACGTGTTTGGAAACGAGAGACATGGAGAATTTGAAGGATTTACTTGTGTCCACTTTCTTGAGCGAGGAGAAGACTGAGGCAAACAACAAAGAACAGGACTCATAGAGGACCTGGTATGGTGTGAGTTATAACAAGGCAAGCAATCCGACAAGTTAGCCAAGTTGGATATCATGTTTGGTGGATAGCAGTTAGTATCTATGTTTGACCTTCCGGCTGGGTGCTTGTCTTTATTGTGCTTTTTAATAAGTGACGCTTAGAGTATGTGCATGGAGCATCCAATCAACAGGTGGTCGAACAGCGAACAACTCATCTGGGAGAAGGATGCATTGCACAAGCCTTGTGCCAGAGGGTGATGAACGGGTAAGGTAACTCTGGTTGCACAAAACATGTTTGCAATTGGCTGTACCCTTGGTACTTTCACGTGCAGAAGGTTTCGGTGGGTATGTTTTCTGGGGACTGCTAACAACCCTAACCCTTTAGCTATAGATGATAAATGAGGGATTTGGCTCAATCGTTTTCATAGTAGCGGTCAGAAGGGCTTAACTTTGAACACATTCAAGACATTAAAAAAAGTAAAATTTTGCACAGCTTTCGGTATCTCTCCCGCACCGATGGTAGACAAAGAAGGGCTTAACTTGAGACAAAGACAAAGCTTGGACTTCTCATCGTCTCTTGAATCCTGTGTTCTGTTTTGGCATAGTGGCACTAAATCTTGTTAGTATAAACCGCGTATAACCCTTTGCATTGGATACTTGCTGTGATGAGGGATCACTGCAAGGTACTGGCGAGTCCCGCCCAGGGCACATGCAGTTCTGTCCGTCTTGTGCCGACCGTTCGAAAGGGCCATAAAACACTATGAAGTTACGCCGGACGAGGATGCCAGATAGAGATGCTATCGGGTCTATTAGGGGAATTTAGCCGTCGAATAGATTATTAGCCTTCGTTGCCTCGGAATTAAGAGGCACGTGCCCATAAACACACACACACAAACGCACATACGGCGAGAAGCAATACTCAACGTGGCATTACTCGGTGACTCCATCTCAGTGGAAGCAGCGGCGAGCGCAAGGCTAGCCTTGTAACCTAGCTTAAAACGTCGTGTTCAGACAAAACCCTAGGGCGTGGCAGGATAGGTGATGGTGTCGTTGCTGGCCGTGACGCAGTTGAAGCGGACCGATAGCTCAGTTTCAGTGCTTGTGGATAAACCACGTAATGTTAGACACGTTAGCTTGGAAATTGTTGTTCTCATGTTCAGCACAGAACCTACCTCGCAAGATGCAGCCGGTTCTTGAACAACTTTGATTCGGTCCCGCGCAGGGGACGGAGAAGGGCGGACGAACAAGAGGCAGACCCCAAAAGCGAAAACTGAAAACTGACATTCCGCTCAGATTTTGCAGAACGGCCCGCACCAGCATAGCAGACAAAAGCCGCTCGCCAAAAAATCTTGACCAAACGGCGCGCGAACCGACACAACTCGCAAGCTGTCAGGCGCTGATTGGCAGCAATGCAAATCAGCGCTCAAGTGTCGTCCCCCGCTGCAAAAGTTGCAAAGATCTCCGACTGCGGATAGCGCTATCTCCGCTCACACTCAGTCGAATAAAAGCACGTAACCTAACAACGCGCGCCGTCTCTCAAGCCCCAACGCCGCCCCGGCTTGCACTTGGTGCACGTCACACGCCACTGTCCGTCGCTCACAGCCGTCCAGCAAGTGGAACGTGCTCTGTGCGCACCGTCCGTTCCGACCCAACATTGTGTCCCTTCGTCACCAACAGTTAAACCCGTACCGCTTCATCGCAATTCTTGTACGCCACTCTACCGTACTTAAAGAACCGCCTCCATCCATCTATTCTCGGTTATCGCCTACAGTCTGCTCAATGTCCGCACCCGAGTCGCTACCTTTCGCAATGCCCCCAGAAGGCAGTTCCGGTTCGCTTACGTCCTCTCTCATCTCTCTCACTCTGGAAACCGCCAGGGACCAATACAAACAGACTGGCGCCAAGAAGAGCGCGCCACTCTGCACACCTCCGCTCTCCCCGCTGACACCAGAACCAGAGTTCTGTCACACCACGGCTTTCCAAACTGCAACATTCCCATCACACGTCCGTGCATACTCTTCACGCGCCAAGCACGACTCTCCAGGTGAGCTTGTTCGTCTGCTAGATGATATTTCCACCGCGTCCCATTCTATATCATCTTACGTCTCGCGTCACCATCATGATGATCAAGGCCCGTCTCTGGACCCCCTTATCGCTTCCAAGCGTCTGCACTCCGCGCTATGTCACGACGGCTACGCTTGTTTGATTCTCGATAAGGAGTACGACCGACCTCTGACATTCTGCGATTCCGCCTTGCACGGTCCGTACGTCGTCATGATTACGCCTCTGGATATCGATCCTTCAGAACAACACCTCATGTGTGGCACCTTATTCAGCGTATACAAGCGAACTTCTTCACCGAGTGTATCCGGTAGACTTGAAGATCTATGCCAAAAAACTGTCGATCAGATTGCAGCAGGATACATCATGTACGCATCCGCAACAACCCTGCAATACACCCTAGGAAAAGGTGTCCACTCATTCTGTCTTCACCCAGTCGCCACCCAGTTCTTCCTCAATCCCAGTAAACCATTGCGTTTTGCAGGTAAAAATGATTTGTACTGTGACTATGCCGTCGTGAAGTCAGATGCAACGCTTGGTACCGTTACCACATCACTCGTCAAACGATTGCAAGGAAGGATCTATGACAACGGGTGTTTCGTCGCAGACTTTGATGGCGCTGTACGTTCCGGTGGAATAGTGCTGTGGTACAACCTGCACTTGTTCTGCGAAGCAGCACCAATGGCCTTTCTCGCCGAACAGATGGGTGGGCGAGCAGTAGATGCTCAATGTAACCGTATTTTAGGTAAGTTCATCACCATTTGCTCTGCCCAAACTGCTGCCTTCCTGCTGTCGTGTGTAATACTCAGCTAACAACCCCTCCTACTCCGACACGTTTGAAAACAGATCTGGCCGTTCAAGGTACCGATGTCCATAAGAAAGTCACCTTTCTTGCAGGACCAGCGCACCTTATTGATTCCGTTGAATCCCAAATGGCTTGTCAACTGCTAAACAATATCTCTCATCTCGCTAACTAGTTCTGTGTCAAATTTCGCAGCCGTATCCGACACAGCTTGAATCAAATTTGCAACTTGTTCTGCAACTTCCTTCCCTACTGGCCCTTCTTTATTCTCTTCCAAACGGAGCCGCAACGATTCCGACAAGGCCGGCAGGTGCGGTGTGAAGTGCATCTGAAATATTTCCCGGCCCATTGCACCCAGTCCATGAACAGCTCCAAAAACAGTGTCGATGGGTGCCTCTCGATCGGTTAGACAGCATACGATTGTCTTCACTACCCGTGCAAGTGCCGCTTTGTCAGCTGTCATGTGTCTCCATTCTTGTAGGCTCCATGCAGCGCGTTGGCGAAGGGCTAGCTGATCGCCGTCCCCGAGGTGCTTTCCCAGTAAGCATGTGAGAATTATCGGAATTAGATCATCGTTGTACATCTCAGCGGTAGCTGGATCCGATATAAACAGCTTGCAAGTCATTCGGAGCGCATTGTAAAGAAAACTTGAGTTGCCCCCCGGTGTTGCGTTATCATTTGTTATGTGTGTTAGCAACGATACAAGCTCGTTCATTTGAGATTTGTTCAGCTGTGGTAGAGCGCGCAGCGTTGCGCCCAGCAAAGGCTCATCGTGATTCAGAAGAATGGCTCGCATCGATTTCGTGAAGGATTCGTCGTGCTGAATTCTGTTCAAACATGTTAGTTGTTTAGCAAACACGTACTCAACAATTTGCAAAAGTGTGCACTTACTGAGATTGTGGGCTCTTGTCACCCGGAGTGTGATTCGATCTTATCCAGGATGCCTTGAGAGATGTAGAAGGATTCGAACGTGGCAGCGGCTTGACAAAAATTTCATGCAGCGCTTGTATGGAATCTGCTTCTACGAAAACTCCATTTGTAACTTGCGCGAATCCGCTTGGACCCTCTTGACCGTGACCCAGCAATGTGCTTCCCAAATGGAGTTTGTGCGCCAAGGAGATATCTTGGACAGTTAGACGAGTCCGTTTGGAATGTCGCATATAACTCTTTGCATTCCGGATGAGCTCCCGCAGTCGATACTCGGCGTCTGGGGCAAGGAGCTTCGCCACCTCTGGGGTCAGTGTCACTCCTACAGTTTGTGCTATGGTATGAATGCATTCTTCTGGAAGGCGCACGGGCTTTCTTCTTTTCGGTGACATCGCATCGTACGCAGAGACGCAAACCGGCTCGCTTCGAAGGATTCTCTTCGAAGGAGGTTCGTTTATGAGAGAAGAGTGAAATTCCTGTGCTGGGCACCCTTGTGGTCTTGCTCTTGGCAATCCTTTACCGTTAGCGCTAGCCCAACAAGAGCAGAGGTCCTCGAAGGATGGATCTATGCCCAGTACAGATATCTGCCTAAAGGGTACCCTTGGTAAATGTACGGTACTCAAATTGGGGAACACCAAATGGGCGAACACCAACTTGGCGTTCCTTCGCTCTCTCCGTTCAGGTAAGAAAGCCATAGTTTACTGCCCAATCGCCGAGCTCTTGTCAGCCTGTCATGGTCATTCCCTGTACAAACTCGCTCGTCTGGTCTTCTGGAGTGGCTATGCCTTCCTTCGTCGCTAAGCGTTTCGTCGAAGGCATTAATGTACCTTTGCACATCTGCAGGTAACAAGTACATGCGTTTTCTTTCAAATTCATTGAGTCATTCATAAGAGTTTAAGAAGCTATCATCCTGACCAGGCCACGAAATCGGTGTTTTCCAGCGCTTGCCGAAGTCTGTGTGGTCGAAATTGATTCTATGTATAGTTCACCATGGTCAAGAGGGCGTTAAAAGCGTTTCGGGATTGCTGCAATGGTCTCTGGCAAAGATTCCCATGTCGGAACCAGGTAGAGAAGATGTCGGGTACATTTATGGTTATCTTTGAAAAGTATGTCATGCCCATCACATATTTGTCTGTGCTAGGGGCCGGACTGTTCATGGCTCAAGGAAACATAATACCTCGTTTACCAAAACTTGAGAGATTCACATCAGCGTCCTCGTGCCCGACTTCGCGCTTTTTATGCCACGAACCCACTGGCATTTCCTTTCCCCCAAGAACACACCCTTGGTCTGTACCGATCTATTTGGCACTCTCATTATTTTCCTGGCTGCGTGTATGGCTTACCGATCCTGGCACCATCACATCAGCAACTCATCATCAACTTTCTTTTGCTTTCCCATACGACAACGCCTTGTTTGATCTCGGTGCCACGCGATGTCGTACATGTCGCCTCCGGAAGCTTCCGCGTTCAAAACACTGCTCCTTGTGCAACCGCTGTGTCGCCAGGTTCGACCATCATTGCGGATGGGTTGGGACATGCATTGGATTCTACAACACAAAGTATTTCATGATCTTCCTTGCCATGCACACCTTCATGATCTTGCATGGCGTTGTCATTTGCGCAGAAATTATTAGAGCAAGGATGCAGGAACTCATTTTGAAGCGATATGTCTACGTGCCAACCAAACAAATTATCACCTCGTTTAGCTTTCGAGTAGCCATTGCGGCGGAACCATTCCTTTGTCTCTATTTCGCGGTGTTGGTTGTGTTGTTTATCATGACTGGAAGTTTTCTCATCTTTCATGTCACGCTAATAGTTCGAAATACTACAACAAACGAGCTTGACAAATGGGACAGAATTCAAGAAGCAGTAATACGATATAAGATGAATCACGGCAAGTCTCTTGCAGAAGCAGTGATAGATGAGGCTAAACAAGAATGCGCAAACGGATTCCCACGTGCTCTAGAGTATATTCCCAAGTTTGGAAAGGATGGATTACCTGTTAATATCTACAACAGAGGCGTCTGGCAAAATGTGAGAGAAGTGTTTGCTCCGATACGCTATCTCCGTGGACGCACTGCTGCAGCTAAGAAGGATTCAACTTCTACCACAACATCTAAGACAGATTAGAATTATAGGTGTAGACTTTCAGGTGTACGATATTGGAGTCTTAAGAAGCGTTCGCGAAGCCTGTCTACGTCGCCATTAAACTCGTCCAAGCAATCGGTCAGCTAGCTGGTCGCGGACCTGGGTGGAAAGTCGTGAAAAGGCCCCCGTGTAACTGCACGTACGCAGTCGGTCACGAGTCTGTTGTCAGAAGAAGATCCAACCGCCGTTTCCCTGAATTCTTTCCCTCGAAGGAAGAGCTCCAAAGGAGCCTCTGGACGGGGTTTTTCCAGGGGTTTCTCGGAGGACAACGCTTGGGTGGGATGATGATGCAAGCTACGCGCCGGTTCTTGTGTCTGGTCTCGCCGATGATATGAGGATTGGGCAAAAGGACGTCGTCAATGGTTTCTATGACGGCCAACGTGGTACATACGAAGCGCCATGTCGTGGTGTGCCCCTTAACCGACGATATCCAGAGGGTAAATGAAGAGGTGCAGAGAAGAAGGCGATAGTCGTTACAAATGAAACGCTTCAGCGGTTGAAGACGCCTACGGGACCTAATACTTTCTTCGTATCATATGTAGCCCAGTGAGTGTAGCACTGCTGCTGGTTTGTATTTTGTGGCTACGGTATAGGAGTAAGTATTATAGGTTGTTGGGGTCCTTGGCAAACCCCCGCGCTAAGAGGAATTAAAGTATGCGTGTTCACGAAGGAGTGTATGAACTAGGGCAGCCATATTTTTGCTGAGGTAATATAAGGAGAACCTTTGGTAAGCGATGCCTGACACTGGTCAAGCCTTGGCTCCTGACAAGTTGAACGGACGAACTGGCTCCATGCAAAACCGCACTTGAATAAGTTATTCAGGTAACGCTACTTCGACAAATCATCACAAATTTGCACTCCAGAATTCTTGTCGCTGGTTCGGAGCTCGTGGTGGTTGTGGCTAAACACGACACCCTCGCACAACATATCTCCTGCGCTTGGAGATGAAACGAGATATTTTTCGCCAGGGACGTTCTCTCATGGAGGCAGATATGAGATGAATGGTCCAAAACGAGCAGTGGGAAGGAAGCTGTTGCAGACACATTTGCGACACTATCCTTGAAGAGCTGCCCGCCATTGCTTAGTGAGAAGAAAACTTCTCGACTCCCGACACCAGATACCTTCGGCCAACCATCAATCATGAGCAAATGCATCCTCTCCGCAAAAAGGTTGTCTTCAAAGAACATTGGAAATGCGCATGTGACCTTCTACACTGTCAGCTTCAGTCTACAGCGCAACCTGGTTCGGGATAACGCTGTCGCGCAAAATCGGTTGCGAAAACTCGTGCCTGTATTGCCGTTCAGGAATATCATAACAGGAACCGCTATTGATGAGCATATAGACGTGCATGTTTCAGAGACGTTCTTGGCTATGAACAGCCGAGTTTCGCTTAGGACTCCGACGCAAATGCATGCATTTGCCAATGCATCTACTAAACAAAACCTTCGTAGACGTCTAGCTTGGCGTGAAGTACGAATGTAGACTGACAGACGAGCGCTCATGCAAAGTATTAGATCCCATACAATACGCTGCACGACGGGTTCAGTCTTTGCTCTGAGTAGCAGAAAGCAATCCTGCGGGTTGCTTTTCTGCTGATCTGGCTACCCAAAAATCGGAATCCCAGTAGTACGCTGGTGTGGAATGCGCAGCGCCTGCAGAGACACGCATTCAGAGAAGACGCTTCGCGTGCTTGGGTGAAGCCAAAAACAAGTGGAAGTAGACAGCTGCACAAACAAACGTTGACAAAATTACAGATCACGCGGTTCGGTACACTGCACAATGGTGGCGGACCTTCGCAAAAATGGGGCCCGAAAAGAACGATGCCCAGTGCGGGACCTGAGGCGCCGTCAGGAAGTGAGGGCGTTCAACTGTAAAAGCCAAGTTGAACTCAAAAACGTTAAGACAACCACGTAGACACATATCTCTCTCCGCTCTCGCTCTGTTCGCGCCCGCTAGCGTTTTCGTGGCGACACAATCTAACGCCTGATCACACACACACCATACAAAAAGACACCACAACAAGCGAAGTGCCCGTACATTGTACCATGGTGTAAAATCGGCATCACATTTGTCGTGACATTTAGGGCGTAGTGAGAGAACGAAACAAGGACGACAAAAAAAAAACCGAGGTGGGAATGGTTCCACAGACACAAAACAAAGAGGAAAGCGTGTGGTAGCGGAGAGAAGGTTGAGTGGAAGCATAATTTGACACAGCGACATCAAAAAAAAGGAAACGATAGGTACCCGAAGTGTAGCTGCCACGCTTTGTGATGATTCCATTTGGAGCGGCTTGAGAAGTGACGACAGCACAGTTTTGTATTTAGTGGTAGTACATTTTGAGGGAGTTTGGATGAGAGCATGCAAGAAGGCACAGAGGCGCGCAAAAGCACATGACGGAGCAAGACGAGGAGATAAGCAGACGACACCAAAGCGGTCCTTACAAAACGCATCGCGCCTCCAACGAGAAAGAAATAGAATGAGAAAGGAAAACAAAAGCTTGATCCTCACCCAAAAAAAAAAAGTTTGAAAACAGAAGGCACGAACGACATCATCAAGCGGTGAGGCACTCTTTCTTATCTCCAAGTTTGGATAGATGAAGATAAGCATCGGTTCCATATCCTTCCATACTAGCGAGTGCAAGTTCGCCGCCCCAGTATCTGGCATACAGTCGACTGAGCGGCAAACCATATCCAAATCCAGCAATCGGGTCCGGTCGGTTAGTTCTATCAATTCGATCCTCCATTTCCAACAGCTGTTTGGGCGGCAGTTTAGCAGTAGTGTACAAATAAGTCCACACGCCCTTCATCTCCGAACGACGGAAGCCTCCTCCCTCATCGCTTATCTTTATGGTAACATCTTCCACTCCATCCGCAATAATGCAGCGCACGGGCGGTAGTACATCGGCATCTCGATGAGTTTCAACAGTAGCTCTCAGGCTATTCTTGAGCAGTTCAAATAGACACAGATACAAATGCGAGTCGATGTAGGGAAACTGCAACTGGGTGTTTCCACGAATCTCAACGGTGGGCGCTTCACCATAGTGTTGATACGCCAGCGAACGCGTGGCGACAACAGCCTGCTCAATAAGGTGAGAAGGCTTGCAGAAGCGGTTAATGACACCGGCCATACCAGGTGAGGGGTCTCCCAACGCCAAATGGTGGCTCATCAAGACACGAATTCCAATTCGCGACATGTAAAAACGATCCAAAAAGGAGCGAATCTCAAGGTCGGAAGAAGTTCTTCCACAATGTTCCTTAAGCTCTATAACGCCCTTAGCAATAAGTCGCACGACGTCGTCATGGCGGGTGCGAATACTGGTGAGCATTTCCGAGAAGTTTTGTTCCTCAAGGTAGGTGTCGGGGCGTCCGGATTCGACAATATCACAAAACGAGTTTTGATACATATCCTTGACCTCCTTAACAGAGGGCATTTCAGCAAGTCCGTAGGGCAATTCCGAAAGCTCCAAGACGCGGTGGGCGAGTCTGACGGGGAGCTCGGAGTGAAGCCATTGAGCCGAGTGCAAACGGGTGGCGTTTGGAGCCAACAAGGCGCGTTGTCCAAACGCGTACAACTCACGCACGGTAAGAGGGGTGCCGCGATGCGAGGCAGCGCGGGCAATCTCGCGACGAAGCGCCTGGGGTGAGTGGCGAAGCGAGTGTCGAAGAAGCTGTCTAACGGCCGGAGCAGCTCTGGCGGCTGCGGTGGCAGCGGCGGCAGCCGCCGAAGTGGCAGCCGCGGAGGCGGCGGCGGAAGAAACAGCCGAGGCAACAGTGGCAGACATTAAGAGAATGTGGGGGAGGTATTCAAATGGGAGTCAAGAACAAAAGCAAGAGGAGCGCTCGAAGCAAGTGATGGCGAGGATGGAGGCTTATATAAGTGGCGGAACAGTGGATTGAGTTACGAGGGGGAGCTGAAGGGAGCGCAGTGAGAGACGCGTGGGTTGTAATAAGAGCATGGCATAACGGCGCACTTGCCATTGTTGAGCTGTGGCAGCACAAGATAGAACGCCTCTCGGCCAAAATGTCTCGCCACTTGTAAAGCGGCGGGTGGAGCACTGCAACATGCTGGCGGGCACTGCGTCAATCAAGCGGCTGTTAAGGCGACGGTGCGCGAAAAAATCGCAATTGGGCGACTCGGATTGGGTGCGGTAGTGGGCAATTGCGGGCGGACAGGTGTCCACAGGCGGTTGGATGTATGCGTGGTGGCGGCTGTGGGCGCGAGGTGGCGGAGCGGGTGTGCGAATTGCGCAAGCAAAACGCACGCTTTCTGGTGCTCTTTGGTGAGGGGGATGGTGCCCGTTGTTACTGTCTGTGCTCACTTATCGTTCACCTTTCACGCGACGGCGTGCTCCTTGTGCGTGGCGTGTAACAGCTGTTTGCATTGCACGCAACTCCACTCATATGGCCACGTCAACCAACCGAAACTGACTCATCGCTTCCATCCTCCGCATCATCACGCACATGGCTCCTTTCGGGCAACCGCGTCGTCCACCACATTTCCACCATCTTCACCGTCATCCGTCGCAATAACGCCCTCCTCAAACCCCTCATCATCGTCGTCCCCCTCGCCACCCTCTCCGCCTACGTCAGCGCGTTGCTTGATCTCAACCCCCTTCCAGAAATACGTGTACCCCTCAAGCTGCTCAAATGGCCGTTTCAGCCTTTGAAACGACATTACAGCGCCTCTGTTCCTCGCCACCACCCCCCCCCGCGCATCCCTCTTAACAATGTCATGAATGCCAAGTCGTCCCACAGGGTTATGATGTCGAGTTTTGTCCCCCCTTTCAATAAACTCCCAACCCACGCTTTCCGCCGGAAAGAAGAACCGCCCGTCCATGAACTGCCCACGTAGCCCGAACTCGAATCAGTAATCACGTCCATGTTCCACGCCGCAGAAGCGCTTTCGCTTTGTGAACGTACCTCATAGCGAGCCGATTCTGCCACCACCACTCCGGCCCATCTCGCTTGTAACGTGCGTTTTGACCCGCCGTACTCATAGATGCCCTTCCACCCGCGTCGTTTCGGTCTGCCTTCTCGAGCGTCGCCGCCGTTTGCATTCGCCTCTCTTTGTGACTTTCGCTTCGCCGTGATCACCGTGCTCGTGCAGCGCCATTGACTCCGGGCGTTCAAGCTGTTCACGGCCGGCGCCGGCGCTACGAACGCGCCAATCTCCATCAACCGTCAATGTCCGTTCAGCTGCCGTTGCCGCTTCCTTCCACGCGCATGAGCAACTCGTTTAGATGCCGGCTTCTCGTCGCTTAAATTGTTTTCAATTTGTGCAATCGTAAATCATTTGAACCCTTTAATTACACACCGTTCTCGCCGTCGTCCCTGCCTTATCGCAAAGTCAACCCGAACACACCACTTCTCCACCGTCCGCCTTTCCGTCGCAAACAGCACCCCGCCCCCTCACTTGTCCCGAAATACATCAGCTGGTCACCGCTGCGGACGCACGCCCCGTAAGTCGCCAGCAAACCCCCACCCAAACAAACAAAATGGCAACTCTCAAGAAACCCGGCTACGAATCGCAAGCCGAGCAACAAAGGATCCGCATTACGCTCACCTCGCGCGACGTAAAGTCGCTCGAGAAGGTTTGCACCGATCTCATTCGCGGCGCAAAGGACAAGGATCTCCGCGTGAAGGGCCCAGTCCGAATGCCCACAAAGACCCTTCGTATCACCACTCGCAAGTCTCCCTGCGGAGAGGGAACCAATACTTGGGACCGCTTTGAAATGAGAATTCATAAGAGACTTATTGACCTTCGTTCCTCTACTGATATCGTCAAGCAGATTACGAGTATCAGTATTGAACCGGGCGTTATTGTCGAGGTGTCTATCGATTCCACCGATTAGATTCGCTCTCGCTGTGGTGCCTTTTGCCTTTCGCTTCTTCGTCTTCACCAAAATGCTGCATTTCTCAGACTTGCATCCCGTATGTACATCGTTATTTCTAACGTTGCGCTTGTCTTTGTTATGCATCCCGCTTGATCGATCTGGTTGAAGCCCACCGTACGGCCATTCTAATCGAATAAACCAAAACCGCCGACCACAACAATGCAATTCGCCGACCCTACACAGCCCCTTCCCTATCTTGCCCTTTTGATAACACCTCTGCTCACCTTCCCATTCCAGCAATGGGTACTAGCTCGCTGATATCTGATGCCAATTTGACTTTCATTCACCTCGAATAGTGCTGTTGTCATCATGTCCTCTAGCGCTCTGTTTGTCCAAAGCGCCAAGTAGAACGCTACCAAATTGCAAGTTCAATCTCTCACAAAGCTGGCGACGCGCAACTAGCAGATTCAAATGTCACACACCAACTGGCCATTCACATAGTGCATACCCAACCAAGTTACGATAGAAACAACGAGTGAAGACGTGCGACGAAACGCCATGGCTCAGCGCTAGTCACGTGCCCTGGTAGCTAAATCACGGACAGTCCTACGTCAAGTATGCAACAATAGCACCATCATAAAGAGTAGCCCTGTTATTTTACAGATTATTATGGACCAGCTGCGGTACCATAATTCGCACAGTGCCTGGTTCCCTCTGCCCGCTATATGCTAAGCACTATGTACAAGTAAGACCGTAACAACTATTACACACGAATCGCCAGTCGCATTCGGAAGCACAACCCGCTCCGACAAGTAACCTCAAACAAAGTATGACTGCGACACGTTCCGCACGGCGTGTGCATCTTCATTCGGATCAAACAATCTTCGCTGAACCAATACATCACTTCTTGTAACAATTCCAATCACCTGGCCATCTTCAACCACAGGAAGTCTGCCGATATTGTTGTCCACCAACAATCGTTCAATCTCATGCAAAGGCGTATCTTTCGCAACAGTGATAACCTTGCGAGCAACCCATCCTTTAACGGGAGTTTTCAACAATTGTTTCTTTTCGGCCACAGCAATATCCTGTCTGGATATCACACCAAGAAGTTCTTTTCCTTCCAGAGATCTCACAACCGCAATACCGGTATGACCGCTTTCAAACAGAATCGTCCTCGCATCGCCCATAGTTTGATCCTTTGTAACGGCGACAACATCTGTAGACATGAAATCGCGCGCAAGCGTCGGCGGTGGTAATTGCGCCATTAACCGATCCATAAGACTTTCTACCAGTGCACCAACAGCCTCGCCGCCGCGTACTTTAGTTGTTAGCGCAGCGGCTTGCGGATGACCACCGCCCCCATGCGGGCGGAGCAGAGCGCTGAAATCAATTCCATCGACTCGTGAAAGCGCGCGGCAAATGATACTAACTCGCTTCATGTGAGAGGGAGAAGATGAAACGTCAGATTTTCGTCCCGCAGGAACGACGACGGCCAGTAACAAGGCGTCAATATTTGCCAGTTCTAAAGCAGCTTGTGCCACCCCAGCCATTCCACTGACGTAATCATTGGCTTCCAAGATGACGTTTGCAACTCGCATGCCGTCGACATGGCGCACAACCATAGTGTCTAACGCATTGGCCAACAATCGTTGCTGAGGCGTTGTGAGATAGTTTCGCGCAAACTGTGAGATTGACCTTTGACATGCCCCACGTTGAAGTAGCCATGCTAAAGCTGCTGCGTCACGAGGGGTTGTGTTTTCGAATGATAAGGATCCGGTATCAGTGTGAATGGCCAGGGCAAGTAATGTGCACTCTGTGGCCGTTAGTTTGATGTCACGACGTTGCATTAAGCGCTCCACAACAAGAGTGGTAGCGGCTCCGACATCTTCAGTGATGATGTGCAAATCACCGGGTACGTCTTGCTTTGTTATAACGTGAGCGTCGCTCGTGACGTGGTGATCAATGACGAGAACGGTTTCAGCGTGTGAAAGCCAAGACGCAGCGGTGGCAAGCTTCTTCTTAGAGCAGGTATCCACAACGCCGAGAAAGCGGATACGGGTAGGATCAATGAGCTTCGCTTCGGCGATTGGGAAGAAGGACTTGTGCAGAGTGAGGTAGCGACGAACAGCAGAATGCACACCTGCCGGAAGCACGACGAGCGCGGAGGGGGATATAAGCTTGGCTAAACCGACTGCGCAACCTAAGGAATCAAAGTCGGCGGAGGCGTGGGTGAGAACGATGTCTAATGGTTTGCTTGCAGAAGGGCCTGCGGCTTCCTTCGAGATGGGTAAAGGTAATGGCGGAACTGGTGCGTATGTGTGCGGTGTATCTGCTCGCATTTGGGTGAATGTTCGGTGCTGAAGAGGGGCTACAGATGTCTTGCGAGTAGAGTGGTTGAGAGGCATTGCTAATTGAAAGGCAACGGTGGTGGGAGCCATTTTGGATACGGAGAAAGCGTTTGAGCGTAGGTTGGTAGGGAAAGGGGTGGGAGACGAAGGTGAGGCTTTGGAGAATGGAGTTCACTCTAAGTGGGTATGGTTCTGGAACAGTAATAGAAGCGGGGTGTTGTATCTGGCGGCTGGGTGGTGGGTCAAGTGATGCGGAGACAGCTCCTACGTCCTTCGATGTGAATGGAGTATGGTGACACGGGGCGATATCCTCCGGGCGCTCTTCGCCACTTTCGATGCGCTGTGCGCAGTGGAACGGCGCGTTGGCGGCTCGCGGGCTGTATCCCGCGCGTACGAGATGTCCATGCAAGAAAAGTGTCATCACATGTTTTGCATAGAAATGCGCTGATTTGCTCTCAGATTGCATCTTGTGACATCTGACGCTTCTGACTTGTCGTAACATATCCGGGCAATATCTTCTCTTTGCGTCCAATCCCACCACTGCTTCCTGCTCTGACAGTCCGTTCTCTGTGGACCCATCCGCATCGCATGACTCCTTCCTATGCTACATACGGTAATGACATTGCGCACTTCTTCGTGAGCCATGAATCATGACTGTCAGGCAGTCACCAAGCCCATCTGCGCGTCCGGCCCTTCTCCGGGACGCCCGGGTTGGGATACTTGTGATGTTCTCGTGCACCCTTAACCCCGCCGCTCGCAACAATCATTCGTTCCAGTTCGTCAGCGCTTCTGGGAATCGGTAAACCTTCCTTCTCCCTCTTCCACATCCACTTCTGTATTCTTCTCATCTGCGTGATCTGTGTCACCAGCGCCTCCACCGCCTCCATGGGCGCATCTGCCGCCCTCATAATCCTTTTCTTATCACTGATCGTAATTGAAAACGCGTCCTTCTTTTCGCTCGGTGTCATCGCTGCAATGATACTCTCCTGTTGTTTGAACTCACCCAGCGCGGGATTGTTTTGTACCCACGGTAGATGTTCCTTCACTCCGGACAGTCCTGCAGCCTGTTTCATTTTCTGAAGAGCTGACAGAAATACATTTGGCGTCATCATCTCCTTCCCGCGCAGGTAGCCCATTTGGATCTGGAACATTTTTTTAGATCGCTTCTCTTCAGCGGAAGTTTGCGCCTCTCCGTACGCTGACTTCATGTTGTCTATGATCCCGTTGGCAATTGCGCTTGAATGTATGCTTCTGTGACATGCTTGTGTTGTTGTGCAAAGTATTCGAAAGCTTCTGGCGCCTAGCTGAAACGTGCTCATCGCCATGCTGTATTGCTGGATATGGAACGTCGTTTCGCCGGTGATGTCCAGTCTTTGTTAGCTAAATGCGTCAGATGAAACAGCAGTCAAATGGGCACTATGTTGCGCTATTGTTTGCCGATGAGTTCCGAACTGACCAGTGGGGTGTGTGTAATAGCAGTGACTCCCTCCGTAAGAGATCCTATCTACCATGGACTGTAGGTGTCCGGTGGCGTCGCACGCAGCTGAAGACACGTAGTCCAGACACGTAGCCCAGAAAGCAAGGCAACAGTTTTCCGGTGTTCTACTGTATCTCAGGGGTTAAAGGGTTACCAAGGGTATAGGGATAACACATGCACGCCCACGGCCCCACTCTATGCATAAATACAAGCAGGAATTGTAACCCTTTACGTGTTGGTTTAAGACCTGTATCATCCACAAAGGGGATACGTTGTTACTTGGTAAACCGTTTTGCCTGTCCCCGTTCCGTGCTTTGTCGATTCTGGTTCTCGTGAGAATTCAAGTCTCTGTGTCCTTTGCCCCTCTCAAGAACATCAAAGCAGATCTTGCTCCGCGAAATGCATTCTTAACCGCACCAGCTGCACATGACTCTTTCCATCACGAGCCACTCGAAAGCAGAAGCCATATAAGTTATGCAGCAAGTCTACTAAGACGAGTATGCTCCTCTCTGACTTTGCAGAATACCATCACGAAGCCCACCGTTCAGGGTCTTCCCGTGAAGCCCATCCGACCTAGATTCTTTTTCGCCTCATTCGTTCGCGATCGCAGTCACTGCAGCTGCAAATTAACGTTTCCCCAACATGGATGTTACTAATGGAAACTTCGCCAAGGCACTTCAAACACTGAAGGACCATCTTCCCAGAGCGGAATTCATATCTTTCGATCTTGAGTTCACTGGGCTTGGGGAGCATCGTCCATCACAGCTAGATACCCCGCAAATTCGCTATAGCAGCGCTCGGGAAGACGCCAGCGAGTTTCCACCCATTCAGTTTGGTCTATGCCTCTTCCGCAAATCAACAGCTTTGGTGCCTCGAGAAGATTCCGACGCCTTTGAGTCTGAGGAGAGTTGGGAAACTATTTCATATAACTTCAACTTGTTTCCGCGTGCTGTTTATTACCCTCCTTGTTCTCGCTATCCGCTTTACGACAAGCGTTTCTCTCTACAAGCGTCGACCGTTTCGTTCTTAACAAGCCATATGTTCGATTTCCAGAAGTGCTTCAAAGTTGGTATAACATGGCTCAGAGAAGATCGGGAGAAAGATTTTCTCGAGCATGTGCAGAACGACATGCGTGTGCGTCGGAAGAATAGATGGTCCATGGATAATTTGAGCGGTGAAGATGGTATGCTTCTGAAGGAATGGGGTCAAAACATTGACAAGTGGCTAACAGAACTTAAGGAGAAAGGCAACCTGCCACTCCAAAGCGATACAGAGGCAAAGATAAGGTCATTCGTGTTACCCAACGATGCGCGGTTGAGGAGTCTCATCTTTGATTTTGTCCGTCTAAACTATCAACGCATGGCTGCACACGCAATACCAGCACAGAACGGGAAGAAAATGATCAGATTATCGCTGTTTGGCAGTGAAGATAGGGCTAAGCAGCAGTATGAGAAGGTGCTCCTGCAAGATGTGAAGGATGTGGTCTTACGGGAAGTCATGTTTCGACAAGTCGTGGATGAGCTGCGGAAACACAAGAAACCAATTGTTGTACATAATGGTCTAATGGATGTAACAAAGTTGTACGCTAATTTTGTAGGAGACTTACCAGCAGAACTAACATCGTTTAAGAAGGTTTTTCGTAAGGAGTTCCCGGTTGTTTTCGACACGAAACGTTTGGTTGATAATCTGTGTGCAAAAGATGAAGAAGTGAGGAGAGAAATGAGAAAAGCGAGAGGCGTTTCGGAAATGCTAGGAGTATTACGTAAAGTTGCTGAGAACAGAAAGCACAATGTTGTCATGCAAACATTCATTCCAGTCGATAGCAATGATCGCAACGTAACTGGGAACAACACAGAGCTTGTTGCCAGACTAACAGGGTTTTCGACTACAGAGATAGACGACGCGGTTATGGAACGAGATGAGAATGGGTTTGGAAGGTATTCTGTTCAAGGCTATGTACATGAAGCAGGGTACGATGCGTTGGAGACTGGTATGTTGTTTGCGTTTCTTAGTACGCTTGGAAAACAAAGCCCAAACGAGCTTTCCCTTAGTTCTTGCGGAGGATTCAGTCGGATTAATGTGTATAGCGATATGGAGGAATCGAACCCCTGGTTTGAGTTGCCAGTGTTCATAATCAAGGGAATAGTGAAAGACGACGGCGGGATCGGTGAACATCGGAAGGAACACGGGAAAGCCAGGTTTAATCACACTGTGAAACAATTGACAAAGGACACAATCTACTGCGGAGATCAAACTGAAATCGTCACTGCGGGTAAAGAGGTATGCATGGCCATACTGCGGGTGAAACCGTCGAGGAAACGCAAACGTGGGGAAGAAGGGAATGTAGGTGAGAGCGAAGATCGACAATCAGAGGGCGCTGTTGATCACACAAGTATGATTATTGAGAATGGACGCAAACTCGGCGTTGAGGTAATACGATACGCCCCAAGCGCACTTGAAAGGGATTGGGCATTCATCTCCAGAGCAAGAGTTTTTGCATAACAGCGGCGAGAAAATCACCTAATGAAAAGATGCGGGGAGCATTCTAAGCATATGGGGATATTTCATCGGCAGACATCGTATGTACGAAGGATAGATAACTGTGTATGTCAGCCAAAGAAACGATCATTGCTGCTGATACCTACAGGGATAAAGTCCGCTGCCATGAAGTAGATCTGCGAAGATTACCGTTGATGAACACTCAAGCGGTAAAAGACTGAGCTTGCATTCGTAAAGCCGTCTGAAAGCCACAAATACTGAGCGTATTCGCAATTCCTGTCGCAGTTGGAGTATGGAGAGTATGTCTTGAGCGGGAAGCTGATGGGACATTCGGGAGCAAGTCGTTGGCGAATTAATATGTACACATCACATTCAGTCATTGGCCATCGACATTACTTCCTTGCTCATGGTGTTCAGCGACTGCATGAAAGGGGGGCAGAGAAGGGGTTTTCGCACGAGGGTCCGCCCGATCAACGGAGCACAAGCAAACTCAAATTACAGTACTGACGTATTTCCACGCGTAAGCTCTTCATCCGATGTAAGATAAGGGAAAACGAATCCCGTGAACATCGTTGATAGCCTCAGTGGCCCGTATGATATAACAGTGACAAGTTTATACCGTCACATCTTCATGACTGGCAGACGACGCCAATCGCGGCTCGCCAACCGAAAGCCGTGGCGATACTTCAAAGCCATCGGCTGCGCACCTTTGTACATCTCGCTTTTTCATGACAAACCTTTCTCAGCACAGCTTCGCTCGTGTTAAATATTCTCGTTTCCCCAGCGCACTGCGATCGCTTCGTCATCGACCTGTGTTGTTCCTCTCCCTCTCCAGCGTAGTCCTCACACGGAAAGCGTCTAGTTTCGTCACCAATCGGATATCCTCATCTATTTACCGCCGACCGCTGAGTTTTGCCATGCCATCACACTTCGGTCTTCGCAGCCGGAGGAGGTCTGCAACAGAACGCACCCCTCTCGTCGGATCTGGCACACAGAACGACGGAATAGAATGGCGTGAAGTATTCCGTGTGACTCGGCCATACATGTTCCCCAGCACTCTAAAGCTGCGATTCGTTGCTGTGGTTACTCTTGTGATGATTATGCTCTCCAAGCTTTTGGCCCTCGTGCCTCCCTATGCGTACAAATTGGCAGTTGATGCTTTTGCGAATAACCTTCTCGGAGGGCCTCCAATAATTCCCTACGCAGCTGTCTTTCTCTACGTTGGTGCTCGTCTTCTTGCAGATCTAACCAGTGCCTTGCAGTCCTACTGCTTCAATCTCGTCACATCAGATTGCACCAATACTTTTGCTATTGATATTTTTGCCCATCTTCAAAGGTTAAGCCTTGCTTTTCATCTTCAACGCAAGACTGGGGAGGTAACCAGGATCGTTGACCGGGGAACACGCAGCATTCAGGTTCTCATGAGCACTTTGCTCACTACCTTGTTCCCAGTGTACGATATTCTCCGTCAAACCATCTTATCTTTTGAATCCATTCCTAACTTAATAGAACAGAGCGTTCCAAGTTTCATTCGTAACAGCAATTTTTCTAAAGCTTGGTACTCCGATGATTGCGCTTGTCATTTTGATCACAGTAGCTGTTTACTTTGTGTACACCATTTGGGTGACGCAATGGAGGTACGCCCAAACTGTTCATATGCTCGTCTTTGTACTTGCAATTCTACTCACCTCTTATTTCTGCTTCATCGATTTGCATCTCCAGAACAAAGCTCCGTCGTGATTACATTGATGCTGATAACAAGTTATCTGGTATGAATAGCCCGTTCTGTTCCACGTTGTCCTTGCTACATGAAGATTTACTAACATTGCACAGATAAGGTATGGTAACCAGACTTGTTTTCGACCGCCTTTCAGCACTCTAACACTTCCATGATATTCAGGCCGTCGACACTCTCATCAATTTTGAAACTGTGAAAATGTTTGGAATGGAGAATGAAGAAGCTAGCTTGTATGGACAATATGCGGTCGAACTTCGCCACCAGAGTATACGGACTCAAGCTTCCCTGAGTATTTTGAATTTCGGACAATCCTTCATTCAAAGAATAGGTCTGCTATGCACTATGCTTCTTGCAGCAAGAGGAATTGTCTACGGCGGATTAACTGCAGGAGATTTCGTTCTAATCAACACTTATGTTGGTCAAATCTTTCAACCACTCTTTGTAAGTTACCGTTGTTCACGGATTATCTACGCGTTCGGACATGTACGCAGTTTGTTGAACGATGTAATATCGTACTGTGCCAGTTTTGGGCTTGCGTTTGTTTGCAGGGACTAACTTGTTTACGCACATGTGCCCGCCCGTCACAACAGTTCTTGGGAGTTTCATACAGGGTTTTATCTCAGGCCGCAACTGATCTCGAAAAGACTGTCGCGTTGATGAATGAAGAAATCACTGTGAAAGATAGGGAAGATGCAAAACGACTTACCGTTCATGAAGAAGACATTCTAGCCGGTAAGGTAGGAGACTTGAAGTTTGAGAACGTGTCTTTCCAATACACCGGAAGCGAAAGAGGATCCAACGGCGGCTTGAGAAAAATATCATTTCACGTTCCGCCCGGGAAGATGGTTGCACTCGTTGGAAGTTCTGGCGCTGGAAAGAGGTGCGGTATTCACAACAACAGCATCACCGAAACATGAGCGAAAGTGGACCACTAACCATATGTACTTTTGAATTCAATTTTCCGCAGCACCATCATGCGTCTGCTATTGAGGTTCTACGATGTTGACAGCGGAAGGATCCTTATCGACGGGAAGGATATCCGTTCTTTCAGTCAGGAATCCCTACGAAAGAATGTGGGTGTGGTTGCCCAAGATACAGTACGTTCACGTACCTGCGGAGCCCCGTTCTTAACGAAATATTCACATTACCCCTGATTGTCCGTTCTAACATCACGATGATATACGAAACACAGGTATTATTCAATCAGACCCTTCGGTACAACATTTCCTACGGAAAACAGGACGCAACCGAAGCTGAGATCCTTGCAGCAGCCAGAGCAGCTGCACTTGGCCCGTTCATCGAGTCCTTGCCTCTGGGTCTTGACACAGTGGTTGGAGAAAGAGGCGTTCGGTTGTCTGGTGGTGAGAGACAGCGTGTAGGTTGCGCGCGATGCCTCATTAAATCCCCAGCATTCGTGCTTTTGGACGAAGCGACTTCGGCTCTCGTAAGTTTGCAGCATCACGACCAAGAACAAATGATCCAGCTCTTCTAACCGCTCTAAACGTTGTCATCAACAACCTGCAGGATACACACACCGAGCGCGAACTGCAGGAAAACCTGAGAGAGGTTTGTAAGAACCGCACTACAGTAGTCGTGGCTCATCGACTGTCAACGGTGATGATGGCAGATGAAATCATCGTACTCGGGAAGGATCCTCAAGCTTCTGAGGCGCCTTCGGAAGGAGACCAGGCTTTCGACCCGGAAGAAGGCTTTGATCAGACAACCTCGACTGGCGTCATAATTGAGAGAGGAAATCATAGAGAACTCCTTCAACGTAGCGGGGTGTACGCGGAGATGTGGCAAGCTCAGTTCAGAGTTGAGAGGGAAAACGTGCAAAAGATGGAGAACACCGAGGATGACATGTAGCTGGGACCGTTTTCAATTCCCTCAGGGTCCGCGACTGTTTGTTACGGTAGAGAGCTTTGTACTTTCGAGGCTTGCAATGTTCTGGAGTCTATGAAGCTTCCATAATATAGTTTGTGAGACGGGCCTCCACATTGTCCGCGAACCTGGAGAGGAAAGCCTTGGAGTGCATGACAAGTGATAAATGTTATGTGAGAACAAAGCATCGATATAATCGGAATCGTTTGTACGAGATTTGACTTACCTCTTGGTCTGGTACGCCTTTGGTAACACTGATCACATGTGCGCCATCAGCACCATTGTGTACTTGAATAAAACCATGTATTCCACGAATAGCGGTTCTCATACGAACGTATCCGTTTTCTACGTCAGCTCGAAACTGTTCGGACTCAGTCTCGAGTCCTGTTATGTCGCCAGCAAGTTGGGGATGCAGGGGCAGCAACTCGATTGCCGTTCCGTCATCAAGCTGCGCGAAAAGTACAAGCTTGTCTCCATTGTACTGCACAACCACCTTTCTAGCTGTCTTGATGGAGTATACGCGATGTAAAGTTGTGCCGTTCGGTTGAACATTCGTGGTTGCTGCTGCTAACCTTGAGAATGGGAGAGATGGTGGTTGGAGCATGTTCAAAATGTCATCACCTTGAGATGCGGGTTGTGATTGCTGTTGGGCTACGGCGTCTGACTCGAAAACTGGTGTACTTGGAATCTCGACAATGTCGGTGTCTGGGACATGGTCGGCGCTATTAAATCCGTGCTGAGGCTGTGCATGGTGCATGACGACGTCCTGATGCGGAGGACTTTGAGGGGTTTCATAAACGCAGTCAACGGGAAGGTCCTCAATATCGATGACCATTGGAGCAGCGCGCTGCTGTGGCAAAGCACGAGCGTGAGCAACGGCATTGGTTTGCGGTAACGCAGGTGTAGGGTTTGCAACAGACGCATTAAGATTGCGGTCAGCAATCTGCACGGCGTGAGCCCAAAATCCGTCATCCTCAGCATCGTCTTCACCCTGAGCCGATGCGCGTTGAGTAGCAGGAATGGCATCGGCGATACCACCCATGTGAACCGGTATAACCGGAGCGCCATTTTGCCCCCCTCTCGACGCGACAATGGAATCGAACGAAGAGTGGCTTGGGTTCGGTAAAGCAGCTTCTCCGAGCGCGTTGTCAATTTGACGTTGATATGCACTCCCCCAAATATTAGCAGAAGGGGCGCCAAAGAACTCAAAGTCAGAGGCGGTAAGCATGACGCGACCACGTCGAACTAAAGCAGAAGGCAACAAAACAATCTTCGTTCCGGGAAGAGTGTGCAACGAAAGTCGGGCACCCAAAGGGGTGAACTCGACGGCAACAAATTCAGTAGCACCATCTGACATGGAGAACTGCAACACCCTAGGAGGCTGATTACTTCTCGGATTTGCGTTTGCAATGTTGATTACATCGTGCACTTGAACGAGGGCTTTGACGCGCAGTTGCACGCTGTGAGCTTGGGTGATGTTCCAGGGCAGAGTTCCGGCACTGATTTCACTGAGGTCGGTGCGTGTTATCGGAGCTTTAATAATGTCGAATGACAAGACGGACTGACGGCGGATCCATTGCGGTCGTATGTTGCGCAGTCCGTATTGATCTTGTAACGCATTGGTCAACGCCGGTTGAGCGGCCATGAGCTGTGAACCGGGGCGCAGGAACGGCACCAACGACAGCGTTGCAGCGAAACGAAAGTCACGATCTTGTAGCAAAGCAGAGTTATGGATTTAAAAAGATTTGGTTCTTTTACGGAGGGCGGTGGAAAACTTGAAACGCGGACGCAAGCAACGTCAACAAAAACAGGCATCCGTCAGCCACGAGCGAGCGAAACGGTTTGCATGGTAAGAATCGAATTGCCTCGAATAACACTCATTCCAATGGCACGTTTGTCTCCGTCCGACAACAACTCCACACAATCGTCAAGAACAACGTTCATAAACTGGTCATACCCCCTCAAAACGCCCTGCACCCGTCGGTTACCATTAAGCGCCACTACTCTCAAAGCGCCAAAAAAGGGGGGGGTCAGTATACACTCGTGCAGCTACAAGTTAACGTCGCCATCGCTCCACTCACGTACAGTCAACGCGCTTCTCCATGAGCTGCTTCATCTCCGGTAAGTACTTGGCCATAACGACAAACGCCCTCCAACCCAGAAGCTGATCGCCCGCCAGCTGCGCCCCGCGCACAACCCGCAAACACCAACAAACAAGAAACGCGGCGCCCGCCAGCGCAATGCACCGGTGGCAGGCACAAGTGCGCCTCAACACCCCAACACCGACAGCGCACAAACTGCTCCGTGCGCCAACACAGAACACACACAAGCCATGCGCACCACCCTTCAGCTGTCACCGCGCGCGTAGGTGCTCATACTTCACAAGGAACGGCGCCTTCCGCGCCTCGGTACCAATAGACGTAGCCCGCACCGGTTCCACCACCCCCCCAGCGCCGCCATACAAGTCCATACAAACCGCTACGAACCCCCATTCCACCACTGAGAGCAATGGACAATACAAACACCGCCACAGATCACATCACATTTTACACTTGATGCAGCCGCCGTCAACAACCTCGCAACCACATCCCCGCCCCACATATCCCACAGCTCAACAAACTCCCTCTCGAGAGAACATCCTCTACAACACAACGCTACCACACACCAACACAAAACAAAACAAAACCAAAATGTACATGTCCATTATGTGCACTTTAAAAAAAAAAAAAAAAAAAAAAAAAGAGGCTTCAAAACGTCCAAGAAAAAGAACAAAACCTCATGACTTCACAATACCACCAGTCGGCCTACTCTTCAGAAACAGCGATCCATGACTACCACCAAGACTACCACCAAGACTACCTGAATACCCTTCAAACCCAAAAGTATCTCCAGGGCGCGGTGGTAATTCCGCCGCACTACAAAGTGGTCCATTCTCATTCAGAGTCTCAGCAACAGGTCCATTACAAAGATCAATAAAGCGTGCATAAGTCTCCTCCCCAATCTCGTTTCGCATTTCTCGAGCTTCCTCGCTATCCTGTTTGAAAAAGTCATGCACGCCACACGCAATTCTCAACAGCTCGCCCGTGTAGTTCATGGGATTGCCCACAGGGTCTTGCCGATTCATCATAGAAACCTCCCACAGCTCCATAACATTATCCAATAACCGCACATCAATCAACAAACTCCTTCTCAGACACGCAAACCGTCCAATGAACGCCTGTTCCACAATCGACGACACAAAGTGCTGCAGCAGGCTATTCAACCTCAACCGTCCAAACAGCTCCATCAAAATGCGCGGCACCTCCGCTTCTATCATTGCCATCGCCGTTGCCTCACTGCAGTGTTGCAGAAGCACAGTCAGCAACTCCAAGATCCTCAATCGTACAACACCCAACGGGTTTTCCACTCTCTCCCACATCGTTTCCGCAACCGCCCCCTTGCGCGCATGTTCCAACACCACCGCCAGCTTAGGAATGCGTGCCCGAATGCCAGCCTCATACGCACACGTGTTGACAGACATCAACTGCATTCGAATCGTGCTCAAACTCGAGTCCTGTCCATTCAAAGCCGTCACAAGCAAGTATCGAACGGCCGTAAGAGCCGTAGATAACACATACCCTCTCGTGTCATGCGCCGCAAGAGCAACCAAACCAGAGTCCAACAGCCGCAAAATCGGAGCTGGCTCCGTGAACACATCCAGAGAGGAAAGATCGCGGTTGAACTTGAGCATGTAATTGGCATGTGTATCATCTTCGTTGATTTCGTATCGCGGAATAACAAGAGCGCGCAACGCAATGCCAACAATCACTCTAGAGCAGTTCTCAATTGTGGACGACGCAGTGCCGTCCAACGGGCCGTTCTCGGCAGCAGAAGAAAGCTTGTCGCACAGCGTGTCCACCAACTTGGAGTCGGCCATCATGCCCACAACCGGTTTGTTGGACGGCCCAAACTTGAGCTCCGCCTGACATCGCACCGTGCTCAGCATAGCAAGGCACACCTCAGGGCATCCAGTGACAGCGATATGCGACAAGAGAGCGTCAATAAAGTCGTTCCGTCTGCCCATAGCACGCACGGTATCTTCCGGTGAATCACGAAGTACACTATGCAAAACACGACAAACGTACCGAACAACAACAGGATCAGAAGGTTTTCCGTGTCCCAACACTCTAACGAGCCGATCCAGGTGCTTGGGGTTCAGAAACAGCGATCTACGAAGTTGAATAGGTCCATTGCTCAAAAGCATACAAGCCACATACGAATAGCGATGCCGTTCGCGTTCTCCATTCGGGGTTTCAATACCCTCTTCATCGGTGGTGGCAGGTACAACGACAGTAAGTCGATCAATGAGATCCTCCATATTTTCCTGCTTGGATAGAAACTTGATAAGCATTTCCTTAACATCGGGTTGCAACTTTTCTTCCAAGCGAAACATGGCGTCTAGTAAATTGGAAAAGGATAATCTGCCAGCAACGGCGCCCTCAACAACGGTACGAAAAGCGACTGCACTATGTAAAGGAGACGGAGAAACAGTGATTCCAGAGGCGAAGGAGGGCAGGTTCATGGATCCATCTAATCCAGGGCGTACGCGAATGGCACGATTGAGCCTCTTGACACTGTCCGAATCGCCCTCTCCAAGCGCGCCACTCATGGATGGAGCGCGCGATGGATTGAATTTGGTGTTGGGACGCTTTCTGGGCCCGACTATAAAACGACGCCCTGTGAGCAAAGGTGGGGAGGAAACGACTCTGCCGGGAAGCGAACGGAAAGAATTTCGGGTTTGACGGGTGTTTGTTGGGGGATGATTGAGCAATGCATCGGAGGAGGAAGAGGAGATGTTGGGGTTATTATTATTATTATTAAGGTTGACTCTCTTCCTGAAATCATTTCGGCGCGAGCTGCGCGTCATGTCACCTAGTGCAGTTCCAGAACGTTCATGTCGAGAGGATAAGGGAGCCTTCCAAGTAAAGGTTCGCAAGGAAGACCTGTCCGGCTTGACGGAGTGATACGGTGGTTGGGGTTGGTGGTGATGCGGTTGAAGATGAGGTTGTGCGGGGGGATGATTGGAGGAGAGGATATGCTGAGTGGCGGCGCGGGGGGTTGTGGGGTTTGTGTTGGGGGTGTATGATTGGGGGGGGGCTGGTGGTTGTTGGGGTATAACGGCGGTTGAGCGGGGTGTGAACGGAGATTCTTGTCGTGACGGGAGTTTCGAATGTTCTGAGCACTGAGACGAAGCACTCGTCGAAGACGTTTGAGAAGGCCGGGTTTGACTTTGTGTTGTTCTGGAATGGGGATGGCTTGAGGGATGGGGTGAATAGGAGGAGGAGGACGGTCACGACGCGGCAAGGCGGAAGCCAACTCATCAGCAGAGAGGGAGCGTACGACGTTTGATGTAGACGCCATGGCGAGCGCGGTAATGCAGAGCTGGGGGGGGGGGAGGGAAGGGGAAGGAGGGGGGGACGAAGAGGTGGTTCGGGAGAAAGGATGGAGAGGGAGGGAGTGAGGGGGGGGGGGGGGGGGGGGGGGGGGGGGGGGGGGAGTTGGAGCGGGAAGAGCGAGGCGGGGAGGAGAGGTTGAGACGGCGATGACGGCGGGGGGGGGGGGGGTGGTGTGTGTGTGTGCGGGAGCGCGTGCGAAGGCAACAGTATAGGAAGCTGGGCCGCACGGGCAGCCAACTGTAAAGTGATGTGTGTTCTTGGGGCGTCGCTTTTTGGGGTGCGCGCAGCGACGTTGCGGGCACGCGTGGCACGGCGTGTGTAGAGAGCGTTTTGAGATAGAAACGCTACGTGAAGTGGCACGTTGTGCGCGACGAGTGTTGAGTGGCACGGAAGGCGGGGGTGCTGCAGCAGCACTGGTGACAAGCTTGCGCCGGCTGTACATTTTTGTTATTTGTTGCGGCAAGTTTTCTGCAACGTCTCCTTTTCAAACTTGAACACGGGGGGGGGGCGGCTGGGGCGTAGTAATTACACTACCGGTGCCGGAAAATAAGCCACTGCTGTCCCGCCCGTACGCAACGCATCCGCCGTGCACCGAGACAGCGGTGCCGCCACCGGTGGTGCATGAGCTTGACGAGCCGCCCCGTGGCGCACCCCCGTGCGCTTCGCTCTTCCGCTCCGCAGTCGTCTGTCCCCTGGCGCGTACGCGCCGCTGGACACGTGTTGAAGCCGCCGCAGCCGCCGCGCGCTTTCGCCTCGGCGCCGAGCAGTGCGGGCTCGAGAGCGTCGTTGCTTCGACACAGACGCGGCGGCCGTCGTCACGCGGCTCTCCGCGCCGCTTCGCGCCTACGACGCTTTCGTTCGCCGCCCGCCCCATCGCGCGCGCAGCCGCGCTCCCCGCCCGCGGCCGCGGCCGCGGCCGCAACAACGAGCGCCGCTCCGCGCCCCTCGCAAAAGTTGCAGTTAGTTGCATCCCCACAAGCGCGCACACACATACAACACGCTGTAAGCAAGCGCGTGGCTGAATGTGCTGACCACGTAGCGGTTTGGCGAACGCACAACGTCAACTGACAGTTACTCAACTTGTACTTGCGCTTGTTTGGCACTCTTTACGGACACAGGCTGAATCGCACTCTACGTTCGCTGCGAGCTGTGCATACAGCGCAAAGTTACCGTTGAAAGGGAGCGCTTGCGCTCTTAACCTTCTTTATATTACAGGTATCCGATACTATACTTGCAACCAATCGATCCCATCCCTCACCAAATAACATTAATCCTTCAACCTAAAGTTACTGCATTCAACTGCCTCATCACGTAGACGTCGACAGTCTACCGAGCGTACCGCATCCCATCCGCACCCCCCGTCGTGTCCCCGACAACCAAACGCTTGTAACCCTCAACACAACATCAACTTAGTATCACTGTTTCACACAACAATGTGAACCTGCTATTTGCACAACAACTGCTCA
The DNA here is from genome assembly GCA_003194525.1 of Gracilariopsis chorda. Classification (NCBI taxonomy): domain Eukaryota; phylum Rhodophyta; class Florideophyceae; order Gracilariales; family Gracilariaceae; genus Gracilariopsis; species Gracilariopsis chorda. Next base: position 307,527 of record NBIV01000035.1, on the reverse strand, counting down.
ACTTGTCGCGTGCCCCACTTGTGACCAATTCATTACACTTTGTCATCACCAGCCGCACCGCACCAATTTGTTGCAACACATGCATCATCCGACTCATTCCTGACCGCATCCACCACCCCAAACCGCAGCCGTGCACTTCCTCCCCACCCGATACTGTGCCACATCAGCAGCCATGCGCGCTCCTATCAAGTCATGACACACTCCGCCTTCCCGTCACGTGCGTGACTATGCATTGCACCCTCAGCGCGAACAATCGCTGCAGCCGCATCCCATAACTTGCACCCCTTCTTTGTATGCCTTGTAGATATCCACGAACCGAGTGCGCATTGCGCCGCACCACAACACACACACACATGCAAGTACCAATTTTCGCTTCGAGTCACCCGTAATTGCACGACACCTTCCATATAATGTGCTTATCGCACTGTGCCGCCCCGACGTGAAGCATTGCCTTAGCCAGCCGCGCTTGACAAATGAACAACACACAATCATACCGAAAACAGCACTGATGGAGTGAGATTGTGATAACCAAAACCACTAACCCACAACTCCGGCGTGAACCATGGCAGTCACCCCTATGACAACGCACATATACACCACAGAGATAACATAACCATGCACCGTTCACATTTCCTCACTGCTTCGGTCCCACAATCACATCCACAGTCAGTAACCCTTACCACCACCACCATCATCTCTCTTCTTTCATACACAGCTCACCTTCTCTTCTCTTCACTTTGTTCACCGCCTGTTCTACGGCGCACAACTCTACAACCCACTGCAACACAAGCGCTTTCCCTTCACCCTCCCCTCTCGAACAACACCATTCCAACCATTCCGCACCTGTTTCACTGCTTCATATCGCTCACTTCCGCACCGCGCTGCCCCCACCGCCCCACACCAACAACACAACCCGCCGTGTCGCTTACCGAACCCGCGCACCTCACTCTCTTCGCCCAGCGCTGCTACTCACATGAGCCATCGCTCTGCCATCTCCTGCGCCCGCTGTTTTCTTCCTTTTCGCTATTGCTTTCGTTTCCCCCACAGTGCAACCCAATTTACACACCGCCCGCATGCATCGCATACTGCCATGGCTCACAGACAGCTCACATCTTCACCGAGTCTTTCTTGCTCTTATTTGTGCTCAATTCGAACCTGTTCAACTACAACATCACCATTCGTTCGTATCTTGCAACATTCGTCAAACATCGAACGTTTCTGTACTACAACATCGCCGAATGCATCCTCAACTCCTCTTAATCTCCTCCAACCAAAGTGGCTAAGAAACTGCCACAAGAAACATCGCCCAGCAGCTTGTCCCCCTACTGCCATTCATGCTCTAATCATGCCGCCTTTACAACTGCAGTTGGCCAATGTTACGCTGCATTTAACACACCCACCTTCTTTTGAACTGTCGCGCCTCACTTCTGCATTGTCACACTCCAATTCCGCGGATTACATCCCTTCAACGCTTAGCAGAACAATGCACGCCCTCCAATTTGTGGCACCGTATGGTTTTGCAGCTCATCCGCAACTCACAGCCCAAATCCTTTGATAGTGCACTAGCCAGTTCTGCGGTGAGGGGTGAGGGGTGAGGGGTGAGGCATCACGCGCCAAATGCCAACAGTCTCAATCAACATTCTATTGGCCAAAATGCATACACTCCCTCCGTTCCTCGTGGCGTGCCAGCTTTCCTACAAAGTCGCTCCACAGTTGCTGCCTCACCTTGAGAGAACACCGTTTTCATGGCGAACACCCAATGTAGCGCTTGTTCGCACTTGCTCCACGAACCGCAAAAAAAGCGAAACAAACTACCGATCACGTCACACCGCCCTGTGTTGAAAACTTCTGCTTTGAAACAGACCCTGTCTTTGCTAATTTTGCAGAGCGAGTGCATCCAAGTCGAAAACAGCGTTCATAACTGCTTCATACTTCACTTCAGCAACACCGTACCAACCACCAAATTCCGCAGCTGTGCAAATGAACGTGTTATGTTACAGTGGAGCGTGTTTTTGCTCTTCACAAAAAGTCCTCACCTTCAATGACCCCACCGTCAACAACGGCACGACGGTCAACGAAACAACTTCCGTGTGACATGTATCAAAACGCACCATCTACGAAGCTCCAGCCAGCACTGTTGATAACAACTTCCACATACAGTGTACAAACTAATCTCCATCCTGACGAGTGTTGAACATGCCCAGATTGTGCGCGCCCAACAGTCGAACAAGCCATATCTTACCGGCCCGCCCCTCACCGAAAGCAAAGCGCACACCCAGCGAAGAACAGCAGCACTGGCAGCCGCTCGTGCAATCGGGTCAAAGCTCATCAACAGAACAAACAGCCCACTCCATGAAACGCGATACCAAATCACCTCGAGCCCTATTCCCATTGCAGGACCACACGTAGTGACACATGCTGCGTGTGTCAGTCCAGCGACCACCGTGACGGCATCCCAAAAGATCCTCAGCAGCCTGCAGTACGCTCTGAAAAGAATAATAAATAGTCTAAGTACCTTCTTCCACGCAAAACAAACCCGCGCTCTCCATTCCACCGCAAAATACATCATGCAAACGCATGCCAAAGACTCAAGAATCACATAGAGTATCTTAACAGACGCTTGACATCTCCCGTCTCTACGCATATAAATGATACAATCTCCAACAACAGGCAAAACAAAAGTCACCAACACGAAATCTGTCTTTTATCTGCTGCAAACGTATCTCAATTCCTAACATCCAAGACGCAACGACTGCTACACAGGTTACAAGTTGCTTTACTGCTCCAACTATCCGCTCCCGTCGCGCTCCATCAACAGGCACAGGCGGGCAGCACTTCTCAGAGAACATATGAAAGCAATTGTCACATAAACAATAACACAATGCACCCAAAACAAAGAGCATCACACCTGCCTCTGTGAGCCCGTTAACATCACCAGCCCTTCCAGTCAACGTGATCCACATTGCCAATGCTGTGGATGGAAACGACATGAAAACAGGCCCAGCGGTGAAAACCAACACAAACGCAACGAACCAGCCAAAACACAAACACACACAAACCACGCGAAGATTTTCGTTATTCTCAGTGCCACCACCAACCGGCCCAGTACGCACAAAACAACAGCTAGGGGATGCGACGTGTGTGCTTTTTGCTTTTGCAAGTCAAAAACACAAGGAGGAGTTGTGTAAGGGGGAGAACCACGCTGCAAAGCGCCAAGATCCGTGCGTACAGACGGCCCAGATCGTGAAGCTGCAGCAGGGCGCCCACCCAAAGCGATTGGCAACGAAAACAACCGCCTTGTGGTTCTTCAGTCGTACCGCGCCACAGATGAATCAGACACTACTTACTTAGATCAAGTCAGCAATGTTCATAGGCATTTCTTCAATTGTTGTGTTATAAAACTGTTCGAGCTCACGGAGCGGACCCACATCAGCATTTGTGATGAAGTTAATAGCCACACCCTTACGACCGAAACGGCCGGAACGACCGATACGATGAATGTAGTTCTCACGGTTGGTGGGAAGATCATAGTTGATAACGAGCGACACCTGCTGCACATCAATACCACGTGCAAGCAAGTCTGTAGTAACAAGCACACGAGAGGATCCACTCCTAAACTCCTTCATAATGAGATCACGTTGCTTCTGCTCCATGTCACCATGGAGGCTGGAAACGGTGAAATCACGCTCAGTGAGCTTCTCAGTGAGCCATTCGACCTTGCGTCGTGTGTTGGTGTAAATAATGGCTTGAGTGATGGTGACGGTCTCGTATAGATCGCACAAAGTTTCCAGTTTCCATTCTTCCTTTTCTACAGCGATGTAGAACTGCTTGATACCTTCGAGTGTAAGCTCATCCTTCTTGACAAGAATGCGAAGCGGATCGCGCATGAACTTTTGGGTCATCTCGAGCACATCGTTAGGCATGGTGGCGGAGAAAAGACCGACTTGGCACGTGGACGGCATGAATTGGAAGACGTCATAAATCTGTTCCTTGAATCCACGAGAAAGCATTTCATCAGCCTCATCAAGACAGAATGTCTTGATCGAAGTGGTTCCAAGGGCGCGGCGCTGGATCATATCATAAACACGACCCGGGGTACCGACAACAACTTGGGGGGTATCAGTTTGGAAGATGCGAATATCATCATTAACCAAGGTTCCACCAATGCAAATGTGACTGTGCAGACCCATGTAATCGCCCAGAGCGTCAACAACCTTTTGGATCTGCTGAGCGAGCTCTCTGGTAGGAGCAAGAATAAGAGCCTGAACCTTCTTGACGGAGGTGTCAATGTTCTGCAAGATTCCGACAACAAAAGTGGCGGTCTTTCCCATACCGGACTGGGCCTGGGCAATGGTGTCCCTGCCCATGATCATGGGAATGATAGCTCTTTGCTGAATGGCGGAAGGCTTCTCAAAACCATAGGCGTAAATTCCGCGCAAAAGATCACTGCGGAGTTTCATGTCGTCAAAGGTCTCGGTGACGGTGTTGTAGTTGGTGGTGAGTTCGCCGTTTCCTTCATCGGCGGTGTGCATTTGTTCGGCGGGGGGGGCGTCTGCGGGGGCGGCCTCTGCAGGAGAGGGTTGGGTTTTGTCTGCAGACGGCGGTTCGTTGTATCCATTACTGTTCGCGGGGGAGGTGGGGGTTGAAAAGGGTTGGCACCAAACGGGGGATAAAGCAAACGAGGTATTAGCTCAACATGTCTTTGTCAAAGTTATTGAGTGGCTCTGCGGAAAGGGTTGGACGGGAACGACGGCGGCGCGGGAGCTAAGAAAGCAGGAAAGGGGGGTTGTGAACTCACCTGTCAGCCATGTTGGACGTGTAGTGTAACGACAGTCGGGAAGGAAGAAGAGTATTTAATGGGGTAAAGATATAAGGTAAACGTTGCGGGGTTCGGCGGAGTAGAAAGCGGCGTATGGAAGTTGGTGAGAAACGGGAGAGCGTGAGTCCGAGACGGGCGGCGACGGGGGCCGCGGACTAAAAGTACAGGAGGCGGGCGGACGGCGTCACGTGGGCTGATCGGCGGGTCCGGAGGGACGGCGCTTAAGAAAGGGGGGCAACGACAACGGGGCACGAGCGGGCCGTGCGGGCCGTGCGGGCCGTGCGGGCCGTGCGGGCCGTGTGGGCAGCGTTCAGATGGGGTGACGGCGACGACGGCGGCGGCGGTGGTAGGCGAGTGCGATTTAATAGGGCGACGAGGAGCACTTGGCGGGATGCGGTTGGATGGTGGTGATTCCATGGCTCTGGGGGCGGGACATGGTTGCGTTTGGCGCCAAATCGGAGGACTGTTTCACTGCGGAGCAGATCAACTGCGTTCCAGCTGCATTGCGGTCCATTTGGTCGCTTTCCGCAGGTGCATCCTGCGCTATCATAGTCGGCGCGGTGGCGACAGCCATGCGCCCTGTTAGTGTATCAAACTGCCGGGAGCATCATCCCTTTGCAGTCAACAGCACACCTGCGTGTTATGCCAAGTGAAACCAACCGAAAATGTCATCGTTCCTTCGTCCTCTTTCAGCTCACCAATAACGCCACCACCAACCCGCACTCTCGCATAGAGCTGGGAGTTTAACCCTTGAAGCGATACATGTTATGGTACTGAGCCAACTCTCCACATTTCTGTCCACCAATCCAAATGCACCTTGCAACACTTCAAACCCACAACATCAGAGACTTCTTTTTCGCGTCATATCCCCGGTCCTCAGCCTAGTACACGTGCTTTTCCAATCCCACCGACAACCATACCGTCTTGCGCAGCTTTCACTTCTTGCCACCAAACCACCGAATGTACTCACTGCACTCCAGTCCATCGCTGCTCTTGTCATAGAACTATGCATTCCACATCAAACAGACGTCATCGCGCATTGAAAAGAACCATACCAAAACAGCACTGCACCGTCTGCACATAGTGCTGCAATCACTCTCACTTCACCTCCCGCTTCTGTTTCCCTTGCTTTCGACGCTCACAAAACTGCCAACTTTGTCGTCGTCGCCGTCCTGCATGTGCCCGCACGGACACCGTCGAAGCTCCAAACGTACGAGCCAGTCCTACAGTTCATCATACAACACTACAACCGACGTCATTTCCGCTCTGATTTTCCTTCTACCTCTCAATCATGTCCGAAGTTCTGAGTTGTTGTCGGTAAGTCTTTCAGAGACTCGCAATCGGCCCGGCCGGCGTCTAACCAGCTGTGTCGTTTTTGCGTCAGTACCTTTGTATACATACAAATTCTTGATCTCACAGACGCTCGTCATGAACAAACGGCGCCGGTGACCCCCCTGTCGCCAGATGTAGTTACCCATCGTGCCCACTATGCTGATCGGAGAAATGAGCAGCTGGTTAGCTGATGCTTCCACACACACAATGAACACACATTGTAAGCTACATCTTTTTCTAGCATAATCACAAGTTGATGTTCAGCAGTAACGTTCACGTTGCACAAATGTCCCACACTATGATCATCATCCCGTTATTCTGCGCCGTCATCATGATGTTATGATAACGGCAAGTGACAGGGTTAGTGTATATTTTAGGCGAAAACGTTGTGCAGACTTACACCGTTATGCTCAGTTGTCGAGACTTGTTGATTCTGTTAAAACAAATGCCTCCTTTTGCGTGGTAGAAGGGTGCTGGTAGCTCTTTATCTCTTAAAAAAGGTTGCGAACAGGTCCCCAACCCAGAAAGAACTTCTGATCCCTGGGTATCCCGCTGCCCTATTGAGCCGAACCCAAATCAAAGGTATGCAATGACAAAAACAGGCAGCATTCATGCCGTGATACAGCAACAAGGTCTATCACAAACGAGGTTCGGGGGTACGTCATGCTCTACAGTTGTCTTGGAATAAGGGACTCGGCCCATATGAACACTTGGTGATTTATCAACTGGAGAGATTATTAGACTATGGCCTGTGAAAGTGTTGGTCTACCTGGTGAGAGAACGTTTCTTTGAACGGAAACGATCCGCGCTTTGTAGGAATTATACATAGACACCTATAAAGGGAGAGAGAGAGAGAGAGAGAGAGAGAGAGAACACACACACATCACGCACAATGGACTTGCACTTCGCTACAATTCTTCTGGCAACTGATGCCAGTCTGTACACCCCCGGGCTAAGACGAGCGAGGTTATCCTTTGGAGCGGTTCTCCTTTGAAGCGGCGACAGCGAGTCCATTTCACTTCGCTTACTCGGCGAAAAGTATGCCTTGCGAAGGCGGAGCAGATTGTAAAGGGTTACCGCAGACTCGCTTGTGCAAATGTTGGACTGTGCTGTACCTACTGCTAAGTGTCATTGCGGCTTTCCTCTCCAATCCCAGACAAGGCAGCAAAGTCGGTCATGCCGCCGCTCTCGGTACCGTCTGCAAAGTAGTCTGTACTGCACTCAGCGTGAGCGCCGCGCTTAGGGCTGTTGATGCTGCTGTGTATTGTCAGCGCTACGCGCCTTGACTACGACGCCTACATTGGTCTCCGTAGGGAACTTATCTGACTTGTGGGTTAAGTTCCTCGTAGCAGACTAAGCATTGATCTGTTGTTTTTTCGCTCGCGGCAACGTCCGTGAGATATTCGGTGCTGCGTGGCGATGAACCTCGCGCTCGGCTCTGCTACTATTTCACTTGCAGATGCTGTTCTCGAGATGCGGTTCTCGATTCTGCTGTCGAATCAGGGCCCTGCTGAAAACTAAGCATGCAGAGTATCAGAAAGCACATCACCAATGTCAGATTCCATACCCCCAACTCTGCAACCATCCATCAGCCTGCTTCTTCGACAAAGCAACTTTCTCTTCAACATGTTTGAGTATTCGATGACCTTTTGCAAAGACTTTTTTGACTCATCGATCCCAGCCTGCTTCCTGGCAATCACGTTTCCTAGTCCGCCGTTATCACTTTCCAGTTCGTTGCGGATATTAGCTTTTTGAAGCACTGCACATACCGCTTCGAATTTCTCTCATCCGCACTGGTTCGTCCAACCTGCAGAACGTTTGCTTTCCATGATGCTTCCCGCCGTCACTTTCACGATCCTCGCTAGAATCCACATCGTCGCTCACATTCTGTTTATTGAAGCATTCAAAACTGTCCAACGGGCTGCACTTGGCCAGCTCTCGCGGGTGCAAGGTGAGACTGATCGTACCTTTGAACCTACTGGGCTCATAAACCTCCTGAAAAACGCTTGATGGAGTCTGCCCGAGCACTATGCGCGCTTGAAGAATGACCCACACATTCTTGAAGATATAGAACCTGTAATATCTCGAGATTCGAACAGATTTACTCCGATTTCATGGATATGTAGAGGAGCGGTTCCACCCATCCCTGAGATGTCGCGCTTATGCGTAGAAGATTTAGACTTTTCGGAACCTTGCCCGTATCACTCCGACGGTTTCGCATCGATTTATTCCCTTTGAACATCGAAGAAAATGCAAATAGCTCTGCTGGTTCGATTCGGTATCCCGTACGCAGAGTTTACCTCAGTGTCCAGAAAGGAGCCATAGATTTCACTGCGCAGGTCTCGCGGCTGTCTTAACTGAAACGTTATTGTTGCTGTCGTTTCTGTTCAAGAATTCTGCTGGCCTCCGACCATATTTGCCCGCCTCTTTACTTCCTTTGTTTCAAGCAGTGCAGATAATGCTGGGCGTTTCAAACACTAAATATCTCGCTGCAGGTGGCTCTCACATTTCTCAAGGTCGTTCCTCCTGCTCAGGAGGGTCTAGAATTTGTAGTGTTCGCGATCTTGCTGCCATCCGCGTCAATACCTTACCGTCCGGTGAAAGAATATCCAGAAAAGGGTGTATGCAGTGGAGTCCCGATTCCTAGGTGCCGGACGTTTAACACCCCATAATTATTCAACCGATGGAGACTCATGATGATCTGGGTTGCGCAAGTTTACTTACCCTTTTGGATATGAAGACTAGTGCGATGGTAAGGTTTACCTGTTTCCACTCTTGTTCTTAGGCCAAATTCCGCGGAGAGCCAGTGTATCCAGTGGCGATAGTTGCTTTGACCCTTTCTAAGTATGAGTGTTTGTATCTCCAAATGCGGGCTCTTGCTACGTATAACTGGCGTTTTCATCGTTTTGTCTTTTTAGCTTTAAAGTATAAGGAGATAAATGGACGTTGTTTGCATATTACAATATGTGTAGAGCTTGGGTTCGAGTGCTGGTAGGGTCTGGGTGACCAGGAGAAGAGACAACCAGACGTGCAGATCCACAAAGAAGGGTCGAACACCAGCATGTGGGACAGGACGCCAAGAAACTATCGTCGTTTATACAAACAGGCTGCTAGGTTTGGAAGGTGCGAGCTTCCAGAGGGTTCCTCGTTTGAAATTTCTTTTTCGGCCTTTCTAAACGCGAAAAGGTAGAAGAACGCACTGCTCCCCTTTTCACTGGCATCAATGCCATTACTTGCCTGGGCCCCGCGTTTTCTTTTCTTGTTCCGCCCCATGTGCTTTTCAGGTTTCCCAGAAAACTGCGAAAGTGTGTGACCGGGAAGGAGACGGAACCCGAGAGACTCGACTCCTGCCACAAAATTGGAAGGGTTATGGCCAGAAAACCGTGACGCGACCTCAGCAATTAGCAAAAGTCCTTTCCATTTCAATGCTCGGCGGGCTTCAATAAGAAAGTCAGAGTAGTTTGTTCCCATGAGTGACAAGCAGAACACTGCAACATCTGCATATTCGTCTTCCAAAGGCAGCTTAGATATATCGCAAGCGGTGACTGTTTCGTTAACAGCAACCAAATCAAAAGACTTCACAGTTCGCTGAGGAACCTCTTTGGCCAACCGCGCTTCACCACAGCCCAGATCAATGATCTTCAAGGAGCTGCTTTGAGTCGATAGATACTTGATGATATCGTCCAATGGATTTCTTGGCCACATTCTAACTTGCTCTGCATAACCCGAATGATATACTTCAAAGAGCTGAGGGTTTGCATCCATCATAGCTTTCGATGTCGCTCCGGTGTGGGTATACATGGATTCGTTAAGCATCCGAAACTGTGCAGAGTTGAGCTTTTTTCTTCATGCGCTGTTGCAACGCTGAGAGTTTCCGCGGTTTCTTGCTTACACCCCGCAATGACTCGTCATTTCCGGAGCTTCTGTGAATTGGACGTTTGAATCCTTTCCTCATTATGAAGCATTCATAGCAAGGAACTCTCGGCTTGTCCTGGCTTAACAGTATCTCAGCTTTCGCGGAACTGACAGGTGTTGCTCACGAAGGGTTGAAAAGTTAAGTGCGTTATATTCGGCAAACGAGAACGTTCACGCTGAAGTCAGCTGAGACATGAGCCAAGACTCGATCATCTCGTTGCCAAATCAGAGATTTTTAGTAACGGCGGACATGCGCATTTTGGTCTCAAATGGGGACTCTTCGGACAGCAAGGCGCTTGTAGTACAGTAATCCTAACCCTTACCTCTTGGTAGCATATCGCTAGCACTCACCAACTTTACCCGCATAACGTTCACACGCGATTGGGCATATTGACACTTCACTATTAGACATGAAATGAGTCGGATGCAAGTGAATAATGCGAAGCAATAGAACAGGACAGAGAACGACTTCCGGGACCGCCTGAAAGCTTGGCTTACTTTATGTATGTGCAAGTTCAAAACATGAATACCGCATCACAAAGTCATATACCGAAACTTGGTTCCGGTTATCCCCTTGCCCACGTACTTATAATATTCCCAATCAGGAGACAATACGTAACCGCAGGTTGACACGCTTGAGGACGTTGGGTTACGTCTAAGAGAAGAGCCGTAGATCTCACGCCAAAGCACCGTATGATCAGTAAACGTTTACGTACAGCACCATTGTCGACATCGTGGGTTCGAGCGGGTGTTCAAAAGTAAAATAAACTGAAACCGAAATATCTTGGTGCTTCACACGACAAGAATGAAAACGATCGACTTATCGGAAATGGCAGAGATGCGGATGAATCGCCCTTATACTATTGCTGTGAAAAAGAAGCATCGAATGCAGCCTCTAACGTACCCTTCCGTGAACAAAACCATCAAGCAAATGTTCTTAGTTGCGTGCAAAATGTGACGCATCACTTGCGAACAACATCTGACTGCGAACGATTTTGAGGGGCATTTGAATTGCGAAACTCTCCAGACAACGTTCCATACGCAGTACGACCAAACAGCAAGAAAAGACCGAGCGAAGTAACTCCAGAAATGCCACTTCCTAGCGCAAAAAGGCACACAAGTCCAGTTCTGACAACAGCGCTCAATCGCTGAACGACATAAATCTGGTCATCCAACGGGTGCGACGCGAAAAAAAACGCAATGTACCCCAACGCAGACCAAACAGCATATGAAATGAAAGCAGCTCCAAAAGCGCCTACTAGCGGGCTGAATGGATTGACTGAGGAGATGTCTATTGGAGAAAATGGACGGGGGGAGGGTGTTTGAGGATGTTCTTCGACGCCTAGTCTTTGCATTGTGTCGCGAACTTGTTGTAATACGCGCTTGTTTGGAGTTTGAGATGTTTGCTGCTGCGACTTTTCTGGGAAGAAGGAGGTTTGGGTTTGGATGGAGGGGTCGTCTGCATCTCTGAGGAAACGCGGTTTGGTTGGTTCTTGAGGTGGTCTGAGCGCGGCGCGAATGCGGACTGTTGTACTTCTCGACAGCTTTGGTGTGTTATGGTATGGGTGGGTTTGAAGGAACGAGGGGATGGCAAAGGCAGTCATATTCATGATGATTAAGGTATGGAGGTGGTGGTGGCGGGTTTCGCATAGGAGATGAAGCCAATCTAAGGTCGTTAGCACTGCTCGTCGGGGCGGGGAATGTCCAGAGGTGCACACCCAGATCTGCATGTGCTCCATTTCAGAATTGGCGTAAAATTGCCACAAACCAGTCAGGACTCCGGAGTCATAAGTTGTGCCGGGGACCATGTTGCCTGCCCATCCCGCAGCAGTCGCATCATAAGTTGCACTTGCAGCGCTTGTTGAAAGACCGCGCCGCTATTGGTGACCTCACGTCGCAACTCAGCAGCGCTTCTTGCTCAGGCATCAGCTTCCCCATGTGTGCAGAATAGAATAGACAGCTAAGCAAATACTCAATAATATCGTCATCCGATTGCCAAAACCAAAAACCATGTTGGCAACGCCACGTCTGGCCACTGCTCGCCGCTTCTTATCATCAGAGGCGCCCGCAAAATCTCGATACGGCAAGCGCCTCGCGGACTTACGCGCTCAGCTAGCGGCGGAAGATGACGCCACACTCCCGATAAACCTCTTCTCCCCCGGAGCCTCATCCGCCGTAGTACCGCCTCGCACAGATGCCTACGAAGACCCCTCCAAACCCCCGTGGTTAAAAGTTCGACCTCCAGGAGATCACGACGCACAAGCAGAGTATCAGAGACTACGCAAGTCGCTCCGCGGACTCAAACTATCCACCGTGTGCGAAGAAGCAAGATGCCCGAATATCGGCGAGTGCTGGGGGGGCGGAACCGCCACTATCATGCTTATGGGTGATGCATGCACCCGTGGATGCAGATTTTGTAACATCAAAACATCAAGGGCGCCACCCCCACTTGACGAACATGAACCTGACAATGTTGCTATCGCTGTGGCGAAATGGGGGTTGAAGTACATCGTCCTTACTAGTGTCGATAGGGATGATATACCGGACGGTGGTGCTTCACATATCGCGCGCACTGTTCAAGGTTTGAAGCAACGGCAACCTGATTTACTTGTTGAAACTCTGTCGCCGGACTTTTCAGGCCATCAGGCAGCTGTTGACCAAGTTGTCACTTCTGGTCTGGACGTCTTTGCACATAATGTTGAAACTGTACAACGTCTGCAACCTGTTGTCAGGGACCGCCGCGCGGGCTACGCTCAAAGCTTGAACGTTTTGGAGCGTGCAAAGACCATTTGTCCGGACGTGGTAACAAAAACCTCTATCATGCTTGGTGTAGGGGAAAGCGACGCTGAAGTTCGACAAACAATGCAGGATTGTCTTGATGTCGGAGTGGAAGTCATCACTTTGGGACAGTACCTCAGACCATCCAAGAGGCATCTCAAAGTGGAACAATGGGTCACTCCCGAGGAATTCGATGCTTGGAAAGTTGAAGGTGAGAATATGGGATTCTCATACGTTGCTTCTGGTCCGCTTGTTCGAAGCTCGTATCGAGCTGGAGAATTCTTTTTAGAATCGCTCATCAGAAAGAGGAGAGCGGGGAAAGCACCAGCAGCCACTGCGGAATGAGATGTATATTGTTAGCATCATGCCTGAAATAGAGCCATGCAATTGTTCAACACAGTCTTATAAATTGCTAACCTAAAGGTTAGAACGCCTTCTGACTGCACAAGTTCATCAACTTAACATTCGCTTTCCCGGTTTTAGATGAGGCTATGTGTAACCCATTGTAGTTTAGCAGCGTGGCCTCATGGAGCGATTTGGCATAGTACGTGTTGTCTTCGCGTTCAACTTGCATGATGTCTCGCAGCTTCAACAGAATACTGGTACAGCCATGAGCACTTTGTCATGCTTCTGTTCCAGTCTGGCGATTACGTCGTAGAAGGCAACGTCTAAGTTTTCCTCTGCGGCCATAGCTTCTACTAGCTCAATTGCAAGTTGTGCCCCCATGGCTGCATCGGCATGAGTGTCTTTGATTTCAAGATTGATAACGTGGGCGGGGCCAAAAACAGAAGGACTTCTGTTAGTGATGAAATCATCTACGACACTTCTAAACACACGATCTTCGAACGTTATGATTATATCAAAGCGTTCACGAGCGTCTCGCCATTGCTCGGGAGCCTTTTTAATCTTTGCGTTGCGATCCAGCATGTTCAAGACACCGTTCGATGTGTAGAGGGCGGCGTCTTTTTCCATCAGCTTCGCTCTCATCTGTTCGTACGGCATATTAAATGGAAACACGACTGGTTCCATTAGCGTGCGACCGGGAAGCTTCACAGAGCTCCCTGTGCCGTACGATCGGACGTTGTATCCGCGTAAAGCTAGTTCCCGATGAGCTTCCATACTTCTATTTTGGTTTGATGCACAAACGCAACACACTTTGAGGCGTGCAACCCCCATTGCGAAAAAAGCCACAGAGCTCGAGAGTACTCCGTAGCTCGGGGGCAAGAACGTACGCCGCAGAATTAGAAAAGGGTAGGCGAGAGTCCTGTCTTGGACTTCGTGTCACGAATATACTAGTGGGTATAGCAGTTCACCGACGGGCAGATGGAGAGATCCTTAGGATTCAGTTGCAAGGTATGCTAATTGTTCATTGAACTTGTCAGATTTGCTTCAGCGATAGATGTCCGTTGCCTTGCAATTCCAACTAATTCTGCTGTTGAAGAAGAGGTTCGCGATTCTGCAAAGGATTGGATGCATGGGCATAGAACTTGTTCGAGAGGTGGGACTCTCGGCTGCATGAGAGACGTGGCTCGCCAAAATCGTGAATGCGGAAAATGGCTGCGTGGCACAGCACTCGTAAATCCTACCCTTGTACAAAAGGAAGACGCCGAAAATAACTCCATTTCGTTCCCAAAACGCCCATGAGCTGTCTTGCCAGTAGGCTCGCTGTATTTGGCATTGGACTACCAGGGCAGCACAGGGGCATGCGAAGCTGTTGGTGAGGCCTTCGGTTCAAAGGATATAAGAAGAGAGCATACGCCCCTGAGCACAACCTTCATCGGAAGAAACTGGATTATTCGTTCACCTACCACATCTACCGGTCTTTGTAACCGAGACCGTGCCTTAGTTTTTGTCCGCTACTACGACGCGTTTCCTTTTTCGAGAGTTTCTGCGCAGCAGTGCCGTGCGCATCTGGTGTACAACGCTGTGTCAAATCAGAAGCCCCAGTGGTGTTTTTGTACCGGAGCGTGTTGGATTCCAAATCAATCCAAACCTTGCTCTCCGTGCTCTGGCGTTCTCGCCACCACAAACTGTACCACAGGTACTTGTCAGGCGTTCATCGAATTCAATTCGAGCGTCGTTTGTCTGGAAAGCGTATGCGAACCTCCTTGAGAGTGTCCCAGAAGTTGCTCCCCCAGAGGTTGCTTCAGGATCTAGGGCCATTGGGGCCAACTCGCTCCGTGGCACGACGGTGAGGGCTCGCCGTAGTGCGTTCGTTGGAATTATTCCGCGTCGTTCTTTGCTGGCGGGGGGAGGAGTGTCAGTTGTCCGACTGCTGGGCTGTACAAATACGCTCCATCTTTCGTCGATACAAGTTCCGTAACCCTTGTCATTTTCACGTTTATCTTTTTGCTACATACCAAAAGGGGAGGAAGATGAAGTCTCCTTCCCTTGCAGCACCCAAGCATACTTCTCGACCCACGACTGAGGCCGTCAAACAAGAGCCAGCAGCATCAAAGGCACAGTCTTCACTCCCTCAATCACACACGGAAAAGTCTCCACCATCTCGCGCCTCAAAATCTGTCGAACCCAATCGAATTGACATGGAATCTATTCGCGTTATCGCTCAGACCATTCCAAGCATGCTCCCTCTGACAGACCCGTCGGCTTCTCTTCTTGCTCTTGACATAGAATATCGAATTCGCGAAGCCGTGCAAGATGCCCTGAAATTCATGAAGCATTCAAAACGCAACATTCTGAACACCGTCGATATTAACGCCGCCCTTCGTATGCGAAACGCCCCTCCTATCGTCGGCTTTGGAAAACCCAGAGGAAATTCGCACAAGGCTACAACGGGCAGCGGAACACCTGCTGGAAAACAGAAGGGATATGCAGAAGCAGGTCGTGTTGATGGTAGCACGCAGGCGTTTTTCAAGGCGGTTGAGGGAATTGAAGACCTGTATTTTGTTCCTGACAAGCAGAAAACAGTTACTTCTATAATCGAAACTAACATTCCTCTTGTTCCCCTCGATGTGAGTTTGACTCGACACTGGTTGACTATTGATGGCAAACAACCAACTATTCCGCAAAACCCAAAACGAAGTAGACCAGTCAGCATGGGGGAGAGTGCTGATGCGGAGCCTGTTGCGAAGAAGCAGAAGACTGCTTGTGAAGTGAAGCCGTTGGTGAAGCATGAACTGAGTCGGGAGCTTCAATTGTACCTTGAACAAATAACTACAGCAGTACAAGGTGATGACACCAAGCATCTAGAGCAGTGTTTGTACGCTGTCGCTAATGAGAAGGGTATTGCGGAGTTATTGCCTTACTTCACGCAGTTCTTGTATAAGTGTGTTACAAAAGGTGGAAGTCTCGCGTTGATGTTCTCATGTTTGAGATTAGTCAACGCTATGTTGGACAACGATGTATTTGACTTGAGACTGTACTTGCATCAAGTTCTTCCGGCCGTCCTCACTTGTATGCTCGCAAAAAGGTTTTCGGGCAACCCGAGAGAGAACCATTGGGCTATTCGAGATTATGCGAGTAAGGTTGTGAAGAAAATATGTCAGCGATATGGAAACCAATACCCAGACATTCAGCCTCGAATAACAAAGACTTGCGCTTCTGCCCTAGATAACCCCAAGAGACCCATGACCACCCATTACGGAGCAATTGTGGGTTTGGCGGCTCTAGGGCATAGGGTAGTTGAACGTCACTTGCTTCCTCGTCTAGAGAAGAAAGCTTACATGCGAACTTTGGAGAGGTTAATAACAAACCACGCTACGAAATCTATCCGTAAGGAAGAGGCGAGCAGAGTTTTTGGAGCTTTGGTATGGGCTGTCTCGTTGGCACGTGATTCACAGGCACAATCACCAGAGGATCTGTCAAATGTACAGGTGCAGGTCAACCATGCTCTCAGTTACTTGCCATCGGCTGTTGCAGTTTTCCAAGTGGGGCAGAAAGTTCTCGGTGAGAAGCCCTTGTTTCCACATAGCGATGGTATGACTGATGCCGAATTGACTAGTGATTTACTCAAGGCAAGCAAGGTATCTCGGTAGCGTTTGAAAGCTCAGCATGTAGTTAAAGAAGATCGTTACGTACTGTCGAACAAGAATTCAATTGCACGGGGTTCTCGAGATGGTATTGTCACCAGTAGAAACTTAATATCACTAACTATACGATATGTTACGTCTTCAATATGTTTGCAGTCATGTAAGACATATAAAAGGCTCTTTGCCGCAAGGCCATCCAACCAAAACAGCATTTCACCCGAGTCATGTAGAACAACTTCTGCGGATATGAACTGGGATGGCTCTGACAGGTTTAGCTTACCGTGTTCAGGTTTCTCAATACTAGTCTTCTTGCTTATTGTAATAGCGGCGATAGCAGCGCCTGCGTTGAGAAGTCCTGGCTTCCCGAGAGCCGCAAGACCCCCCACGAGAGGAATGTGGATCACTGGACTGATGTGGATTAAAACTGCATCAAGTGGCAACACCTCCAAAAAGCACTGCTCATCGTTAGAACAGTGGTGGAATGCGCTCACTGTGTTACGTTGGATGTAACATATCCAGGAGATGTAGGATACATTTCCAGGGGTTCTTGAAAAGCAGTGGATGTCTCGGGGAGCAAAGCTGCCGCCCATGTTGCTACCAACAGCGCTGTCATGTAGATTGAAGATGCCTATGATGCCGTTTACAGCCGAGCGGTTGAAAACCTTGAATAGCTTTCGAGGTGCTCTACGGGGATCTTCGAAGATGCAGTCTACAGTGGGTTGTCCAGGGTCACTGCATCTGAGTATAGTCCCGTCTGATGTAATTAAGCTTCTCAGAAATGCCAATCCCTCATTCCCGTTCCATGGGGTTCTATCGCTTATACACAAAGGGCCTCCAGAGAGTACTCGAGCCACCGCATGAAGCTTTGCGAATCTGTCATTGACAGCAAACATATCCCAGTCTGTAATGGGAAATATCTCCCCCAGTAGTATGGTGTTCAGTGCATTTCTCAGAATGTGCCACACCACCATGCCCTCACTCTCTTCAAGGTCAGGGAAGGCGTGATCATCAGAAGTTCGCCAACAAACATTTGCGGGTGACAGATTCACCCCAGAAGCAAACAGTACTTCTTGACCACACGCCATAGAGTTCACAATGATACTTTCAGGAAAAGCGCTACTCACCGCTTTGGTTATTGCGCTGCGATATGATGAAGTCAAAGAACATTGTCGCGTGTCCATGGTCTTTTTATCGTCCTCATATACGCCGTTATGTAACGTTTCTAAGATGCTTTGGGCATCAATCTTCAAACCTGCAACCTTGTGAACTGAGGAAAGACTTTTACCAAAGTATGAGTTAAAAAAGTGGCTCAAGTTCTCCTCGGTTGGCACAGGGACTTCGCAAAGCTTCTCCCAGTGCTTTGTATCTCCAATATTGTTATGACGTAAACCTTTTGATATCGTTCCCTTTACTATTCTTGTTTGCAGATTGCATGCTGATCCACTTGTGCCGCCCCAATATCCAATTGCTGCGGTCCACACCATGACAGACGTTGAGGCTTCATCCCGTAAAACACTCACGGAACCACTAAACTTCCTGTTTGGACCATACGAAACGAGACAAGGTCGATCTGTAAACCTCTTCGCTTCTGGAGAGTGCTCAAAATTCGGGCCTGCGTCACCTCCCCCCTGCCAACCGTCATCCAAAATGAGATAGCCAAAGCGAACTCCTCTTGAGCGGAACCATTCCATAGTATCCATAACTTTTGCTTCGGAAACGTTGTGACCGAACGCATCCCATGTACAAAAGCCAAGTGATTTGAGAATTGGCTGATGCCTAGACATTAGGCATGTCCATTCTGGTGACCGCATCTTCGCTCGACGAGAGCTAAAAGTTCGCAATCGATGCGATACTTCTTCAATGAGATCACCGGTGACTGTATGAACATCAGGGGATGCAAGCATGTAGCAAGTATGCGCTCGAGATATGTCGTCTATTCGTAACGACTCACAGCGGCCAGATTCTATTCGAATTGCTGGATAGGTTCCAGTGCTAAACAAAGTAGTTCGAAGCCCGCGCTTAGCGTCTGCGAGAAACAAAATTGCCACATATTCGACAAGGCTGCGAGCTTTCAAATGGCCTGCACGTGAAGAAAGATCCTGTTGCGGATGCTGGTGTGTTTTTCGAAGTTCATTTAGAACGAAGACGGTCTCGTGTTGAACATCGCACAGCAAATCAAAATTAGGGCTATGACTGTCTAAAGAGCGCGCTTCAGGCATATCAGGTGCCATCCAGAACGGGTTTTGCTTATAAAGCGAGGTTATACGGTGTAATTGAACTGTAGCGGGGTTCCATGGACTACTCAATGGCACTTCAACGCAGGCCGGCGTGTTACGATGACCATTTCCAACGTAGAAATCAGCTCCGTTGTAGTCTTTTAGCCACTCGCCATTGGCAAGCTGAAGGACGAATGAAAGGCCGGTGATTCCATTCTGAGTGAGATTGATATGAGCTACATAGCAGTTTGTAGAAGACACATCAAAGTAAGCATCCTGGACGTCGTTCCATGTGGAGGAGGAAGTGGCATAACCATAATGGATACGGATAGGTTGCACATGCTTATCTGTAGGGCAAGCCTTCCAAGAAGTTGGCGTTGAAAGTGTTACCGATGCAGAGCGAACAGGAATAGCATCCAGTGAAACTGTTATGTAGCATTCTGGGAGACAGAAGCTTTCGATCAAGGTGAATAGATTATCACGCTGCTGCGGCGGTTGAAGGACGAGTTTCTTCAGTTCATTGTCACTGAGTACAGAGCAGCGCAACTCTTCTCTATTCCAATGGGAATGAAATTGCATGCCGTTTGAGGTGGATATGTTTCTTAAGATGTGATTGGTCACAACATATCCAAACGCAGTCTGAAGCCGACTTCAAAAAGAGACGGCTTTGCCGCAGGAACTGCGTGTGACGTTCGTAGATGGTCACCAAAGTTTGCACTCACAACCTTGGACCAGCTTCACGAAACGCCTCCGTGAAGAAGGCGGCTTATCGAAACCTACAGCAAGCCTCAAGCGTACGTTGTGTAGTTATATGCTTTGAAGACGGATTGAAATGGAGAGGTTTGAAAAGAATGCATCTTCGTTGAAGACTGTCCCAGATACATCTATTGGCTTGGGAGGTGAAGGGTTAACTTAGCAGTGTAACCTTCTAGCCAGCTGGCTAGCCTTGTATCTATCTTATTTCACCTTCGTAGCATTGTTCAACGACAAGTGGTTCGGCGCATCCGCCAGAACGTACTGATACGTGTATCATATGCTGTACTGCAGCGGTAGTATGCCCGAAATTCTTCCAAAAATAAACAAGCTGGCGAAAAACTCGGGATCATGCACGGCTTGATCTGGTCGACGCTCCAACATTTTGTAGGGATTCAACACTGCGGGTGCACAGCAGTCTGTAATCCTATCGCTCACCGCCTCCAAATCGTCCAGAAAGCGACGTTAGCCTCCACCGCCGATCAACTCTCTTCGCGTCTGCCCCTAATCCTGACACAGCTGATCTGGTCATCCTCTTTGTTCCATTTTCTTCCGCCAACCCCCTTATCTGCGTTACTCAAGCTTCGAAACTGCTCAACAGTGCAACTGTCCATCTCTCTTTGCAGAGCAACTCCGCCCTCCACCATCATTTACAGTGTTGTTCAAGTGTTCGAGTGACGATCCGATCATGACTAACCCCGTCGTTGAAAACGCACCGGCCGCCAACGCGGCCGTAGAAGGAGAGAACGGGCTTGTCGCCGATGAAGATTGCTCAAAACACTACGAACCCGTCGTCAAACTGGAGAAAGTGGAGACCAAAACCGGTGAGGAAGACGAGGAAGTTCTGTTCAAGATGAGATCAAAACTGTTTCGATTCAGCAAGGAGCTCAAAGAGTGGAAGGAAAGAGGCACAGGAGATGTTCGAATTCTCGAGCACAAGGAGTCCAAGAAGGTGCGTCTGCTCATGCGACGCGAGAAAACGCTCAAGATCTGCATGAACCAATACGTGAACCCGGAAACTGAACTTAGGGAAAACGTGGGATCGGACCGATCCTGGGTGTGGCATGCCGTCGACTACGCCGACGAGGAACGTGATGAAGCATTGTTAGCTATTCGTTTCCGCGATTCGAAAGATGCTAATGAGTTTAAGGATGCTTATGACAAGGCTCGCGAACGCATGTCAGGTCTTCGCACCCAACTGGAAGGCGGAGAACAGAAGGCTGAACCGGACGCAGAGGCTGCAGTTACCGAGAAGAAGGAGGCGGAGGCGGAAGCGAAGAAGGAGCCGGAGCAACAGAAAAGCACTGAGAAAAGCAGCTCGTAAATCGGTTGCATTTTGAAAGCATTCTGAATGTCCGTTCTAAACAGTGGCTAGCACGTTGTTAATGGTGCGCCGCTGAGTTTGTCTTTTTAACTAGTCCGGGAAATATGCATGCGCACAGATGTGTTGTGGCTTTTTGCAGAGTGTGTTTTACAGGCAGTTGGTTTATCTTGTGTCTGGTGGGTCACCGCTAGGAGGCAGCGGGTGTTGAACTTCTTGGCAGTAGAATGCGGTGGCTTTCGGTAGCACACACTAATTGAGCTTCTAACACACAAGTTGTAATGACTCCAAACGATTAAAGTGAGCCGGTTTATTCGTGGTTGTGCAAACCTTGTTTGCACAAGTAGGCTTTCGTTGTGCTTTCTGATTTCTGTCTCAACCGATAGCTCGTTGTGTTCATTCGCCTTCTTTGCCCGCAGGAGCGATGGTCGTTCCTCATAGAAGCGCAGTTCCGGGCAACCCAGGAGCTCCAATTCTACCATACCGCAAATGCTAGATCAGCGCACGGCAGCTCCCGTAGGAGCATTTCTCAATTTTCTTTTGGGTTTTGCAGATTCTTTAGAGATATTCTTGCCCAATCCGAAGTCGTTATTCGCTTCGGATGCCATCGGGCCCCTGGTGAAACCGTTCGCAGTCACGGCAATACCTCGTCGACCGCGCCGCAATCAGCAAGATCATTCTGATCACATTGTGCAATATCAGCCTGTCGGCGATTGCACGTCTCCATCAGCTGAACACAGATATACCTGCTGTCTTTCAGAATCGTACCACAGTCAGATCGATTCATTTCGTATCGCACGATCTGCTTTGGACCGCCAAGAAGCTCCTGCGCAACGCGCTATAGCATGAGATATCACCTTCATCGTTTCCTCTCTGCACACTCCTTCAATATGAATTCTCGTCCGCTAGCATTCACCCAGCCCACGTCCGTCCGGAAGAGCGGGGTTTCTTCCTGGATCCCTTCGATATGTATTCAGTCACATCGTAAAAATGGCTACAAAACTTCTCGCGTCTTCTCACCTCGCGCCGCCGCAGACGGTGTTGCAACTCCCCACTCGAAGATGGCAAGTATTCTGGAGACCGTCCCTCCCCAGTTTCGAAGCAGTATGCTAAAGCTCCCCGAAGACGCTGAAGTTGCCTATGTCGGAGAGCGCCGTACAAAGATTGTTGGCACCGTTGGACCCTCCACATGTGATCCAGACCATTTGCTCCGCCTGGTTGCGGGCGGCATGAACCTTGTCCGCTTAAATCTCTGTCATGGAGACTATGAGTGGCATCGACAAGTCATCAGAAATGTTCACGACATCAATCTTAACACCCCGTTTGTGGCAGGCGTGATAATGGATATCGGTTCCTTTGACACCGTTCGCTTGGGCGAGTTTCCTCGCAACCCAAAGCTGGAAACTGGTGATACATTTACTCTCACTGTTCGTCATGAAGCTGAATATCCACCTGGCGTTTCGGAAATCAGTTTAGACGGATTCATCGACTTTGCAGAAGTCGGAGATTCTATTCAATGTCAGGCTGAGGGCGGCGGACTGGTGGAGCTTCTTGTCAAGCGGATCAAGGACCTGGACGTTATATGTGAAGTCGTTAGTCCTGGCGAGCTGCGCTCCCGTGGTACCATCAACATTCGTGGCAAATCTTTGAACCTGAATCCGAAAAGTGAGAATGAAGATCTCAACACTTCCATCGCACGCGCTGTACTGGGATGCCCTCCTGACCAGTTAGAATTTGCCATCAGCGAACGTGTTGAGTATGTTGCTCTCTCGTTCGTTGAGTCGGCTGACCAAATAGTGGCTGTTCGCAACCTTCTGAGAAGCAGAAGGGCGAACATCGGCGTTATCGCCAAAATAGAGTCTCCGATCGCCTTACGTAATCTTGAAAGCATCGTAGATGCCGCGGATGGCGTTATGATCGCTCGTGGTGATTTAGGTACTGCCATCCAATACGAGAAAGTCCCGTATTGGCAGCAACAAATCTCTGAAGTATGTCGTCGATTTGGAAAGCCATGCCTTATCTCTACACACTTTCTCGAAAGTATGGTGTTATACCCCACTCCCACTCGTGCGGAAGTCACTGACATGACGGAAGCGGTGAAGCAAAGGGTGGACGCCCTGGTTCTTACAGCGGAAACTGCCAGTGGCAAGTTCCCTTTCAAAGCGTTGTCTACAATGAACTCCGTTCTTCTTCGTATTCAACAACGAATTCATGAAGTCGAGGAAGAGTCCGAAGATCCGACCCTGGAGATCCCACCCCTCGTCAAGGACACGACGTGGTGGACACCTGGTGTAGGTGATGTCGCAGAGAACATTGCGAATAGTGCTGCAGTTCTTGCCAACCAACAAAATGCTGCGGCAATAATGGTATTCACACAAAAGGGTTTAATGGCTACACTCATGTCGCGGTACAGACCACGTGCGCCTATCTACGCTTTTACAGCTACCCCTGTTGTCCGCAACAAGATGACTCTGTTGTACGGTGTTAGACCGTTCCGTATTCGCTTTGAGGATGATCCAGAGGAAACTATTCAGAATGCAATGAATGCGTTGAAAGAACGGCAAGTGGTCAAGGATGGTGATCTTGTTGTGATACTAGCAGATGTCCTCGGTGGCCGAGAGGGCGCTTCAGAGACAGAGCTTCGTTCTGCGTTTTCGGAAGTTTCTAAAGGAAATCGGTTTATCACTGCCGCTGAAACTCGTAGCGCTTTGCGTATTCTGGGGCTTAAGGTTAGTGACAAACTAGAGGCGCAGTTGGGCATGCGTGAAGTAGACTTCGCGGAGCTTGGAAGAGAAACCAGCATCAAGAATGAGGAGCCAACTGAGTCACCTTCGACAGAAGTTGGAGGACGATATGACTTTGAAAGGTTCAACGAGTTTGCTTCACAGGCAAAAGAAATTGTTCACACTTTGCAGCTCCGAAGCATCAAGTAGGTGGGTATATACCGCAATTATTGGATGACATATGTAGCCTCCTGTGTTGATTTGTATTGCCATTTTACGACGATGAGTATCTTGAAGTTACTGAATTGGTGCCCACGATTCAATGGTGAGCACAAGATCGAGTCAATGGTGTTCATGTCTACGTAGCGCGTTTCGTGCTGCTCAGAGGTGCCAATTCTTACACAGATCGAAAGGCGGTGTAATCGCTGCCCCAGCAAGTCCCATCCCACAGCTGTTCGATTGATGCCCTCTCTAATCGCGCGTGTTCTCTCATCATGTACTTTCTTAAATTCTCTATCTTCACACGGTCTTCTTCGAGACAAGTGATGTTTCTGCGAATTCCATCGCGCATGATTTCTTCGTCTTCCCAGCCTTCATCGAACGACATTGCCAGACCAAAGAATATTTGTTCACACTCCTTGACCCATTTGCCACTCGTTATAAGTGTCATCTTGTGATCATTCATCATTCGAGATCTTACATCAGTCCAAAAGACATCAAACAGACACTGCATTGCAGTCTTCACATCATTCTCATACATGCTACCCTTTTCTGCCCGTAGGCGTCGCAAGGTCAAATAGATATGAACT
This sequence comes from Gracilariopsis chorda, assembly GCA_003194525.1. Lineage (NCBI taxonomy): Eukaryota > Rhodophyta > Florideophyceae > Gracilariales > Gracilariaceae > Gracilariopsis > Gracilariopsis chorda. The sequence continues at coordinate 282,872 of NBIV01000035.1, read as the reverse complement.
GAGAGCATCTCAAACCATGCCGAAAAGCCGTGATTGTTCCCGCACTCGGCTTTAACGATTGCATCTCCGCGCTCCAGTGCCTGTCTGTACAGAGATGTTCCTGCACCGATGGCGCGACTCTCAGCGGAGTAGTAGCCCAATGCCTTCAAGATCGGGTTTTGTCTGGAGATGCTGGGTGTAAAAATTCGCTCCAGCAAAGTTCGTTTCTTGGTTGCTGGGGGTGGCGTTCTCTTCGGTTCATGTTGATAGCTCTTGGAACACAATGTGCGAAGTCCAACTTCCTTGCTCGTGATGGATCTTTGCAAAACGTTCCTGTATGGCATGTTTCTGGCCCCATTTGCTGCACTTCTCGCCAGGGATAGTCGTAACATCCTGATCCTCAGAAGCCGTTGCAGACGATTATGTATTCCGTTGCTTGGGTTTGGTCTTGATAATTTATTGTGTCACCCTCCTTGGACCTTCCTTCATGCATTGCACTTTCCTCTAGCGACGAGCGTCGCGTGAAGTGGCGGCAGTCGCAGGAATGGATTTCCGCATCCCTGAAATGGAGCACTGTACATAGCCTTGGTACTGCATAGCATTGCATCAAATAAACAGGAGCCATACAAAACGTTGTTTTTGATCGAAAATCGCCTAGCTCCCAAAGCGGGTGTTGTGCCCGCCATCTGGACTTTCTACGCACGTACCGTTTGTCGATCAAGGTTCTTTGCGCACTGCGGTGGAAGGAAAGACTATCGGATCATATCTGTTGCATTCACAGAGAAGGCGTTACCTCGTTCTGTGAACAAACAGTTTCACGACGCTGTTAATTTGATACGACCATGATCGTGTCTGTTGTTATTGTATGTTACACCAGCGGAGGCGTTATTTTCTCCAGGTTCTACGGTCATGAGCTCCGAACCGAGCAGCAGCAGGCGAAGTGGCTGAAGAAGCTGAGAGATGCAACTGCACCTGACTGGGCATTGCTTAAGGAGGATAATCCTGAGCAAATCGCCACCGTGGGAGAAGTGCAAATAACATATAAGCTCCTAGGAGACGTTGTTCTCATGGTAGCTGGTGTCGAGGAGCATGATGCGCTGTTACTACTAGAACTGGTCAGATCATTAGACCTCTCGATTCGGGGTGCGTGCAAGATTCCGGAGAACAAGCAACAACAAACCACAGTCTCCGCTGAGCGACGAATTCTTCAAAACCATGCGAATCTCTGTTTGGTTATAGATGAACAGATTGACGACGGTGACATTGATCACCTCGATTCGAAGGTCGTGCTGAAATTAATTCGTATGAGACCTGGTCGGTGACACTTTGCAATGGGCATCTGTATGCTACATAATACCTCCTGGGCGCAGCGAGGAGTCAAATTGATCGAACCCATTTCTATACGACTACACTTCCCTTTCTAGCAATTTCCCTAACACCGGGTGCAATGACTTCGACGTATCGCGCATTCGTAGATACTCTGCGAGTCGCGGTGCCCTTAGCTTTAAGTTAACCCTCTCAATCGTTACGTACATTGTAGGAAAAATATCGTCCACCCCGGCAACGCAGACTAGACAATTGCACGTTTTCTTGGAACACGCGCCGATAGTACTTGGTTCACAATCGCAACAATGACTTACGATGTTTCTTCCTTCACGTTTGAAGTACACAATGTCAATAAATGGTCGACGAAAATCATAACGGGGGTCTTCGACGCTAAATGATGAAAACAGTCTTAGTCCAAAATATGACTCAACTGCCATGATTCCGTAAGGCTGCAGCTCAGTTTGAATGAGTATAACACGCATCAAGTCACCTTGGAACACGCCAATGTCAATTCCTTCATGCCACGGGCTCAGTCTCCCAAATGGGCTTTCCGCGCCGCCATTCCTCGAAGAAGGAAGCAAATCGAGTCCGGGAAGAAGCCAATATGTGACATTTTGCTTTTCCAAAGCACCAGCGACGACTTCTAGAAGCTGGTGTATATCTGGAGCGGTAGTTTCATGTTCCGACTTCTGCAGCAAATGATTCAGTCTGTAATTATTATTCTTGGAAGTGGAGCTGAGTTGTTTACTGCTCAAGGAGAATGCTAGAACGAATCCTAAAACCAAGATTAAAAATGCTTGTGTCACTGATATCGCTCCTAAGATCGCATTATTCAGTGTACTCTCATGATACATTTTTGTGAGTTGGCGACGAAGAAATTTTGGAAAGGCTTCACGTTTGTCCGGCCCTCTCGCGGGCATCTTCACGGGCTAGAGGATCGCTGATTTTCGTTTAAAGATTGCCAATAGCGAAGACGTCGCCTTGTAGCTGAACAGTAGCCATTAAATGCAGAACGAAAACGTTCCTAGATTAGATACAAGCCATAGAAATCCAAGTATCTATGCAACACCGGAGCTTCCCCTTCGCTTGAATAAGTTTTGTATCGGCGAAAGAACGAATGCAGACACGCGGATCAAGCACGTCGTGAAGATTGCCAGAGGGTACCCGTTTTTCGGTTTTACAAATAAAACTCCAGATGTACCCTTGGTACAAGGGCTGATAAATTGAGAAAAATATCATGGACGTCGGTCGCCACTGCAGCTTCTTCCCCAACCACTCTTGTACGACGACCATCGTCTGTATCGAAGCGCAGGAAATCTTTCTTTACCAAAGGTTAAACTACCCCCGTTCTTATTTCGTCCCTTTTGTTTTCATTAAGAAGAGCACTGAGAAGAAAATCAGATTCAGTGCTTGGAAGACTTCTTTAAGGATTCATCAACCGCCCCTGGTTAGGCTCACGGTCACTAAGTTTAAAGAAAGTGTTGAAGGGACTTATTGTTGCTGATACACTCGGAGGTGCGGATTGTTCTGCTGCATAAACATCGCATTGAACTTGAAGGTTTCCAGGTGTCAGGAGTGGTTCAACTATGGTTCCCGAGAACACAGCGAAAAAAGATGCTACGAATGGCAACCCTGCAGTTCTGAGTGAAGGCGCCAGTGTTGCTCTCGGAAACGTGTTCAAACGTCTTGTTGGCCCCGAGAAGCGGAAAATCTCGTCCCGGAATACTAAGAAGAGGCTCTCTTCCGTAGTACTTGGACAGAGCGAAGAGGTTGAGAAAGCTCTTGTCGAACAAGCTGAAGAGAAAAAGCGGCTCAAGAAGGCGAGGAAAGCAAAGATCGAATTTGAGAACAACGGTCGCGTTATTCCTGATGCTGCTACTGGAGCTGCTCTTGAGAAGGAGTTGCTTTTAACAGCCACAAAGGGGGCCGTGGCGCTTTTCAACGCGGTCGCGAAAGCACAGAAAGAAATGGAAAAACAAGAGGAAGAAAAGAACAGGAATAGGAAAAAGGGACCCCCGGTTAGCAGAGAAAGTTTCATGGCAATGATGAAATCAAGCTGGGAAAAGAGCGAGTTCGGCCCTAGCAAGGGAACTGCTGACGGGGATGCCGAGGAAGACGAAATTGATGAGAACGAGGACGCCAAAAAGGCTCATTCCAGGGCTAGATGGCTTAAGGATGACTTCTTGACCGCAAGATCAAGAACTCTCAAGGACTGGGATAGAAAGGATGGCAACGATGGAACAGAGGAAGATGATTCGAGCTATAGTGATGGTACGGACAATGAGTCACACGGTGATAGGAGAGATTCATCGGGTGGTAATAGTGATGACGAAGCGGATTCGAACTAAGACAATGATGCTATGCAGACACAAGTGCCATCCCAGATGAGAATATCATAGCTTTACAACTTATCTAACTCGCGAATCGAAAGGCGGCTTTCCGACATCAGATCTGTGTGGATGAACTGCCAAGGTTTTCATGACATGCATGTAAAATGTCACCGCATGACATCATGAAGGTATCGAACAAACTCAATCTCTTGGCCGTCCGGGATTTCACAAACAGAGGAATCAAACCCGTCATATGTGATTTGGCTACCGTTTTGTTCCGCAGCTTTCATAAATCTGTGACCAAAGTCATTCTTTTGACCGTACGTGATCGCAGATACCGCAATCCAAACCCGTCGCGCAGTATCCGGAGCGATAATAATGAACGGCTTATCCTTTGCTCCTTGTCGGAATAGCGCCGTCTTCAGGAATTGAGCAAGCCTTCGAAGCAAAAGTGGATTTCTCAAAAATTCCTTGAACTGCTGATCCCGAAGGAATACGTAACGAAAAGGCCCGCTTGGCACGAACTTACGACGCTCGATAACTTCGCCACCAATTTCAGCCGTCATTTGCTGCGCAGAGATGGCCATGTCAAGACCGGCTTCGAGTAAGACAGTCTTTCGAGGGTCCATTGCATCATATGCTCTCCAGAATCTCTCCAGGAGAAGAGATTCATGACTTGTTCCCGGAGCGACTTTTTGGGTGGGTTCATCGAACTCAAGTAAAGCGGTCACAGCAAAAACGAAATCCGACGCAGATATATCGCCTCTGTGTCCCGGAACCGTTCGTACAAAACTGTCATACTGGATTGATTGTCCAAGGTCAAAGCGATCTATCGCTTTTTGCAGTTCTTCTTCAAGGGCTACCTTGTGCGTTTGTTTCATGTAACACCATTTCTGTCGACTGTCTCGAAGTGGAATTCCAAGCGTTGCTAGCATTTCCAGCATCCTGCGTTTTCCGGTTTGTCGCCATGTGGCAAGCCTTGTCGAGGTGTAAGAGCTGTAGAGCAGGGAATGATACAGAGTCCAATGTCGAAGAAGATCTAAACGAAGCTCAACAGATTCTGCTATACGATTGACCGCGCCGCTTTGACAGGAAGGTACATAGCCAACGTTTTGGACGCGAGATGTATTACGGTTCTGGTCATTGCCATTGTTAGCACTATCGTTCATCAGCTGCACTTGACCGCGATACGGGGTAAGATACTCGCTGACAGCTTGTTCTGAGATTGCACTGGTGAACAATTGACTGGTTGCGCCGACAATGGCCATCCACAGAGTGTCAATATTTGACCTATTTAAAGCGAACGCAATCCTATGACTGAGGCATGCGGAACTCAAGGCGACAGTAGCAGAAGAGTAATATTCACGCAAGCGTTTACGCTCGTGTGCTTCAGCAATATCAAAACGGCGAGATCGGCGAGATCGGCGTTTCCTCTTTCGTCTTCTGTTGGCCTTTCCACTGTTTGCAGAGGGGATTGTTCGGCGTTTCCGGTTGCCACGGCGAATGGCTTCTTCTTGTTCGGAACCGGACGCTTCGGCTCCACCAAGATCGACGTCATCTTCAATTATCTGTTCCAAATAGGCCTCCCTTTCACTGTCCTCAGAGTCGTCGGGACTGGATTCGGTGCCATGAGGATGCGATGTACTCGGGATGCGCGAGTGCGAATGGAGGTGTCTGTGCTGAGATGCGTTCGATGATGCAGGTCGGTGTGAGTGCTCGTGTGGGGCTTCAGATTGCTGATGTGCGGTTTGATGTGTTGGGGCAGGCGAAAGCGATTGATGATTCTCAAGTTGAAAAGTTGAAAGTTGCGAAGGTTTTTGTTCGTATGCGGTATCATGGTCGCTTGAGAGGTGATCAGTGTGGTCTGATGAATAGTGGTGTTCGTCATCTGAGGAATCAGTGTCTGGTACGACCCCCCACTCATTTTCAATGCCCAATGTAATAGGAATATCAGCACGCGCAAATGTATCTTGATCGTCAAAGATAACGACGCGCTCACTGGTGATATTCTTAAGGTGATACGGTCGATGAGAGTCAATGACAAAAAGTCTAAACTGCGAAGCCAGATCATTGGCGTGGTCATTCGAAATGGCGAGAATAGCCTCAAGATCAACAGCAGCGCCGCAATTAACGCATAGCACAGCACGAGGTTCAACAGCGTCATCGCCACGAACAAGCACGTCAAACTTATCGCGCAGATGGGTGTAACCGGCGACGGGGTGAACCTCATAGCGCAGTAAATCGGCCTTGAGCAAGGCGGTAAGCGTGCGAACGGCGGCGAGCGCATCCGGGTCTGCGGCGGCGGTAAAGATGAGCACGGGACCTTGTGAAATTGGGGCGCGCTGGGGAAGAAGGGCGGTGGCGCGCTTGCTGTCGACGGGCACTCGACCGCAGACGAGGTCCCAAGCGTCGGGCGACTCGCTTCCTGGAAAGACCACCATGTCGGTGGGCAGGGTGCACGGCGGCGGGGGTGAAGTGCGTTGTGGTGCACGTTGGTGTTAAGCGGCGCAGAGAAGATGCATGGGCAGATTGCGATTCGGACTGCTGTTTGCGTTTCGGTGTTCATTTGGCGGGAAGTTGGATCCATTGTTGCGCTTTCGTTTCGCGCTGTAGAGTTACGATGGACTACATCGGATGTAGCTCACGCTGTGGCGCAGTGTCCAGCTGTCATCCGTGACGGCCGCGTGACTCTTCGTGACGGGCGTGACGTGTACTGCGCACCCCAGCCGTACCTTTCCGTTCCGCAACTTGAGGAAAGGCAGCTGTAAGAAGCATGTAATGCACATTGGAATACACGTGTATTCGCAGAATTTCAAATCGCTAATGGCTGCCTTCATTCGTATTTAAGCGAAGCGAACGCCTTCGACTTTTGTCGCGCTGCCCTGAGCGCTGCGCCTTCCCGCCGCTGAGCGCACACACTCTATCGCCTCTAACACCCGTCCTGCACGTGCAACCGCCGCTATGCCCTCCCACCAAATCCAATATTCGGACAAGTACTACGACGACGTCTACGAGTACAGGTGAGTCCAAAACTCCGCTCGTCGCCCCCACGGCGTTCTGCAAAACCATCCCATACTAACTTGCTAACGCTCGCAAAACGCTGCTCAGGCACGTCATTCTCCCCGCGGACATCGCCAAACATGTCCCAAAAGATCGTTTACTACTCGAAAATGAATGGCGTTCCATAGGCGTCCAGCAAAGTCGTGGCTGGGTCCACTACGCTATTCATCGTCCAGAGCCCCATATTCTGCTCTTCAGAAGGCCGAAAGACGGAAAGTACTAGAGTTAGCCACCGCACTCCCTGTCCCGAACCCATCCATTCTTACTTGCCTTGTGAAAACATAATGTTACAACGTTTTCTTTGTAGCGCCCATTATGCGCATGCACGCCAATCTACTGTATTGTGTTTTTACCCTTGCTACCCGCGTTTGATCAAGTGCCTTTCTTTTCTGTCCTTTGTACACTTGTTTCTTTTGTAAACATGCATGTTTTGTTGCTCTTCATTTTCATCACCTGTTTGCTAAACCTTTTTCGAGAAACGACTATTTCACTCTGTGATGTCTTTCGATGCCACTTTTGCGTTCGGCTGCTCTATCGTCGGTGTCGAGCCCAGTTGGTTTCCTGGAGACAGGTCAATAGCAAGGTATTCCTTCCTCCCAGTATTGTTTATTCCTTTAGTCCATTGTCTCCTTTGTCCATTCTGCTTATCGTCACCAGTATCATATGCAAAGTGTCGAAGGCTAAGTGGTAAATTATCCATATTCCCAGTCTTTCTCTTCGTCAAACTCTTGCAGCACGAGATCCATAACCCAATTCCCACAACCGTTACAAGCACTCCGAGCGCCACTCCAAGCCCAATCATCACTTTGGTCAGTCCATCTGATTTGTACTTTTCTTTCGCTATCTTCGCTTCCCTCTCGCAGTTCCGCGTGTTCGCACAAATTGCACTACCCCTAGTAAGACTGGCAACAAAGTAGAACATAATAGACGCAGGCTCTAACCCACTTGAATTCCCGCGGTGACTCACTCGGATCTGTTCAGAGGGAAACGAACTGTTTGTTGCAGTAGCCACATCAAATTCAGAGGGCTTTCTAATAGGAGCTTCCACGTACGTCATCCTTGGCGATTCCGTAAGTGAGAACAACGCTCCCAGACGCTTAATTTCTCCAGCAGACTTTCCTCCAGAGCTCCATTTCACCAGTTGATACCTCGCCGCCGCTCCTTCTGCGGCTGTGGTGAACAAAGAAGACGTATCTTCGCAGGATCTGAACAGTTCTACCCCGTTTTCCACTTGGTATTGAAGAGCGATTTGTACAGCCTGTTTCGACACGGGGGCCCGGATGATTACTGCTGTGTTCGTGTTTGCCGAATCTGCCTCTGCAGTTACACTCAATGACGTCCGTAGTCCGTCTTTCATGTTGAATGCTCGGATTTCTTTGATGACCTGGTTCTTTTGATGAGGAATGTATCGCACAAGCCGGCCGTGTGCCCATGGAGACTCGATGAATTCTTCAATTCGTGTTGTACATTCGTCTGTTATGTAGACGACTGCGTCTAAGCTGCACCAGAAGTTGGGTTCCCTGTCGAAGTCGGTATCTGGTGGTGCTGTACATTCTTGGGCCCGCAAACATTGAAACAGTAAACTCAAAGATGTGACAAAACAGATTAGCCTCACTTCCCACATTTCTCTGTGCTGTTGCTATTGCTCAAACGACTGAGAGGAGTCACCCGCTACAAAGATAAACCCAACTCCGGAGAGTATACTTAGAATGGAGTGACGGTGTTTAAATACAGAACCGTAGAACCATGCGAAAACAAACACATTGAACAGCGTGGGGCCTGACTTGCTATTGGCTCCATGTGCATGAAGTAGGGAAAGGACTCTAGCAGGGGTTTACTGTGGCTTTGTCTTAGTTCAAGAGCGTCCCGAATCGTTGCGTCTCATCCTCCAACAGCGTGCACTTGATGAGTCGAAAAGCAGGAACACGCTAAACGCATATGGTTTCGTGGCAGAATCTGAGTGATGGCTGATATAGGAAGATTTGTTTATCCTGAGTCCCTTTTTGGTGTTTTGTCGGGTTGTCAGAAAAGCGGGCCGATTTGCTGTGAATTCGGATGATGGTCGCATCACCGACGTCTCTGGTTCACGATAGCCTCCTTTTGGATATCAGAGAAAAATGAAGGTGAAGGGATGTAGCATTGGTTTGATATGGGCTCACCATGGCTCATGACGGCATGACAGGGGAATCATTTTCTTAAAAGTACTTGTCAGATTGGCATGGCTCGTAGCTACGTGATTAGCTACCTTTGAAGACTAACGAGATAATGCGTGGTGTCAAGTTATGTAAGAGATCATTACAAGCAGGGCGACAAAGTTTCGAGAACTAGTGGGACAATGTGTGGGACGATGTTACTCACGTTCATCAACGAACGATTGAAGGCACTTTTCAGGAAGCATGTAGAGGATAACACACACAGAATAGAATGCACAAGAGTGCGATACGAGGGAAGAATTTCGTAACGTACGCAGAGAAGTATGGTTGTTGCAAAAATGCACGGCGAAACGTGAGGTTAGGAGCAGAATGAACGTACAAAGGAAACGAACGTATATTGAAACAAGAGGTGATGATAGGACCAGAGATGTACAAAGACGACAGAGGCATATTACAAAAGGTAAGATATGGGGGCAGAACAAAAAAACAGTCACATGCGATGTTGATCATCATCGGAACGACAGCTTTCGACCTGGATGGTAAGATCATCTACAATACCGTCAAAAGCGCGGGCAGTAGTGTCCAACACGCTGGCCTTATCAACGTGAATTTCGACAAGCACGCATATAGTACCGACAACAAGACCCTCGCCTTCCTCCCAGATGTGGATATCACCGCAGTGAAGCACGCCATCAAGCTTCATAACGGCGTCTCTCCTCGCCTCGATGGTAGCACCAATACCGTATGGAGCGGCGTGCATGAGTATTCTGGTCGTGTGACGAAAAAGCGGTACAACGATAAGTATGGTAAAGATAGAGGCCAGGGTGTCAAAAATGGCAGAGGGAAGCGCTGAATTACACACGAGCCCGAGCAAATCTGATGCATTTGCCAGGGTTGCACCAACTGCGTGAATGTACATTGCGCGAATTGCGGGGGATCTTGGCGGGGTGTGTTTCGAAGTGGGGGGCGCTGCCAAGGTGCGTAACGCAAACATGGCGAAACACGTAACGAGAAGGCGGGCGAGAACGAGCGCGAAATGAGATTGAAAGATTACACGGGGAAGGTTGTACAGAAGCACCTCCAGCGCGGTGAGAACGCGGAGCACGGCGTCAATGAGAAGGGTGAGACAGAGCAGAAAGGCGGCTAGCACGGGCCATCTTGCGGTGAGAGACTTTGGTTGTTGCGGGCGTTTGCAGACGGGGAGTAGCGCGAGCGCGGTGAGAAATTGGAGCGAGGCGCGCGCTATGGCGTGCGGATGGTCATCGTGGATGGAGGTTTGTAGTAGCAGAGTTGTGAAGACTAGGGTGAAGGTGGCGTAAATGTGCGAGGAGGAAAGCGACACGACTGGCATCGGCGATGAGGGCGAGAGCCTCGCGCAAGTTGTGGCGGCGCAAGCAGACAGCCCAACGCGAAGCTACAACGGCGGCGTTAACGATGAGTGATAGACTGAAAGACTGCGAACTCTTTACGTTTGTAGAGTCTAAGAGATATCCACACAAAGGTGCTCGGCGTCGGTGGCGCGGACTTGTCCATTTGTTGTACCAAGGGTAGAGCTTTGTTTTTTCGGTTCGACGCTATACCTGTACCCACAAAACGTACACAATGCAAATGTACGGCTGCAGCTGAGCGAAGTGCTCACAAAACGGCAAGCAGCGGTGCATCATCAGCCGCGTGGCGATGGCCCTCACTCACGCGCAATGCGGAGCGCGGTGGGAGTGAGTGCGTGGATACGGCCGCTACTGACCGCCACTCCACTGCCTCAACAAGCGCACAGCCTCCCGATGGCCCGCTCCAAGATCCCCCCCCGTCGCGTAATCCACAAGCCGCGCACCGCCCTCCGCGCCGCCACGCTCAGCGTCCAACGCGCCCCACAATGCGATATCTTCACTTCACCCACGTCAGTACGCGCCGAGGTATTGCGCATAGTACCTTCAAAAAAGGCTACCCCCCATACGCACATCGTCTTGGCTCCTGGTAATCCCGGTGTCATCGAGTATTATCGTCCCCTCCTTCACAAGCTTCATACGCGTCTTCCGCACGATGTTCGCAATCACGTATCTCTGCATGCGCTCGGATTACCCGGACATGATGTTCGACAACTTAATGGAGATACTGAATTCGTCATACAAGATCACGTGGCGTACTACATTCATTATCTGCGTGAAATGACTGATATGCGAGACAACTTTATCTTTGTCGGTCATTCGTACGGCGCCTTCCTGTCGTTGCGAGTGCTGGACAGTCTGGGAGACAAGATTGCGCGAAACGCCAATCTCGTCATGCTCATGCCGTGTATATGGCAGATGGCCTACTGCGCCGGTCCATTTCTGCGACTCCTCATTCAAGACAATTGGGCGCTCACTTCATGGGGCGCCTGGCTGGCCACCGCCTTTCTACCCCCAATGTTCAGGGAGGCCCTGTTACAACGTGCCCGACACTCCCACAGTGTGCAAGACGTCACTCGAGCCGTTGTCGACGGCCGTAGAAGGGCTTTGTACGCAAATGTCACATCTCTTGCTAGAGACGAAATGAAGAGAATTACTCACGTTCAAGCGCACCGACTTCCGCAACACTCTCTCACGCTGTGCGTTGATAATGATCGCTGGTGCCCGGAAGATGCTAGAAGCCATATACGTCAGCACTTTGAAAGGCGCTTGGAAATTCAGCATTTGCAGAAGGTGTCGCATGCATTTGTCTTGAGCGATTCCGAAACCGACCGTCTTGTTCGCGCAATCGCGCCTTGGATCGCCGAAAGGATTCACCACACTGTTAACCAAGCCGTTCCGAACGGAAGCGCTTCCTCTTGAATTACAGAACCCCCTTCGAAAAGCGCAATGATAGCAGTTGAGAAAAAACTCGTCGCTTCGATAACATTAACTTGCATGCAAGTGTTAGCCTTCTGCTACGTATCGGTAACGCCTCTGTCCCATCCATTGGTAATTGAACAAATCTCGTTACTTCAACGGCGCTTGAATTTTTGTCAATCTGCGAACCACATCTTTTGTATCTACTCGCTGTACCCATCTCATCGCTCAATGCAATTGAGCATGACTGACATATCAACACCTCTGGCCAGCTTGCGTACAAGTATATCCTCCATTCCTCACTCTAGGCTACCTTAGGAACGGGGCCAACGCGAGTAACAACCGTTAGTGTTCAAGGTCTGGTGACCATGACACTGCACTATGCCTTTGCCCTTCACCTACAATCGACAAAGAACCACCTGGACCAACTTTAAGAAACGATACAAATTATCGCCAAACTCTGTCCAGCGGCTATGTCTCGGCTTTCTATCAGTTCTTGGCATAGTCGCGTATCTCCTTAAGACAAATGCAACCCAACCGTCTTTACTGCAATCTCTGCAGCAACTCGGAGAAGAACGCTCGTTGCCATGCCCCCGGAAGAAACCTTTGTATATTTTTTTGCATCTTCATAAGACGGGAGGAAACAGTTTAAAAGATGCTCTATACTCTTTTGCCAAGAAGAACAATTTTACTCTTTATCACACCTGCCATCCAGCATATCCCGATTCTCGTTTTACGGCTTGGTACTTCAATCGTCACAAAAACTCACAGGACACAGACTGCAACTTAGACGACTTGGCCAAACTACGTCCATCAAAGCTTAACGCCATTGATATGATCATGGGACATCAATATTTCGGTGCTCACCACTTTTTCCCCGAACGTGAAGTACGGTATTTTACGTTTGTCCGACATCCGCTGCGTAGAAAGATATCGCACTTTCAACACTTTGAAGCGAATCACTCCAGCAAACAAGCTGAGGAGCTTCATGAATATCTGCTTCACAAAAACCAAAACTACATGGTTAAGCGATTGTCTACGGATACTAATCCTGGCGAACTGTGGGCAAATATACGCTCTCGGGTTATTGATAGCTTTACTCGCCCCAGAAGTGGAGCTTTGCTTGAAGCGAAGCGACACCTTGTGGATCACTTCTTCTTTGTGGGTCTACAGGACAGATATGCGCAATCGGCATGCATGCTGTCCGAGTTGCTGAACGTAGCTTGTGGCAGTCGAGGTCGTTTGGGGCGCAATGTGAATCTGCGCTATACGAACATCACACGGGGACGTAGAAACATTCGAGGCCAGACGAGTCGAGTCTTGAATGTAATTCCGCAACATATCCGAACCGCTGCGCTACGAGTTGAAGAAGCAGACCTTAAACTTTACATATTCGCTAAGGCTCTGTATGAACAACGCTTGAAGGGTATTCCCAAGTGTAAATTTGTGGCGTGATGAACGACAATCGCTATACGATATGGTCAAGCCTGCCCTGTCGAATAAGATGTTCCACGTCAGATCTCTTAAGAAAGTGTGCTGTACCGGGTTTGAGAGCCACAGGTCCAGACTCGGTGACAACAGAACCGCAGTCATATCGCACGCGGACTTCAATGAATAGGTCTCTCGGAGGTTGAATATCAGCTGTGAGGTCGAGATCAACGGTTTGTGAATACCTTCCGACAAGATTGTTGTACTCTTTTAGAAAGTGAGACTCAGGGGCTGACATGTTTTCTGCAAGATGGGCGGCTGCGCACGCCCCCATTTCCCAGCGATACTGTTGGATACGGCGTAAACGATTCATTAAATACGCGAGGGCGCAGCGCTTGTTCCTTTGGACGGAACGAAAGAATACAAGTGCCCCCGCGGCATAGCTTTTGTTTGTCCTGATTTCACTGCGTCTGCTTTGCATGATTTCTAAGAACGGTTCAAGTAACTCCTTGATTTCGGCAGCCACTTGCCGCAATCCACCATCCTGAAGATGCGGTTAGATGATATGAATCGTTTCGATGTAGAAGCTTTATAGAAGAACTTACTCTGTATGGTGGAAGCCATTTTGTTTTGCGCAGTTCCTCCAGGAGCTGAGAGGCAAAAGTAGTGTGCATTTGATGGAGCTGTGGTGAGGGCACATTCAAGCAGAAGCGCTTGTGGTGTGGGGTGATGGAGTGAAGCACTTGGAACCACACTTGTGTAGGAGAGCGATTGTCGGCATTAGAGCCTCTACGTTTCCGTAGAGATTGTAATTTTGGCGGGAAGCTGTTTCGGTTTGCTTAACACTGTCATCTTTGGTCCTTTGATGTTTGATTTTTGAGTTTAAAAAACAAAATCACCTTCGCAACCCGGACGTTGTACAGCACGTCGTATCTACCAACGGTACCGGTACCCAGGTGAGGCTCACGTTCACGAATTCAGTCTTTCTGAGCAACTGTGGTTGACCGTGTTTGAGCCAACAGCCGAGTCGAAGAACCGAAGCATCTCGACGAAGTCTCTTTAGACCTCTTCATAATTAAGAGTGGGTACCTGGTTCAACAACGTTGCTGGAATTGTTGCAGCCTTTCCGAAATTGAACAATGCTACGTCGAAAGCCTACGTTGATCGAAGTTGATCAAGCAGATATCGATGAACTAGACCAGCTGAGGAATCAGGCTAGGGAGAAATTCGAACAAGAGACTCAGGGAAAAGGTTCACGTGCAGAGACTTTGACCGAACTATCGGCTCGCGAGAATGCTGTCCAAGGCATGTCTTTGCGCGATAGACTGGGCTTTGTCCTTGGGAACACGAAAGAAGAGAAATAAAATGCCCAACCCATCGTTTTCAGAGGGGCTGACATGGCTTTAGCGCAATATATGTCGATGGAGACCGCCTTTGGTTTTACACCTAATGAGTAGATACTACAATGAAAAGTCATTTGTTTACCATATTCCTATGAAACGAAGTATATAGAATTGTCTCAAGCTTCTCTCTCTCTCTTTTATGGGTACACTAGTTTAATTCCTATTTCGTGTAGAGCGCTTCCATTGAAAGTAGCGTTCTCTCGCTAGGAAAACCAGCATGTCTCAAGCTTATCATGCTACATCCAGCTCAACCGACGCGAGACAGCCCAGCAACGTATCGCTGGTCAAGACAAGTGTGATTCGAGTACAGAGTGAGCCCATCGCCACATCTCACAAGCAAGCGATATTACGTATAGCAGTAACACGGATGCCTGCAGAGACGGGAAATCCATTCATACGTAAACCTTCTTGAGATATGGTGCTCATGTAGAAGTATTCAACTGTGTCCGTATATTCTTTCTACTCTACATCTATACCTGAAGTACTCCGCGAATAGTGCTTGCTTCTTGGTAACGCTCGCTCTGCAGTATGCTTTATATGCTGGTGTGAAAGCACAGCTTAGGTTCTAACATTATCATAGCTGCGGATTCTCCTCTGCAGCTCCAGAAGCTTGTCCTGAAGTTGCGCTTCCCTGGCCCTCGCTGCCTCAACTTCACGTTCTAACTCTGATACCGACATGTACTTCCCTGGGTCTTCTGACATCTTAGAAGGTATCAAAACTACCGCGGAATCATCTGCAGACCTGTGAATCTGTTTCTCACTTGCAGTCTTCTGAGAATTCTCAGCCACGGCCACGTTTCCCGACTTCTCAGATACGAGTTCATTATCACGCTTCGATTTGTTCGCAGGCTTTGAGGTAGACGGCCTCACTGGTTCAACCGCTTGGCTCACTCTCTGTCGTTCAACGTTTGGCGGCTTAGTCACTTTCGCTTGAACCGTTTGTGTGGAGTGCGGTTGCTGAGCCGACAACACGGTTTTCCCAGTTTGAGAGGTGTGATGAGGTTGAGTTACTTTCACCGGTTGAGTCACTTGCACTGGTTGAACAGCTGGAGCAGAGGTCTGTCCCTTCCCGTTCTTCTGCTTCCTTTCAACATAGGTTCGTTCTGTCGAATCTCGCAGTTGTCTGCTCTTCTTCTCGCGCTTTTTTTGAGCCTTTGCCCGTCGCCGATCGTCGTCATGACTATCCGTCCCAGAGCTCACAGATTCGTCCACAGAAGCAACTTGTGGTGCAATTTCCTTGCTTTTCCTTCTCGATGTTTCTCCGCCAGATGCCACGCTTTTTGCCACGCCCGAAGTAGTCGAGGGACTGTCGACTGTAGTGGATTCCGGCGAAATGCCAGGCGTGGCCTCCCTAAAACCCGGCGGGGGCATCGTGGGTTGGCGAGACTGCAATGTGGATGTTACTCGTGGCTTGTCTTCTGATGCTACATTCGCTGAACGGGATACCGTACGAAAGGGTCGGTTCGATTGATCAGGCGCTACTGGTTTGGAAGGGATCACGGAAATGTTGGGATTTGCTAGAGGATCGACGTGTGCGTCAAAAGATGGCATGGGCGGAAGAGCTTCTCCAGACATTTGTGCGGAATTAAAGATAGATGCAAGCTTTTCTTGTGTTGAAAGTTGGGCTAAAGATGCGATGGAGTCATTACGGGTTGCATAGCTTCTTGGCACAGGCGGCGAGTTCTTCGGTGGCGGGTTGCTAGTCGTTGGTACAGCCCTTGTACGATAGTTCGCTGTCAACGGTGGTGACCGGTGGTCCGCAAAGTCGAATCGAGACCTATTCTGTCTTGATGGTCCGTGTACAAGCGGGTTCGTTGGTTTCGCAGATTGAAGCAACTCGTTCATCAGCATTGGTTGTTTGTGGAGCTCGTTTGCTGCAGGTGGACGCACGAACATCTCCGAAGCACTTGAGGTTTGAGGACCCACTTGAAATGGTGTTGATCTCGCTTGAAGTGCAGATCTGGGAACTCGGGATCCCGGAATGGCGTTCGCGATTTCTCGTTGAGCAAAACCGAATCGAGACGTGTTTCGCCGAGGAGAAGACAATTTAAGCTCTGACTTTCGATTCGCTAGGCGGTACGTGCTTGAGAGTGTACTGCTTTGAGCTGAAGTTTGGGGTGACCCATTTGGGTTCACCGGTGCATTCGTAGTCGTAGTTGGCGTTGAAGGAACAGGGCATCCCCTACCCGTCGCATGGTTACCAAACAGAGAGCCCAGGTGAGCAGGGGTCGCTGGATGCATCATCTTGCCACTTCCGCCATTCCCAACAGAACCAGATAGAAATGGATTTCTATTCGCTTGCTCCGACGTGAAGAACGAAGAAGAGTGCAGGCTCTTGAATTCGCTTGAGACTCCAAGATCTCCACCTATTTTCGCTAATACCTGAGCTAACTCAGAACGCGAATCAGGGTTATCTTGTGGGATGCGGGCATTCCCTCGCCCAACTGACCCGATGAAATCGGTTCTCGACCTCTTATCCTCATTTGAGAACACTTTATCCGATGCTGCCTCCTGCGCCCAAGCCGCAGCAACGTCGTTCGCCAAGGCCTGTCCTGTTTCAGTATTTTGCGAAACGGGTACAGGACCGAAGCCGGGCGGCGGAGGTAACGCGGATGTAGACGGTGGATTACCAGTTCCTGTTGTCAAATCCTTTGGACGAGCATTGCTTGCGCTTGCTCGGATATCGCTCGACGGAGAAGAAACTGGAATGTCGAAGCCGGGCGGTTTGGACGGCACAGGAGGAGACATTGCCACTCTGTTCTCAAACCCGGGAGGTGGAGAAGGCTCTCGTGAACGCCTGGGATGAAAGCGTAACTTAGGCCGCGAGGTGGGCGCATCATCAAATGTCGTCTGTCCATGTCTTGGGGATGAACGCGTGGTTGGTGGGGCTTGGGATGACGCCCATCCTGCGGTAGACGGCAGTGGAACGGAAGTGGTTGGAGGCTTCGAGGAGGTCGACGTGCCTGTAGAACGAGGGTACTTGCTCGACACAGGATCGCGGGAGGGAGGGGATCGCTGAAGCCGTATTCCAGGTCTTCGAGAATTCCTGGGAGACTCGGGTGGAGTTCGGTTCGGAGACGACCCAGGTCGTAGATTTGTGCCTGTCTCAGAAGTCATATGTTGGCGCGGTGAAGCAGAATCACTTGATAAGTTCCCTGTGGAGTTGTTCGGATTTTTAGCGACTGCCATACTAGTATTCGTTGAAGGGATCGGCACGGAAGAGAGAGACGAAGGGGGGTGAATTGAAGGGGCCGCAGATGAGGTTGACGGTATGGCGGAGGAATTAACGATAGGCGGGCGCGCTGGTGGCCGCATTGCAGGGACAAGTCCGGACGCGACTGAGTGAGCGGCTAATCTGGGGTGGATGGATTGTTGAGCGTTGATAGGCCTTCCATTTGACGGAGCGGGTAAGAAGAGATGAGCAGGTGGTGGGGGTCCAAATTGACGCGCTAGAACTTCTTCCCGGGTAAGAGTCTCCTCAGTTGACAATGAATGATAGTACATGCAGTTTTGATTACCACAATAGTGAGCTGCAGTTGGATCTGAGGTGGTAGCGGCGTTTCGCACAAACGAATCGCAGTACTTCGTTGTGGCAATCGCGCACCTGATCTCCCTTCCATCGAAAACAGCATTGTTCATGGCGCGCACCGCAGCAGACGCATCCGAGTCCCTTACATATTGCACGTAAGCCGAAATGCTTGGACCTCCCGGGGCGTCGGCATTGAACGGGTGAGATCGATTGACAAGAATGCGAAGCATTCTGCCAAACTTGCCAAACATGTCAGCGCGACGAATGACCTCCTCGCGAGCCAAGGTCAAACTAAGACCAATTATATACACGAGATTCTTCTGAAGAATTCGAGCATGCTTGAGGTTACTCTTCGCCTTTTGCAGAGAAACGGCGGCGGCCCTAGCTCTCTCTTTCTCAATCTCCTTCATCTTCTCCCTCCGTTCGCGCTCCTTTTTCGCTGTGGCACGCTCTTTGGCCTCCTTGGCGGCTTCCTCGGGATTGACTTGTGCATACTTGAAGTTCTGCTCTTGGTACGGGGTTCGACAAGCAGGGCAGCGACTGTTGAGCTGCTCTCTGATGTGATGAAGACACCAAAGGCATATCTGGTAGCCGCACTGGCAAGCCTCGACCGCACGGTCAGTGGCATCTAGCTCCTCAAGGCACAAAGGGCACTGGGGCACTTCTTCCTCCTCTTCGGCCATAATGGGAGGATGTGGCGCGGGAGTGAAAGCGCGATGCTGAAGGGATGCGGTAAGGGGGACGGGCACGAAGGGGAAGAGAACGGATTATTTACACTTGAGCAAAGAGAGGTGACCGAAAAGAAGCAATACGCCGAGGATACTATCGCGGTATTCCGCGCTAAAGTGCGCTGTTGCGGACGTGCGCTTCCACGCTCGACGGTGCGCGCCACGGTCTTGTGAAGCGCCGGCCCGCACGAACAGTCCCAGGTGTGCGCTGCGTGGCGCAGGTGCGACGTAGGGGCACAAATGGACCAACAAAACGGCGCAAAAACTGCCCGACGCGGTGGACCGCAATGAGAGGGGCGGCTACTATTGGCAACACAACGGATGCACCGATCTAATAACGGGAGTGCACCGCGACAGCGGGAACACGTGGCCACGACCGAATGGAAATGGCGCTTGACGCACTACTGCGAAGCGCAACGCGGCCGCGAGGAACGCGAGCACACTGCTGCCGCAGAATGCAGTCTGTGGTCGTGAGCGTGCAGCGGATGCGCCCTTTCCCATCGAATGGCATCGAATGGCATCGAATGATTTTTGCCCGAGACGAGCCAATGCGCCTCCCCCAACAGCAACCGCCCCCAAGAGCAGCCGTCCCCGACCCGAAGCCCACTTATTTCCGGCCCAGCTCCCCGAGAGGCCGTTCTTGCGGGAGGCCTGCTGCAATCCTGAATCGCCCGCCCTTCCCCTGTCCCAACGAAACACACTCACGCAACACTTGTTCCGCATATACTGTCGGCGAGCGATTCTTTCGAGCATCTTGCCGCAAAGCTAACCATGGACGGCCCGCTCTTTGTACACCCTCAGCCTTTCCATCGTTTCGTCCCATCACCGCCCTCCAAATGCGCGCATCCTCGCCTTGTTTCACGGCTTGTACGTATGAGCGCAGGCCCAAAAAAGGGCTTTGGCGCCAAGCCCAGCAACCCCCAGCGCACCCCGTCAGCAGGTGAACAACGGAGGAAAGGCGCAGCCGCGCGTTATGACGAAATGGCTGCTGCCGGCTTCCCTGAGTACACCGTTTGGATGCGTCTCAAGGAGGGAGGCGTGGATGATGACTCCGAGCCTATGCCATGGCTCCCAATCGGATGCATATCTGTGCCTCGAAGCAGTCAAGTCGCCGATGCCCTGTTTGATGCTGAAGAAGACTTAATGCAGGGCGCCATTCGTCTCTATCCCAACCTCACCAACGAGCCCAGAGAAAACATTGAGTTCGGCTACCAGCTCCGTGACTTTGACGATGAAGACATTCGCGTGGCCGAACGCCAGAAGTACAAAGGTATCCAAGGCGCTTTAAGAAAGTGGTTCAGAAACCTTCAGAATCCTATGAACGCCTAGAACGCGTTCCGCATCCAGCGATGTTATCTTATGCTGTGCTGCTCATTTGTTCAGGAACATCTTCGCCAGCGAACAAGCGCCTACTCACTTCGACACCAGCCAGTTTTATCACTGTCATGACTCGAAGAAGGAATCCGATGCCACAACATCAGGCATAGTACCTCTGCTCCCTGCTGCACTCCCTTTCTGTTCAATTTCTTTCTCAGCACTCTCCGTTGCACACCATGTCACTACAGTGCGACCGGGTTTAACCACAATCTGCATATACTCGTCAACATTATCGTACGTTGAAAGGGGCAAACCGCGTCCATCGCTCGTGTACAGCCTCAAACCTGGAACACGGTGTCGTCCACATCGTAAAGGGATCATAGTAGTGCATCCCCTGGCTTTTACACCATCCGAGATGTTCACTTGCCCTCGTCGTCGTCCCACGACTAACCAAAAAGCCGGGTCAGCGTCTATTTCATAATGTAACGACACCACCTCGTGTTTCTCCTCTTCACCACTAAAGCGACCCAAAATACTCTGAATAGCAAAGTACAACGTCGTCGCTTTCCCGCTCTCGGTTTGAGTTCCAATGTACCTCTCTACCCGATATCTTTTCCTTATCACTCGTAGGGCCGCGAGGGATATCCTTCTCTCCACATACGCTTCTCCTTGCACGCCATCCAGTTTGACACCAATCCTCAACGTAGCTACACTGCCACTTATCGGCATTCCTTGCGGTGGAATTGGCGGTGTCAACATGCCGGACGATAGTCCTCGGGACTCGTCGCCCGGGTTAGACAAGTCAACAACATCCTGCGCTTCTTTCAGTTCTGAAATGTCTTCTGCACCTCTGGTACCGGGCTGCCTTGTTCTTTGAGTTTTCGGGGTGTCCGTGGTGGTTAGAGGAGAACTGCCTCTCTTTTCCAAGTTGATTGCAACATCTTCATAGTTCGCTTGTTCATTGATATCGCCACTTGCAAGTGGTCGACGATCACCATCTTCACCCAAATCCCCGAAATCGTCCTGGCTTTCTGCCATGTCAGGAGACTTAATTAACTTCCTAGACAGTCTTCTACGCAAGACACCTTTTCTGAGCTGTTCCGCTTCGTTCAAAACAGCGCCCATATCTTCGTCGTCGATTGGCAATGCATCTCGAACAAGCAGGTCAAAGGCAAACACAAAGACTGATTTACCTCGAAGAGTTGACGGCAGCAACTGGATCAAATCCTGAGGTTTTTCTGGTCGCTGTTCCAACCATTGGGGAATGTTAAGTGTGATATCCATGAGACAGACGTATTCGTCCCTTCCAACCCGGCTTTCTATGGAACAAATCAAGGTGCCTCCATCATCTGAACTGCTATCACCGTATCCAACTGCTCTGGAGCCATCTGGTTCATACCACTCGGATCTCATTTCCAAACGCGCGCTGATGTCAAGTGCATGTACGAACCGCAATGGAATCTCGACATGACAGCAAAACGATCTATGAGTATGAGTGCCGCTTTCACTGCATGCGTAGTCCAGACCGAGTATGCAGCGTTTCCCGTTAGCGATGTCTTCCTCGCTATATTCGTGAAGAGATTCGTGATCAGCAGGTTGCTCTAGGCCAATACGCAAGACAAGTTCTTCCTCGGCTTGCAGTTGATCACGTATACAAATCTCAAGAGATTCCTCTAGGTGTGAAACGTCTGACAACGGGCGGATCTCAGTAGCAACATTCTCATGTATCGTTGACGATGCAGAAACTACTTTGTTCGAAAACCGCACAAAATGTTGTGTACTTCGTCGCTTTGTAGGTAGGTCTTGTAGCGCGCAGGAGAGCTTTGATCCTCCGCGCACACCATTCTTGCCCACCTTGATCTTGATCGCAATGAATTGCAGAGCATTCCCGACTAAG
This sequence comes from Gracilariopsis chorda, assembly GCA_003194525.1. Taxonomy (NCBI): domain Eukaryota; phylum Rhodophyta; class Florideophyceae; order Gracilariales; family Gracilariaceae; genus Gracilariopsis; species Gracilariopsis chorda. Next base: position 260,918 of record NBIV01000035.1, on the reverse strand, counting down.
TACAAATTTGGTACGTGCTCGACCTCCAGATATGCACTTGGTAGCCTGGGTGCAGCGAACAAAGGAGGGAATACGACCTCCCCATCTATAATATCTGCAATGGGTGTAATCAGGTCCCCTGACGAAGACGTGTCGACGTCCTTTGTCGTAGCAATTTGCTGAACTTGACCTTTGCTAGCTGCTTGTACCAGCTTGAGTTTTCCGATGAAGAAAGCCACAAGAGTTATCTTGTAGCACCCAGATCGAGGGATTTCGTCAACATGTACGGAAATGTCGTTGACACCCGGGCTCAAAGTCGTCTTTTCAGCATACTTGAGCACCGTCTCATCGGAGAGTTCAGAGTTCCAAGTTGATGCGGAGCTCTCGACAGTAGGGTAAAGCCCTGAATCACTTGTTGACATCATGGAGAAGTCTTCATTAAAGCTGTGAGGAATCTCATCATGATCTCTTGATCTGAGCGAGGGCTTCCGGTTCTCGCGAACCTCAACGCATCGACATTCGAGTAGAACGGAGTCAATAGTTATTGAGATTGGTAGGTCAGATTTTACTCTGATCACCGCACTACCGGGATCGCCCTCATACCATTTCTTCGCGTTTGGGAGTACTGATACGTCGAAAAGCCTTTCCGCTTTGTACTTCATCACCCGTGGCAAACGTGAAGCGGTGTCTGATGTCTCAGCAGCCCAGAACTGAGCCTGTTCGCGCTTTTGTTCAGACCCCTGGAAGTCTGGGCGGTGACTTAATGCCCTTGATTCGCGGTGCATGTACAAAATTGTCAGACAGCTCACTAAGTACTCTTGTACTTTGTCCAACGCCTTCTCCACTTGAGCAAGTTCCAGTCGCTGTCGCTTGTGAAGATCGTCCCATCCATTATCATTTGTGAATCTGGCGCATTGAGCGCTCAGAAGTGTTTCTGCTTCCGCATAGCTATGGTTCCTCAAACGGACAATACCGGCGTCTCCATCTAATGCAGCAGCACCTCTTGGTCTACCCCCCATTTCATATAAACTGGCAGCAGCGTTGGCAATTTCAGAATGAAGCACCTGAGCATTTTCCGCATTTGACAGCGCGTTCCGCAACTTGATGTTTGAAGTTGACTTTGCCTCCTTCACAAGCTTTTCAAGTTCCTGTGGATTTTTATCTCCATTTTCTTGGGAAAGGCAGCCAGGGAGGACGACATGTGCTAGACCTTGAAATGCCTTCAGCGCATGCACGTGAAAACCAGCTATAAGTCGAGCTGTGTGTCTCTCTCTGGGAGTGGAAAGCTGTGCTGTAAGAGCGTGTTCTGCTTCTGTAGCAGACGGTATTGAAGGTGCCAGGGTTGCAGCGAGAAGTCTGGATGTGATAAACACCCAAGTATCACGGAAAACCGCAGAGACATCCGCGTTTCCTTTGAGCGTTTCTTCGGCACATCTTCTGGCTACCGCAGTGACGAATTTGAGACCGCGTTCGGCGATCTCCGCATACTTTCGGTCATGAAGCAGAATCGATATTTGACGGGCAAAAAGATATGTGCGCAGGTCAAGCTCAGTAATGCTTTCTTTCAGCAAGAGTGATCGATATTCTTTCAAGTCCGGATTTGTAGAACCTGAAGCCACTTCAGAGGCTGATTGGTCACAGAACCGACGTGTTCCACACTTACTGTGGTCAGTCACGGCTTTTTGAAGTTCATCATATAACTTGATGCACAAATCTCGCCTACCAAGGTGGAGAAAAACAAATATGAGACCTTCTTTGAGCGCGAAGTGCTTCGTATAAGACCATGATTGGTTCGACCTACTCAAAAAAGATCGAGAAACAGCGTCCTCATAGGTCATGAGCCGTCTGTCGAGTCCGGCGCGCATGAAGTCACGTAGTTTCACTAGCAACTCTTGGTGGTTCGGCGAATGGTGCAGATTAGTTACTGGCTTTGCATGCTCCGGAGAAAATGCGGGATGAACAACAAAAAGTCGATCGGGACCTCGAGAAACCATGTTAACTTCCGCTCTTAGCTTGTCTATAACTCGCTTGTGTCTTGGAAGTTCCACTTCGCTTACGGCCATTATGAAAATGTATTCGAAGTCTCTTTGTCTGCATAGGTCCACAAACTGGCGAACGCGTTGCCATCCGCTTGACCTATCTTCATTTGTGTCGCTCAGTTCAATAGTTGAAGTTACATATACAAAGACGTAAGGATTCCGAAACCAGTCATGTGGTTCTTTGTATAGGTCTGGGACGATAGTATTTATCGAGGTAGAGATGCGGAAGAGCACTTTCGCTGAGGTTGACGAATCACGAATTGAAGCACCCCGTGATTTCCATTTCCATTCTATTCGTCCAAGCGGCACGTTTTGAGCAATTCGTAAGGTGGACCACAGCTTGTTAGAATCGTTTACCCATACTGGCAAACCATCGAGATCCGTCAGGGTTGGAGTTTCATCCTGCATGGCGCATCGTTTGCCTTGGGGGTGTACTGATTTGATGGATCCCAAGCCGAGGATCCACTGCCGTGCCAAGGGAGGATGTGCGCATCATCAAACTTCTGCACAGCTCGAACAACGTACAAGAAAACAATTGCGACATGTTCCCTCAAAACTGGTCAAGACAGAGTCAAAAAACTACAATAAAAAGCAAATTTATTTGCCTTAGCTTTGCAGTTATCAATAAGGCCGACTTCATTGAAAGCCGAGCAACACACACGCCTTCTAAGATGCTGGTTTTCCTCTTCTTTTCCTTTCCTTTCTTCTTTTCCATGTGCACATCTCCATGAATGGATCATTAGCTAGAAAACTGAATTTCTTTTCTCTGGAGAAAGAAATGCATATCTTCCCAAAGAATGAGGCCCTGTCTCAACAGTTAGAACGTTCTCCCGAGACATTGGAAGGTAACTTTAGCCTATAGTTTACAACACAACAGCGATACCACGTGAATGATACAGTTAAGAAATTATCAGTTGCTTGTCCTCGGGGAACTAAATTCGAGTGGACGTAGTCGAATAAGTACTACGATATGGGTGATCCATCGGGAACCCTGTTATAAACATTCGTTTGGTTGTCAACTTCGCGAAGTCAAGCATAATATTAGAAGTCGGTTTCTGTTCACTCCGTCTACAGGGAATCTTTGAAATTCAGAGAAGAAAAGTTATTTTCGTATCTATTTTCTGAGCGCGGACTCCTAACTAAGAAAGTTGGGTGACAATTCTTTTCGACGAACTTCTCTCTCCTTAGGCATTCCAACACCGTAGATGAGAAATGTTGCATTTTGCAGGCCGTGTTCCTGACCTTGAACAAACATGTGAGCTTTCTACTTGAACATTAATGCATTGTGCAATGGTAGATTCATTACTGACGAACACCAAAACTACCCTTAATAAAGAAGAGCTTAACCCCTCCAGTTAGAACAAAGAGTTTTCCGATGGAGAAGAAACAGCAGGTTTATCGCACAAAGACGGCCCATCCTAACGAAGTTCTCCCCACAAAAACCTTCTAACAAATCTGCTGAACTTCATCTAATATCTTTCAAGCTGCAAATGGGCGAATGTAAGTCCGCCTGTCTGGGGTGACCCTTTTTTTCTTTTGGACGGAAGCGAGATGGACAGGTGAATGGGTCTTTCTCAGCTGCTGCCCGGACTTGAGACACCCCCTCCATCGACCGAAGCGCAAACCGGCCGAGGCGACCACTAGCGTACAGAAACATGAAGGGATTCTTCCAGTAGTAAACACTTAGGGGAAGCTATCCTTACCAAGTATTGGAAATCAGGACAGGCACAAGTCCACAAGCTACAGATAGTCTTGAGATATCCAAAACGTTGGTAACAAGAACGCACTGTGGTCTTCTACAAAGTAACCGACAGATCGATTCTACCACGAAACCATAATTGAGCGACGCGTGACCACATAAAAAACAAAACAACTGACACATTCTTCCACACCGTCTCAAACTTCATTTGAGCTGTGCACAATCAGCCTACATCGCGGTCTTTTCCTGCATGCCCTTCTGCGTCTCGACCGGTGCTGTCCTGATGGGACAACACCTCCTGTTCGCTTCATGTCCGGGCCTAAAGCTGGGCTCCGTTCGCCACGCTCGGGATCAATCAAGTCTTCAAAGCTGGTTTGGTTTGGTTTGGGTTTGTAATTGATCAGATCCTCCTCACGACAAACAAGACTTTGCGAATCCTTTTGACGGAAGCCGTCATCCGCCGAAGGACTAGGGGAAGACTCACGAGATGAATTGTCGTCTTCGTTACGAGCTGTAGTTGATAACGTGTTTGTATTTATCTCCGGGAAAACTGCGGCGGAATCGGCGTTAGAAAGAGTGAGAACTTCGTCAACGGGGTGAGGAGTGGAAATCGCAGCATCTTGTTTAGCGGCATGTGACGAAGAGGACCCGGCGTTTTCAACAGCCGAAGATGACGGGGAGCAGCTTCGAACAGCTTCAAGGAGCGCTTTCTTTTTCTTCGACGAATTATTCTTCCCTGCGCCGAAGAAACCATGAATGCCATAAAGAGCGCCTCTTATCCCTTGCATTCTTGGGGATGAAGCTGCAACCCTCCTTTCAGTTTTCGAAGCGGCTTCAGTTTGCTCGGTTACCAACGCTTTCGTCGCCTTAGGAGCAGTGAACGGAGTTGGGACTTGGGCAGGGTCCACACCTTGTACACCATGGTCGTTCTGCGAAGTGATATTATTCACCTCTCTGCAATGTTCGCGACTTCGGCTTTCTTTGCGCTGCTTTATCTTACGAAGAGCGATAACGCAAATAATTGCGGCAGTGGCAGACAAGAGGGCTGGGATGATTCTAACGGCCTTATCGCAGTTGGTCATGGTTGGATTGAAGTGTATAGTTGGATTGAGAGTTTGGATCGAGCAGTGCTGAAGCATGAAAGCAAAGGTTATGGGTGAGGGCAGAAAGGACAGGAGCCCAGAGCCGGGGCGTTTAAGTTGCTGGTAGGTAGTAGGTGTAACGTATCCCGTGGTACTGGACGTAACGAATCCCGGGTGACAGAGGGTATAACGAATCTCGAGCGATCAAGCTTGTAACGAATAACGCTTCTGCAGCAGAAAGCTAGACGTACGACTAACTGTACAGAACGGAGCATCGTTAACACAAGGCGATAGAGTGTTTGAAGTAGATTTCCTCCATCAACAAGCTCACATGCGCAAAAGACCGAGCCCTCAGTACACTTCAAAGAGGGAAGTCATTAAATTTTGTCCGGTTTAAAGGGGCAGTGGTGTCCATGGGTCTGGGGAGCATCTCGCGGCAGCCTAGGTGCTGTTTAACACCATCTGAGAACAGAGGTGGCGAAATGTCACGCATTAGGTCTCAATTCAAAGACAAGGTTCGGGACGGTGCCACAGCCTTTCCAGGCAAGATTGTGAAACGTGCAACTTGTTGTGTGAGAAGAGGTGTTGACTGCAGAGAATTGTGATGCTTGTGCTCTAAGAAGGGAAAAGAAGGGAATGCTGGGGGTGTTTTAGATCAACTGTATCTGATATGTACGGTATTCACGACGTCATTTCCAGAAAGAAAAAGAGGTTGGCCCGAAAAGCTGTTGGTTTATGTAGAGAGAGAGGGGTTCTTCTCAATGTAATCCCTACCGTAGTCTGGGAATAAGAGACACGAGCTCATATAAACACACACACACACACACACACACACACACACACGGAGGTGGGCAAGAATTAAAGTCATGGAACGAAGCAAAAGGTCACGTGGCAACTGAAGTAGAAAACAGCAGATCCGTCCAGACCATGAATTGCTGGTCTCTGTCTCTTGAGAGAACTTGGGCATGTCAAAGAAATACCTACGGAACAACGTATTCTACTCTTCGCCATGGAGTGTTGACCTTGCACGAAGACTGTGGGCGCGAATCGTAGAGAAGCCAAATGAGGTGCTACAATACGAAGACTAGAGTCTGGGAATTAGATGTAAGCCCTCCGAGATGGTTTTAAGAATTTGCAGTACGGATCCACATACAAGACAAAGCAGTCTTCGTCTGAATGATATAGAAGTGAAGGCAAACAATCAGCTCTGCGTCGGACTTAAGCGTCGACAAAGCGTAGCAAGGTTTGACGGTTAATGAAAAATCGCAGCGTTCTTTGACATGTGGAACATATGGAGATGAATCGATAGATTTGCGGAAAAGACACGACGGTTAGGTATCGCTACTCGGATCGCAACAAAGCAGGGATCACAGCTTAACACCAAAATACACGGAGCTGAGTGTTTACAACGAACGGATCCAAAGATTACAACTCAGTAGCACATTCAAAGAGAACGAAATTAATTACGGGCGCTATCTGGAACCGGCGAACGCATTACGTGAGAAAGAATGGCAAGCCACCCTTTGTACGTGTTGAAGAGACATATCCATGAGTTGAGATACGAAAGCTCAGCGTGCTTCGTACTGCACAACCTTCTTAGTTCGCAGTTTCCACAATATGCGGCTTCCACAAGCATTGCACTTGACTTGAGCTCCCGGTCCGAGGTCAATTATCTGTCCACATCCCTGGGGGCATGGCCAAAGAAGACAACAGGATCATTAGCAATTCTTATGTTACATGTTGGTAGTTTAAGGACAGTTGGGATGCTTTACAACTTACTCCGCAGCGGTAGTTCATTGTGCTTAAGTGGAGAAATAGTTGTGTTCGACACTGGCTTCGATACGTTGGGAGTTGGTGTTCTTAGAGACTTCGTTTGCGGTTGAGCGAAGGCGGAGTGCGTGCCGAAGTGGACGGTGGGTGCGCCGGCGTTCTTAGATGTCCTACAAACTCATGACTATTGAATACAATGGTACGAACGGTGGCCTTCCAAATAATCGAAATTCATGGTCATGCGCAAAGTGTAAACAAGGAGGAATATGCGTAAGGAAAGGGTTCGTAAGTTTCAAACAATGATCCATGCACGTGTACACGTACTATACTGTTGGCACAAGTGGCTTGGAAACCTCCGCAGTAGCACGCACAGTCACACGCACACTGCGGATCAGCACGCGACCGCTTTGATCTCCGTGCTCACTGTGCTCGCAAACCCCAAGGACGTTCCAAGCCTCCTTCAAGCTTGACTCAATTTTGGTACCATGCAAACCTTCATCCCACCTTTCTATGCTGCTAAAGTTCCTGGAGCCTACAGAAGTCGAGCATCGAACCCCATACAGCCCAAGAAGGTATTCACAAAGCGCAGAAGACCACTGGTAGCAGTCGCTTCGCCAGATGATGTTACCCACGCACCTGACGTCCACTACGATGATTTCGTCTCAGATGATACGCATGTTGTTCTGGATAGCACCCAAATCAGTTCGGTTCTGGAAAAACTGAAAAGCGATGGTCGTGATTTACAACTTGATGCCGACTGGGAAGAAGATTTTCTCTCGCTCGCAGAAACCACAAGCGATGAACTGGGCGACGGCAAGGAAAAGGCTGCGGAGGAAACAGCGGGAACAAAAGAAGATCAAGTGCCCGTTGGACAGACAAAAAAAGGTACAATGCATTATTTTTGTGAAGAAAACCTTCCCTACATGCCAAGCTGGGCGCGTCAGATGTACTTAGATGGCGCTCACGACGAACTGGAAAACGCGGCACAAAAGTTTCCCAACCAGCAGCGCTTGCATGATATTGTAACTCGGAAGAAAGCAGTAGATCCTTCACAGCTTGTTCTCGGTGATGGAATGATTGACTGCACAGTTGGAGATGTTGCAGATGACTACTTTATCCCAGTTGAATTCGTAGTTGATGCCATGCTTGCGTATGGCGTTCCGACCCCCATAACAACAGCGACCAGTATTAGAAACAACATGACCACAGATGAGATCGAACGATTGTTGAAGCTTGTCACAAGTTTTGACGCTCTTGATCTAGCGGACAGATACAGCGATAAGAGCTTAGTAGAACTTGCAGAGGACTATGAAGTGGATGTGCGGCAGATTGTTACTGTTTGCGAAAAGGAAGGTTTGTATCTCTGCTCTGGAGAACATACGCGATTGTCACTGGTGCGTGAAAATCGAGTCCTAGATATCATGTTCAAGGGAGCTGAGATGGGACAACCGTATCCCCCATTGCTCCAAGGGCTTGAATAACAGTCTGCAAAATATCACACTCTTATGCCACAATCGAAACCTGATTAGGATTTCATCGCTCGATTGAAATATCTGGTGCTTCCTTCGATATCGTCTGCTCTCTTCCACTGACGACATCATTGTCCACCCGCCGGGTACTAGGGCATCGGACTAAGTCCTGTAGCTCTCGGTCTTTATTCAGGGATGATGGGAAACTATGAGGGGATGGGACTTCTCTTCAGGGGTATGATACAGCGATTGTTCCTGACCTGTGCCTTCACGAGTTCTATGGAAAACAGGGAAGCGAAAGACCGCAGCTGATACCCCAAGGCTGCGTCAAAGTTAGGTGAGCAACCGACTTGCTATTGATCGAGTCAAGCGCGCCTCTACGTAAAACGTTATATAATATGTGCAGAGTAGGGATACCGGGGTTTCCCTGGCTGTTCTATTTCCATTCGTATACGGCCTGGTTCGGTACTGTTGACAAACGGAAAGTCTTAGCTGTACATGTAGGAGTCACAGTGGAAATCGAGCGCGGATATCGGGGCACGAGAGAGCGAAATTCGGACTCGAGCCAATATCGCTGTCCAAGAAGTAGATATGAAGAAAAGAGAGAAATTGTCGCAAGGAGGAAGGGCACTGGCGCCAGCGGTAGTGGGTGCATCTTGAAAACGCAAAGGCCTAAACGAATAGTTTGCGATGTTGTGCGTTTGCAAAACAAATACGGCCAAATGAAAATCGCACACTCTCAAAATTGGTAGAGAACATGCTTCGATTCACACATATCTCAAGAAGAGAGGACCTTGCTGTGCTCTCTATCCTGCTGCGTCTTCAAAGCGACGACGCTTTCGTTTCCGTCGAACCGGTTTCAATGCACCATTCTCTACGCTTGGGTTGTCCAATTCGCCCACGTTCTTGTCAGACTTAGAAGTCGCGTCGTCGACGGTGCTGTTCTCGTTTTCGCAGAGTTTCTTTGATACTTGCACACTTTCATGAGATTCTTCCACGGACCGTAACCTCTTCCCAGTATCATCTTCGTAGATGTGTGACCTTTGCACTTGGTCATGGGGCAGTTCTCTCAACGAAAACTTTTCAAGAACCTGAGCGCGGGAATAGTTCTTGTAGCAAGAAATCCATGCCGAGCGTTTATAAAGCGCTCGAATATATAAAGCTAGCCTTTCACACTCCTCTTTACTGGATCCTAGTACAGTTTCCCATCCGTCAGGTAAAGATCCCTCACAGTGTTCCGTCGCCAGCGAGATGCATGAGCACGCCAGTGCTTCGGGTGCTTCTCGGACACATAGTTGATCGATAAGCAGGTCATTTGCGTAGTCCCAAGCCGTTTGCAACAGAGCCTTGAAATCGCCTTCGCACTCAGACCACCCGGGGGCACCCGCTTTGTCGCGAAGAGTATTAACGAATATTAGAATGAAGTTATGCGGAAGCTCCATCGCCAGTCGAAAGCCCAGCTCTTTCAAGATGTGTCGCTCCGTTGCAATGAAAGCAAACTTCCAATGATAGCCTTCTGCGCCGTAGTACTCGATCGGTCGACGACAGTTACGACCGCCCACGGCGACAGTTTCAACAGGCATGTTTTGACGGTGGATAACGCGGTCGTAAACAACGTTGACTACATGACGCAAGGATCGGGTTTCATCAGCCAACTTGGTTGAGAGCAATATACAAGCTCCTGCCGCCCATATGGTAGAGTGGGCAACGATGGAAACCTGAGTATAGAAGCGATGCAGTAACATTTGCGCGTTGGCACATACGCGTTGAGAAAGACGTAGCGCAAGACATGATTCGCGGATCAAATTGGAGGCGAAGGCTAGCTGGCGATTTTGTTCTTCCAATGAAACACCGTCTTGGACGGAGGGAGACGTGAAGGGCATCAATTGCTGAGTTTGAGTGCGTCAATTGTCATGCCGTATATCAGTCCGATTTTGAATGCATTTATGAGTTGAAGTAATCGAGAGGGACGGTGTGCAGTGTAGTAAAACTTGGTAAACGATTCAGTCCAAATGAGCAGTACGGCAGCGGCTAGCGGGTCCCAGTCAGCAACAGAACCAATGATGGTTGCGGCAGAAGTAGCAGAAAAGAAGCCGAACAGTATGGCAAGTGCTGCTGACGTGATAAGGTTGAACGGGTTGGAAAGATATCTGTCAACGCCGAAAGAAAGATCAGACCTCAGGTACTTGACGATACCGATTAGTTGGCCTTCAGGTTCGGAAGATTTTCGCAGTTTGTTCTGCGAGCGACCGGATGAATCTGAAGGAGAGGCGAGTTGCTCGGGGATGGCGTTGAGACGGCTGAGCAGATCGTCCTCTCTTCGCCACGGTGGCTGTGGGCCCTTTTGCGACGGGGAGGCCTGCAAAGTGATGAGAGGACGTCGGGAGATGCAGGGTTGGTTCTTTTTGGGGAGAACGAGCGTGCACGGGAGGAAGGACTGGAAAGCAACCGGTGACGCAATCATGGCATAGAGACGCAAGCGCATTGCGGACGGCAGGGCGTGCACATCCGGAGATGCTCTGGTGTGGAGAGGGCGGCCCTGACGGCCCCAGTACTCCGTGCGTCTCCAGAGGGCCTTCAAACCAGGGCCACTGCCAGTGCATTCACGGTAGCCGGGGCTCTACCTCAGCTACCGACTATACGCGAGGGGATACTAAGCATATCCCACTGCTACCCGCCCAGCCTGGTTGGTAACCTCCGGATCAGTCTTCAAAGCGTTGCTCTCGAAGAGTTTCGGTTTCAGCGGTTTTCGCCACATCTGATCCGCGTCAAATCGAAAAACGCGCGCTTGCTGCGAAACGGAAAGCCCCGCAGTACCAAATCTGCACTCCGCACACTCATGCGTCTTTAGGCAGCGGCACGACTGTTGTCAGGAAAGGCCAGGGCGCTCCATCCTCCTAGCAAGCAAGAATCCAACCATGACGGCTCACTTTTCACAGCAGGAGATAACCTCCATGGTACGCGACATGCTCACCGGTCAAGACCTCAGCCAAATCACCGGCAAGATAGTGCGCGAAAGAGTCCTCGAACGTCTGGGCGACCGTGTAGGTGACAACTTTATGCAAGTCAAACAAGCTGTTAAATCCGCTCTCAACGTCGTTCTCAGCAGCACCGCAGACTCAGCCCCCAAGCCCCAACAACCCCACCCAAAACCCGAACCCGACACAGCAGCAGCAGAGGAATTCGCCAAGTCTCCTCAACATGAAAAGCATCACCACGATATACCTCAGAAGCATGAACAACCCAAAGAGCGTCATGCATCGCCAGAACCTCAACAACCAGATTATGACGACGACGTTTTTGACGACGAACCGCCGGTGAGGAAGAGCTTTGCACGGAAGAGGGCCAGGAAAGTTGCACTCTCAGACTCGGACTCGGCTTCCCAAGCAGACTCGGAACCGCCTGCAAAACCGCGTCGAAAGAAGAGTGCATCCACTACTGTGGCAAAGCGTCAACACGTGGTAGCAAATTCCCCAGCCGCTCGACGCCTGCAAACGTTGAAGAAACTGTGCCGTCAACTGGGCTGTACGGCGCCACCATCAAGATTACGAGGCAAAGACGACGTGGAGAAATACAACAATGTGCTTTCACACCTGCGCTCAAGGGGAGTGCAAGACCCTGATCCGCTTCACATGACACCGAATGAAATCGCTAGGCATCGGAAGCGTATTGCCAGGGAGAAGGAACTGGAGGGACTTGACGCCAGGTACGTGGTACAAAATCAAGTACTGTACAACGCTAACCCTTTAATATCTGCCGTACTCACCAATCTTATTGTACTCTTGTTGAACACAGCAACATCATCGAGGAGGAAGGTCGGTCGAGACGACGCAGGGCGTCTAAACCGACAGTGCAGCTCAGCGATAGACTACCGTCGGATCTCAGCGGTGCAGAGCTGTCTGAGAAATCCGACAGTGGAGAAAGTGAAGGCTATGCCGCGCCATCTGACGGTTCAGAGTAAACTGATAATCGTAAGTTAACAAACAAGGAGGGTAGCATTTCAAACAACATGCGCATAATGAACAAGCAACTGTACATCGAGGAGGGCATTTTGGTAATCAATCAAGACACGAAAACTGCTCTCTCAAAAACAAGCCTAGTCTCTCCGCAAGACCAGTTGTGCGCAAGACAAAAAGAAAAGAAGAAAGCCGAAACCAAAAAGTGAAGCGTGCAATCAAGAAGAGGATGGATCAGGTGGTGGACCTTCATTACCACGCGACGCATGAATGTATCCAGTCGGATTACGGCTCCAGACGTATTTCTTCCACTGCTTGTGATCCAGCGTTGTGAAATCACTCTCTCTTTCCGCGATAAGGTTCAGGTACAGATCGAGCATGAACAGCTCTCTGTCGCTGTGACGCGAGGTTTGCGCGTTTCGAAAAGGCTTGATTTTGAGTCCACTCTGAGGATTGAGCGCAAAATTCTTGGACAAGTCGTCGATGTGAATGGTATTGGAGGCGTTCCAGGCGGGAAAACGACGCCAGATGATTTCCAGCGCCTTGACCTCATGACGATGGGTCAAATTGGCGACTCGAGAGCGGACGCGGAACATGGAGGTGCGGTCGAGCACGAAGGATAACTTGTAGTCGGTGGCAAACAACATGGAGAGGCTTGTGAGCTTTGCCTCAAGCCAACGCCACGAGGTTTGTGACCATACGACAATATCATAGGATGGGTATACAGAGGCTAGAAAGGCATGTAGACCGGGGCGACCTAGGTCGGCTACAGTGGCGGCTATACCTTTGCTGTCAAAAAGAGTGTAATCCAGATCAAGTACAAGTAGTCTCTTACCCGGTCTGGGAGGGTTTATGATGCGAAACTCGGTGCTGTCTATTCGTCTTTCCAGGCGGTTTTTGTAGAGGATGCGCAATTTGTGGTGGTCATCGGGGACGTCAAAGTCGAGGTCGTTGAGCACATCGTGTTGAACGGCGGTGTAAGCATTGTTGAGTGCGTCGATGTCCTCTTCTCGGGTGCCTATCATGATGATTTTGTGGTCCGGTTTGAGGTTTAGATTGGCGATGGGTAGGGTGTCCTCTGGGGGACGACCTGAGGAGGTTGGCAGGCCGAGCACTTTCTGCCGTTTTGGTAAAACCTCTGTGAACTCGAAAAGGCGATTCTTGAGATCTACAAGGGTTTCCTGTTGGGAGAGCTCGACGATGTAGGTAGAAGAGCGCCATTTGACTCGAAGCACAATCTCCTGTTCGTCGTCTTGCAGCGGATCGGCGAGCTGCGTGTCCGTAAGCGGCGTGTCTGGGAGTTGGCTGGGCTCAGCGGGGAGAGCGACTTGAGAGGGCGATTTATTCGGCGCCTGTTCAACAAGCGTTTGGGCATTGTTTCCGCTCATTGCAACAGGCGTGAGCAAAAACAGGCGTACGCAAAAGCGTTGTGCGCGTATTGGGAACAAGAGCAGCGGCGACCGTCCCGGCGACGGCGACGAACAAGGGTGAGCACGACGAAGGGCGCGCAGCAAAGATCGCTGAGCAGACTGGCGCAGACGCGGGTCGGAGGAATGTTTGGCTCGTGGGGCTGGAAGGTAGAATTTACAGCAACTGGGGGTTGTTGCGTAGCGCAACGAGGAGGACAGAGCGCTGATATGATATGTGTACTCTTCGGTAAGAGACTATCATACGAAGGTAAAGGGCTGCCGTTGGCTGGCGTATCGCAGAGGGCGAGGTGGTGCCACCAAGTGACGCCGCGCAACGAGCAGTGGCGCTTACAAGAATCAAAAACAACGCGTGTGATGCGACAGCGCAGGCGCAGTCGGCGCTTTGTTCACTGTAATACGGCACATACATCATTACAGCATTACAGCATTACAGCATTACAGCATTGCTGCGCCTTTCACACGTTTGTCCACCTGTCTCCGGTGTTGTCTTAATTACGCGCGCCCCAATTACCGGCCCTCCGCCCAATTAATGGCCCCGTCCGCGGGGCCGCCAGCGCTCCGCGATCGCCCGCCGACGTCGACGGCGTCCGCCATTGAAACAGCCCATTTTCTGTACAACGTCTTGGTCGTCGTCACCGCCCGCTCCCGCCGCACGATCCTCCTCCGCCCCCCCCCCCCCCTGCAGACAAAATGACTGTGAAGCGTCGCAACCACGGTCGCAACCGCCACGGTCGCAACCACACCCGTCTTGTCGTGTGCGACGGCTGCGGCTGCAAGCCCGCAAAGGACAAGGCCATCAAGCGCTTCACCGTTCGAAACATCGTGGACAAGTCCTCCCTGCGCGATCTCAACGAGGCCTGCATCATCGATGAATACGAGCTGCCCAAGTTCTACATCAAGCTGCACTACTGCGTGTCCTGCGCCGTGCACAGGAAGACCGTCCGCCCCAGGGCCAAGACCATGAGAACTATCCGTACTAACCCGCGTCAGAGCATGATGGATAAGTACCGTTCAGGCGGTGACAAGTCTCGATCCGGCCCTTCTGCAGGCAAGTAACTTCTTTGTGTGTGTATGTACCTCTGGAGTGGTGCATGTGGCTGCGTGGCTACATGGCGCTGCTTGTGGTCAACGCCGCTACTAAGCGCTCTTGTTTACGCGCTTTTTAGGCGCCGTTCAGCGCCGTTGTGACGCTCTTTCTGACGCGCACAACCCCGCTACCCGCTTTGCTCAACCTCTTGTCTGCTACAACGGGACAACCACAGTCGGTTACAACCCCAGCCAACAAGACCACCTTCATCGCATCGCAAATAAAGAAAACATCTTTCTTCAGTCTGCCCTACTCACGTTCAGCCAACGTAAACGAACACCATATGTCATCCACCATCAACCCTATAACCGCCTCTCCTCCCGTCTCCCCCTCGTACTCGCGCAAAAGCTTCCGTACCGTTATTTGTGTCCAAGCGTGGCGCAAACGCACCACCCCCATGTCATTCGCCACTAGTTCGCCACTGCACTTGGCCTTCTACTGTGCAACAACCGCCAAGTCTCGTTACTCAGTCATCAGCAACACCTCTTGCGACTTTTTCCTATGCCGCAATAACCCCGGTAACTCCGCTGCTCACCAACCTCAACATCTTGAAGCTAAAAGAGACGCACTTTCTCCTTTACTATAATTCTGCTCTTAAGAAAAACAGTACGCTAATTGCAGTCAACGTGATCATGACAACAGTTCGTCTTTCAAACAAGCTCTCGTCGAGGAGAGTACGTGCTCGTCAAATAAAAATGGCATTCCAGCTCCCTCCAGTTCGTTTGTATTCTCGCTTACGCCTTCCACGGTTATCGTAGTCTCGTGCACTCGTATGCACATCATCCAGATGTATGAATAGAATACATTCACACATGGGATTTTCTCCCATTTCTTTAACATATGGAACTGTGCAACAAAAGTTCGTAAAGCACTATATACTTATCTTTGAGAAGCCGAGCGTCTGCACTATTCAAGACGTCTCGATCCCCGTTTGTGAACACGAATTAATGCTGTAGGGTACTTCTGCTCTTGGAAACAGCAGATAACAAGTTAACAAATTCACAAGTACGTAGGCTTCGCGTATCCACTGTGCATCAAGCTCAACAACTGTTCAATAAGAGATCACATAGCAAGCGATGCTCGACCCCCAAAAAAAGAGCTTTTTCAATGACATTGGCGAAAACCCACAGAACACAACTTACAAAAGACCCTTCACCTACATCTTCACGTCCATTGGGCACTTTTCCGCCTGTAGACGTTTCATCGAAGGGTAAGAGGGAAAAGGGGAGGAATACAAACAGTAGAGAAAACAAAGAAAAGAAGAATAGGGAGGAGGATAGGGACGGGGAAAAAGGAGGGGGGGAGAGGGGGGTGGGGGGACGGTGAGAAAGAAATTTGACAGAACGGGGAGGAGAGAAGCAATAAAGCCAAAAGAAGCACAGATATCATCATTCGGTGACATCTCTGTTCTTCCACTCGAATATATCCCCCACCGGGCGTGTACGGGAGACCATTGGAGCTTCCAACAACGAACTTAGTCGCAATAAGAGAAATTGTGTGAAGTGAAAGGGATGCTCTGGTTCACAGCCATGGACACTGAAGAAGTTCCCGCACCACGTTCCACTCTCTGAACGGATCCCAGATTACTGCCATGTGAATGAACAGTATGCCCGATGTTACCATAACTTCCTGAAGACACGCCTTGATGCTCCTCAAGACGTGCAATGATATGCTTTCCATAAGAATATTTCTTGATCGCAGGTACTTGAGCCCTCAAAATGGCCACAACCTTTTCCCTCTGAGGAGACCTAGCCACGTCCAGGACTCGTTGCACAACGTAGTTCCCAAACTGATCACGAACCAGATGCGTCAGCGGAGAAGCGCTCGCACCGCTTTCGCCGGAAATTAGGATCTCTATAAGAACCTCCCGTTCCTTCAAAGATCCAAACTGCAAGCAACGCTCCACAACATTCGAAGCAAACTTATGTTGTGAAAGTTGACACACTTCCGCAATAACAAGCTTCATGATAACAGCCAGTTCCGTACGAGTGCCGTGTTCGACCACGTGCTGAATAACATAATTGCCATACTGATCCTTGATCAGTGCCGGTATGCTAGACATGATTTCCGACATGATAGGTACTTTTTGGCTCGGAGCTCCATGTTCTAAAATTCGTTGCACCACACGGCATCCATAAGAATGCCCAGCCAACGTAACGGCCTGACCGAGAACAGCATCAACAATAAACTGCACAGATTCCGGTTCCACCAATTCAATACACTTCTGGATGACATGGTTACCATTCTGATCCCGGATGCACTTGAGTACATGACCGTTCAGTTCACGAACCAGCCCGGCCCGAGATGCGGGCTCCAGAACTTCCAAGGCCTTTTGCACAACTCGACATCCATACATATGCAGAGACAACGTCAACATACGGCCTTCTAACTCCGCAGCAATGAGCTTGACAGCATTATTGCCGCCATGTTCCAACAACTTCTGCACGACGTAGTTTCCGAAAACGTCCGTCATTAAACGCTGAGCATCAGTCAGAGCCTGTTTCAGGATAGAGTCTTTGTCTTCTTGAGTCGCCGATTCGAGCTTCTGCTGGATGAAGCGGGAGCCATGTTGGTCGGTCGCAAATTCCACTACATTGTTCTTGATTTCAGACAGTTGCCATTCTCGTCCGTTTGGTACATGACCCAGGTTTCCATAAGCTCCAGAGATGGTGAGGTCGCTCATCGATCCAAAGCCTCTTCCGATCGAATTCGACGTTGCTCTAAACTCTTCCAACAGTGCCGATCGATTATGGGTGGATGCATCCTGTATGGGGCCGCCAACAACATTCGAGCCCATTCCAACCCTATCCGTCGACTTGTGCGCAGACATGAGAGCAACCTCATCCTGTGAGCGATGATTACGTCGACCACGTCCATTCCTCGCCTTGTGACTCTGATCCATAGAACCAGACTTCTTATTCCCAGTATGTCCAGTCGCCCCGCGATGCTGATCATAGTGATGCTTGCCGCGCGGCACAGCCGGACGGTGAGAAGTGGACCCAGCCGCGGAATCACGCAGTTCCCACGGAGTACGCAGATGCGAAGAATGGGCCGAGCCACCATTTCCCAAGTGACTAAACTGGTTCGGAATAGCAGCAAACGCATTCGGGTTGCTCAATCCAGTATTACCAGTAAGCGCCGCCATATGAGCTACCTGCGCTGCATAAAGCTGCTGCTGCGCGTTCAAAAACGCCGCCATCTGCAAGCTCATGTTCTTCAGATTATCCGCGGCAGCCATACCCTCACGGAACGAGTCCGAGTACGTGTGCCCCCCAGTATTCCCGATGCCCATGTTTGTGTTAGAAAACGGGGTAGGAAACAGTCCAACTCCATTGAAAATGTTGCTATAATCCGTGGTGCCAGGCAGCGGCTGCACATGCGACGGCGCCGCTACGAGTAGATCAGGCTGAGCAGACGGGAAACCAGTAGCGCCAGTATTCGCATTAGCAGCCGCCACAGCCGCCGCAGCAGCTGCAGCCGCGCCCGGAGTCGGAAACGCCGGATTGGGCGGTTGAACCGTACCAGTCAAGGCCGGAACAGGTGCTTCCCGCTGATGATGTTGCAAGTGATGCAAGTTATGTTGCGCGTGCTGATGAGACAAACGCGGATCATACAAATGATCATACTCACGAAGCGGCGGAAAAGACAGGTCATCCACGCGCGCCGAAGAATTTGACAAATGCGAGTCCACAAGAGCCGAAGCGCCGAACGGTTTCTGAGCAACAGAAGCAGTGTGAGCACGCTTCGGAACAGAGTTAACAGAAGATGTTAGATGAGATTGCGAAGAAGACGGCACAGACTTAGGCGCAGAGGACTGTTGCATAGGGGCAGAAAGAGCTGGACGGGCCACCGGAGCCGCTGCCGACACCGGGGTGTGAGGCTCCGGAGAGGTGGACTCCGAAGCCGTAACAACCGACGAAGTACGAGAAGTGATACCGGACGAAGTATGCAGTAACTGATCCGGGTTAGTTGCAAACAGAGAGGAGGTAGGATCCGGGTTGTTTAGCAAATTAGGTCGGGAAGCACTTCGAGGGATTTCCGAAGTCAACGGCTCCAGATTACCCGTCCAATTGACCGAAACCGAGCGGCGATGACGCGGCACAGATGGATGACCCGAGCGGAAAATATCGTCATGATTGATAGAAGCTCGTTCCGTATTGTTGGCAGCAGCCGCGGCAGCCGCGGCAGCAGCGGCAGCAGCGGCGGCAGCAGGGTTGTTGCGGGAGGCAGCAGTGCTAGCTTGATTAGGCGGGGACGGGGTATCAATGGGGTCAGCGGCGGCAGCGGCAGCGGCGAGACGACTCAAATCCAGATCCAGGGAAGCGGTGGAGTGCATGCGCGAGCGACGATGATGAGCAAGCGGCTTAAGATGCGAGGCGGCGCGGTGGGCAGCGGCGGCGGACGTGACCAACGCCGGAGCCGGGGTCTCCGGAAAGTCGTTTTGAATCATGTCAAACACGGACCAATCGTGATACGGAGACTTGGAGGAAGAGGACGAAGTGGGCGGTTTGACGGGCGACAGACGTGACGGAAAGGAATTGTGCGGGGACGAGCGGTTGGCGTTAACAATTTCTGCGAGCTCAAGCGAGGAAATGGAGCGCGGGGGTAAAAGCTTGTTGTGAGTGTTTGTAGTGGAAGAGTTGGAGTTGGGATTATTACTACTGTTGTTGTTGTTAGACGGGTGCGGTGGTTTTCTCTGGCTGGGGAGGGAGAGAGTGTTGTAAGAGGGGGAAGAGGAGAGAGAAGCGGAGGGGGGACGCGTCTGGTGGTGAGGAAGATTGATTGGACGGGGAATACTGAAAGGGTCCAACTCCGGGGAAGAAGCCAGGGAAAGGTTGTTGAAATCGGCGGCGAAGGAGTGATCAAAGAGGTCGAGGGGGGCGCTCTCACTGCGCACGAGGGAATGGTGGTGCGGGTTGTTGTGGTAGGCGGGAGGGCGTGTAGGCATGTCGAAGATGGAGGCGGCGGAGAGCGATGGTTGCGAGTGGACATTTGGGGGGAGGGGGTCGGAGGGGAGGGGGGGGTTAGGGGGATGGTTGGAGGGTTGTGCGGGTGGGGAGGGGAGGAGGGAGGAGGAGGAGTTTGGAATGGGGGGTGGAGATTGTTGGGGAGGGGCGGGAGGGTGGGGGGGGTGTGGACGCGCTGGGGGGTGGTCGCGATCGGAGAAGTTGAGGGGGGTAGCCCAGGCGGAGGAAGGAGGAATGTGGGGTTGTTTTGGAACCACCTCCATGCCGGTGGGTGGGGAGGGGGGAGTGTGTTCGGCGATGGTTGGGTGTTTGTGTTTGGAACGGGGGGAGGGGGTGGTGGTGAAGAAGGGGTTTTGGTTTGATAACGGGGAGTGGAAGAGGAGGGTGGGGAAGAAGAAGGTCAGCGGGGGGGGGAGGGGGAGCGGATGCGCCAGGGAGGTGTGAGTGGGGAGGATGGGAGGGTGGAACGGAGCCATGCACTGTGTGCGGGGTGGGGAAGGTGGGGTTGGGGGGAGGGATGCGGTTGGGGCGATGTTGATGTGTGGGAAGGGCGCGGGGGGGCGGGGGCGGGGGCGGGGGGGAGGGCGGGAGCGTGTGCGGTTGTAGGGGTGGAGACGCGTCGGGCGGGGTGGAGTGGGGCGGTGAAAGTGGCGCGCGGGGGGGGGGCGAAAAGAAAGGAAAAAAAAGTTGGCTGCGACTGCGCCGCACGCGCGGCACGCAGTGCCCTTCACGCTGTAAGCGCGCGCCCCCGCGACGCGCTGTGCCGCGACGCTTCGCCTGCCACACGATGCGCCGCCGCCGCAGCTGCCGCATGGCGCCTCGCCATCACGTCATGCGTTGCGCTGCCCCGTCGGTTGCCCGTGATAGCCGTGATAGCCGTGATAGCCCCCCCCCGGTAGCCGCCCCCGGCGCGCCCCGCCCACCGTGTCCCGTCCATCTACAACGCCTTTCGCTTCGTCGCGCTCACGGACGGAGGTGGACGCCCACACACACACAAAGCGACATGGAGGCCGTCGCTCGCAGAGATGACGCCGACCCCGACAACGCCCGTGCGCGCCGCCCGCAGAACAAGACCCGCGTGCTGGTCATGAGCACGCGCGGCGTCACAACGCGCTTCCGCCACCTAATGGACGACATGCTGACGCTGCTCCCCCACGCCAAGAAGGAGCGAAAACTGGACGCCAAGCAGCGCCTGCCGCTCGCCAACGAGGCCGCGCAGCTGCGATCCTGCGACACCATCCTGCTCTTCGAGGCGCGGAAGCGCCACGATCTCTACCTCTGGCTCGTCAAGTCGCCCTTCGGGCCCTCTCTCAACTTCCACGTCGCCAATTTGCACACCATGGCCGAGCTCTCCTTCCCCGGAAACGCCCTGCGTTTCTCCCGCTCGCTGCTTGTTTTCGACCCCGCCTTCCACTCCTCCCCGCCCCTGCGCCTCGCAAAGGAGCTCTTGACGCACGTCTTCTCCGTGCCCGCCTCGCACCGCCGCACAAAGCCGTTCGTCGATCACGTTATTTCGTTTACAATCGTCGATGGCCGCATCTGGTTCCGCCATTATCAGATTGTGGACGCCGCCCTCAACCAGAAGGCCATTGATAACAGCGTTCACTCCACGCTTGTTGAAATTGGACCACGCTTCGTTATGGCCCCTATCAAGTGCTTTTCGGGCGCCTTCCAGGGAGCCACTTTGTGGCAGAACCCCTCTTACATTGGGCCCAACGAGATTCGCCGCGCTATGCGAAAACGCTCCGCCGATCATAATCTGCGTCGTATGGAACACAAGGACAAACGCGTCAAGCATCAACGTGAAAACCCGATTCAACACCCCGACATTCACAAGGTTTTTCGATGACACCTCCCGCTCTTTGAACCACCTCCTCTCTTGCACACGCCTCCAATGTGCCGTTGCTACGCACCTGTCCCCTTTTTCGCCTGTGCCCTTTGTGTTCGTTCACACTCGTAAAACACTACCCACACACACACACAGCGTTTTTGCTACCGTCTTCTCCGCGTACGTCTGTGGAGCAGCCTTTGTCTCATTTTTGCATTTGAAGGGAAAGCTATCAGCCTCAACGCGCCACTCGCCATCGTTATGTCCATCTTCGCCATCATCAATGCTCCTGTCATCCAATACCACCATGCTTTCCTCCCTACTAGCCCTACTTGCTGCTCTGCTTAGGTGGCTTGGCTTCCTTTGCACCTTGATGCCGACAGATATCTAGCGCTTTATTGCTTTACATGGCGTCGATCATTTCTAGTATAAAAATGGACAGCTCCGATCCTACTGCAACCCAGCTTCCGATAAGAACACATACCACACTTGGTGACAACTATCATCAACCGTTTTGCACTGCCAACTACAAGCGACAACCTCGCTTTCAACACACGCGTCATGTATTGCTTCAACCCATTCATCATCCAAATACAGCATACGGCTTCAATCGCTTCGCCATACTAAACGCCTTCTATGTGTATATGATCTCAGCCTAACATCGTTTTCAAGAATCTAATCGTTTTTGTACTTCTTTGCTGCAGACTATCCTGACTTCTCACTGCGAAGCCCAGAGGGAACTCTCTGTTTTTTCTTTGTGGAGAAAAACTGATTCGCCCTCCGTTTCGCAATAATTATCTCAATCTCTTCCACTGCAGTGCGGGCAATGGCTACTGTTGTCCTACCCACTTTTCAACCCCGTGTTGCGCCCATAGGCTCCCATGCACAACAGAACGAACGTTTGCATTGAACTTCTTCACACCGGCCCCATATCGGAGCCATCTCGTTGGTGACGTGCTTGGCCGTTGTCATGCACTGCTTTGCTATTCGCTCCGTGTTTACATTGGGGCTTTCAAGGGCCTTCATTATACGTATGTACAAGTATCCACAGCAGCATGAGCGACGCCGCATCTTCTACTGTACCATTAGCTTAGAGAAAGGCCGAATAGGCGTATAGACCTTTTGCATATGGAAACAATTCTCCGGAAGCAGCAACTAGCTCTTCCGGTTAGGTAATGCTCATGTTTCGGAGCAAAAGGTGCGGCCACATGTACATCAGATAACTTCACCCATACAAATACAGACCTTCTCAGTACAGAAGGCTTTCTTCTTGGCCCAGAGTCTGCACCTGGAAACCCTCATGCGGTCTCGCGTAGATTCGCTCAGAGTTAAACCAGTACGAATGTCGGCATACCACGACGGACGAAATAATGCCTCGTGTCCTAATTGTGCCCGGTGAAGTTCTCTCTCTCACGAACCGCGAGGATACATTAACGGGTCCATGAATCACGATATCTCTTTCCGTAGCGTTAATGGATTCGAGTCCAATCCGAAGACTTGGATGGGACGTTCAAGATGCACTGTGACTGAGGCAACATACCAAGGTTAGACGTCGTTTACAGAAATCCGTTTGTGAACTTGGGCCCTCTCACGCGGCCAACCACAATCCACAGCAAATCGACCAAAAGAATGCTCCTGAGAGAGGCTTCTCCTCGAAGAGTGCTCTTCCAAGAACCTGGACCTCGATTACAGTTCTGGTAAAGCGAACAATGGCAAACCCCACAAGGTACAGGGCGTGCCCCTTTGGCTGTACGACGGCCCGTAGGATCGATATCGACAATTCCCCGGGGCCTGAAATTTGAAACAGACTTGGTCGCACTACGAGGGCTAAGCCATTCTGAATCCTGTTTGTACTGAGAGGAGGAATCATTCTGGAAACCAGCCGCACCATTGTGCACCCGCTTCCCACCTACCATTGTAACCCAACGCTCCCAGAAGACTTTTGAGGTGAGTCAGAGAGAAGCCAAAAGTATCAGCAATCGGGAATGGTCTGGGAACTGGCTTCTATGAACTAGAGTTTAGTCCAGTTGCGGAACAGAAGACGAGGCCCTACACACACTAGTGCACAATCCTCCAAGACCGGAGGAATCATATGGCTTTGCGGCTTGATTAGTGATAGGAGCATTCCTTTTTTTTTTCTGTCAACCAACAAAGAGTTAAAGACCAAAGGAAGAACTAAATTCGCAAACTCGCGGGCCCCGATACCACATACACAAAGCACCATACAGCAGAAACCATTCAGCTAAATTATGTAGCATGATGCCTGGAAACAAGATTACTCTGTATCCATCTAGCATGTGTTTCTCAGCGAATTTCGCTGGCCATTGCCGACATATATCGGTACAGTAACATATTCACTCTTAGATCGCGCTGCATTGCGATCTCATCGCTCCTCGGAAACGCATATATCAACGTGCATCGTTAACGAAGACGTCAGGGACTTGGGGTTACAGAGATAGATAGTTGCCGGCTATGGTGTTGAAATATTTACAGTGAGAGAAGTTCTTTGATGAGGACTCCTGCCACGCTTTCGGAATTGGTAGCGTGCCCATAAACAAATAACAACAACAAACAACAACAAGACGATATACGTGTGTTTCTACATCTTTGTGGTTGTTTGCTTGATGTGCACATAGAAGGACAAGTTCCACGTACGCCCACTTGCAGAACCAGTCGTTTTTTCCCCTAATTCGCAATTCGCATCAGCAGGAAGTTTGGTGCGTCACGGTATCCAGATTAGTGCATTGTGGAAAAGATGAGGCTGCAAGCACTTCGTGCGTGATCCATCTTACAACAATTGAGCCAGGTACGGAAACCATGATCACGCTGGACCGACAGGCTACCTCTCCTGTTCTCATGGTTTCCGACAAGCTCAAGAATGAAGAGCATTGCATTGTAATTGCAATGAACAGAACATACTACGCTTTTCAGGTACCGTCTTCAACCTAATTGAGATCACTGGAAATGTCGATTTGCATTCCCGATTGCACCTATAGTCCAGATTCTGGTCAATTACAGATTCGTGCTGTGTAATCATACAACACCAACCTGCAAGTTTTTGTGTAGTATGCATAGAACGCGCTTTATCGCAGTATTGTTTCTTGGAGTCCCATAAAGTGGTGGATTTCTTCATTACAAAGCAGTTAAAGAGATGCGCAGTGCTGAAGTTTGGTTACGACAACATCTTCTCCGCAAACAAGTGTTGTATTGTGATATATTGCGTGTTTTGGGCGCATCTCACCTTATTCCGATGAATGTTAGTTATCTTCCACAAGATATGTTTGACTCTGATCGTGATTTCTTGGTGAATGGAATTTGACACCCACTTTTGTTTGGAGCACTAATTTCGTCACATCGTGACCAGAATGTAGAGTCAGTCCGAACTGAGAGCTAACAATTCAATGTGATACTGGATGTGCTCAAGGGCCCTCTCAATCTGAGCGAAGCCATGTGACACGAAATTATTTCCCCGACAGCCATCGTCGTGTGCCCCTCACTCGTCGCCGCGCAAATAGATATAAAAAGGACCAAACTTACGACTCTACCCATCAGCCCTCCACCCAATCTTCTTGACAACGTTAAAAAGTTCAACGACTCACATCTCACGACAGCTTTCGTTGCTCTTTCACGACAAAAGCTCATCATGAACAAAGACGGCACAACAATTGGTGAACTGAGCGATGGTCTGGGCAAGATGAAGCTGACAATAATTAAGAAGCCCCAACAACGCATTTTTCTCTACAGACGTAAAGTCTCAAGGCGGTCATCTCCGTCGGTGCTGCCTCAGGACTGGAAGGAAGACGTACGCAAGTACTACAAACAGCACGCATCTTCCTTGCGAATGCAGCACCGCAACGCCATCGTGCCAACTATGTACGGCCAACGTTTTTCTGTTCCCGTGACGTTTGCTTTCATGCATTTTGCAGACGATGTGTGGAAGCTTAACGAAAAGCAGCGGCGTTTTGCCTTTCCGTTCGTGATACGCGTAATTCTTCGTGTTAGCTTAGGAAAGGAATAAACCATGAGTTGTTCTTTGTATGTTGCTTTTCTTGTGTTATGTGTGCATACAACTGGCTCAAACTGTTTGCAGTGTTGAACACAACGAAGAACGTAGTGATCCACGTCCTTCTTTGCTTTTCCAGATCAACGGGAGAAAATGGTTTCTGGTATGGCAGCGCGACGATGCCAGGCATGTTTCATTAGACGCCCAGTTAGCACTTGATATCTATGCACTTCGCTATCCGCAGTTTGGCAGGGGGGAACGCAGGGGGATTTCTGTCTCGCAACAAGTTTTGGTTTGGCACCACTGCGCACAAAGCTTCATGTCTTCTGCGAGCCTCTGTTTGGGATGATATGAATGCTTATGTAAACAGGTTTGTCACCGTAAAGAGAAATATGAGCTCTTCTTCTTCTTTCCAATGGAATTCAGAAGCTTTCAAACCTCTGACCTGCTGTCTGAACCTGCCTCCTTTTTCCGACCTTGAAAGCGACGTAGTACGTGATAGCTATTTCGTGTCTGATCAAACCTTTTTTGAAGTGTGATATTTTATACAACGAAAACGAATGACTATCTACCGGGTAAGAATGCTGCTACGATCTTCCTATTCCAACAAATTCCAAGAAGCTGTTTGCCTCCATGGGGGACAACTCCCCGTTCAATGTCGCTTTCTAAACGGATGAAAAAAGACAAGCACATCTGTAGAAGGTAGGCAGTTTGTGCACTTTGCTATTCTCCTTCGCATGACGATTTTTGTGAGCGGAGAATTGCTTTCTCTAATACCTGTCGATCGCGCCGCGTACCATTTCGACCACTCAAACAGAATCTCGGTCCGATTTACCACAAACCATTGGCACAACTGCTGCTGCGGGGTAGCCAAGCTGATAAAGAATGCCCCAGGATCCGTATTGTTGGATATGATAAATGGCGTTTACAGGTATCCTTCTACCGATAGTAAATAGTACCCTCCCGTCGTTTTCTCACTCTTGGATACCGAAGCCAAAGATTAAGCGTCACGATTGGCCCTACCTGCATCTATCCCTGCTTTTCTCAACTTCAGCAACCATATTTACACGTCATTAAGCACTTCCCTAAAGCCTCCGCTGCAGGCCTTTTCAAACATATTCGAGGGGGGTTACATCTTCTGTTCAACTTTCTGTCGGAAAAGAAAAGTGACTCGTCTGTACATCAACGTATTGCTATCCTTGCGCATAGGCTTCGATCCAGAAGCCAGGGCAGTGTTAAGCCAGATGACGCGTATTGACAGAGAGCGCGGAATGGTGAACGACGAGATATTGGTACGGCCAGTTTTCACTATGGATATTGAATGCGACGAGATCGTCAACTCTCTTCATCATAACTCTTCAGATTCAAGCGGCTGGAAAGAATACCTGACAAAGTCTCGCAAGCGGTCAGATCGGGACCAGTATCATGGCTATTGGAACGCTGAACATGATGGGAGATGAACACTAGTCATCGAACTAGCAATATCCTGTGAAGCCTTGCAAAAACAACGACACAGACTCCGCAACCTTGTCTGGAAACTCGTCATGAGCAAGGGATCCACAATCAGCAACATCCAACCATGAGGAATTAGAAGGGTCAAACGACGAAAACAAGTCTGCAGTTTGCTCCCTCAGCGAACTGTCCTTTCCCGTAATCAACAAAACCTTGGCCTTAACTTTGCTGATATACTCGACAACGCCGGTACGCCACATATCGGTTTCGAGGAACTGCAACAAATTGCGAGTGTTCAAGCGATCCAAACCCTCTTCCAGCGACTGTGACACACTGAAGTTCGATTCTCGCGTATCGTCGCTCAGCCATCTGTAAAAAAAACCGATCCTTCATTCGCTGTGTTAATCCCATCCCAAGATTCTTTGAAAAAAAGCCTTCAAACGTAGTACTGATTCGATCCCAACGAGGGGCCGGGTGTAGAACGGGTGAAATAAGAACAAGTCCAGCAAACGCTTTGGGTCTTGTAGCGGCAGCTTGAATTAAAATAGCTCCTCCCAAGCCAATGCCAAAAGCAACACAGCGAGGAACTTGAACGCGATCAAGTAAATCTAAAACGGCCTTTACCATGTCGTCCATTCCGAATCCGACACTTGAACCACATTCCGGTTCATCGGGCATATGACCCGGGGCTGTGAGGTGGTAATGCGCGCTTGCGGCGTCTATATGCGAGTGGGTCCGGCGAAAGTTGGAGAAGAAAGGTCCGAAGGCTATTGCAGCGTTTTGACCGACGTCGTGAAACGTTAGAATGGGTGGCCCTGTGGTCATTGTGGATTGACGCGGATGAATGTGAACCTCGACTGTAACATCTCGCACAATGAATGTGTCGGTGGTCCAGTTGGGAGGAACTTCCAGGGTTTGTACGCCCGGTTGTGACTCTACGACGAGATCAAAGTCCATGTTCCTTTCGCACTTTTTTTAAACGATAACGCAGAAATGAAAAGTGTGAACAAAAGAGCAAGTATGTGGACTTGGAACGCTTGTGGTTCGTCGTGAAGTCAAGTCGGAGACAACGAGAGAGAAGGCACTTTTGGTGGGTGGTGTATAAACGTAGCAAATGAGAGACACGTCAAGAAGCATACACTCTCAAGTTTCCATTTGCCTGTGAAGAAGTTGGGAGGGAACGACTGAAGAGGAAGACGTTTGGCAGGGTAAACTTGTGGACCTCAACGGGTAGTACAAGTGAGTTGTGCCAATCACACGAGCGAGAAACGCGAACTAGCGAGTATTGCCGAATCCCAACTCAGATCAGCCTGAGATTTTTATATGTGCGCGACACGTGTTGCGCCTATAGCTATAAACGCAGGTGCTATAACACGGTTCCATTTACAGACCTGCCCCAGCGGGTTAGATTGCTCGCTACCCTTGCTTCTTTGCACATTCCGCGCTCCCATGTCGACGAAAGCAGCGTAACGCGAAGACTCCGCCGCCGAAATGTCATCGGAGGAACAGGAAGAGTCCTTCTGGACTCGGATGAACCGCGCATCCTCCGCACACGACCTGCCTGAAATGTCCTCAACTCCAGTACAGCCAGCTATCCCGCCGCTCGAACTCATCATCTGCACCAGGGCTGGAAAGCCTCTTGCTCACTACGCCTATCCTCCATCACTAACTCCCCGGCCGTTCCACTCCGTACTCACCCTATCAGCCTTAATTGTCGCCTTCCACGCCCAGAATCATACCTCGGATATCACAACCGCTTCCGGACGCATAGTATTCGTTCTCCATAAATGCTTTCTTGCCACTGCTTTCTCCCAAGACTCGCACTGTCCAATTCCCTTGCTCAGAGCATTATTGCGGGCTGCCCTTACCGCCGTATACTCCACCCTGTCATATGCAATCATCTCCCATCTGCAATCTTTTCCGAACACCGATACTTCGAATCTCACCCCTCGAGTAACTCCGCTTCTAAACGCACTGCTCCTGGACGTAATCACTCATCCACTGCCGCACATACTGCAAAAGCCCGTCAGTCTGCCCGCCCCAATTAGCGCGCACCCTAATCCCATCGCCCCTATGCTACGTTCAGCCCTGCTTAAATTTTCATCAATCACACACGCGCTTGTCATCACCGCATCCGCCCCATTTCCACGCTGTTTAGTTTCAGTTGCAGCACCATCCAACTGCCAGCTTACAGCTCCCGATATCTTAACCCTCATCAACATTCCACCACTCCGAGCAGACGCAAAGTGTCAAACCCCAGCCACGTTGTTCCTACATAGCGCGGGGTTTCGCGTTCCGTACAATACCCACGCAAGATCTGTAGAGCTGCGTCTTGATCCAGACCACTACGAAAGCTTCAAGAATGCCGTTGGCGGTGCGGACTGGCGACCAGAGTGGACTTCAGCCGGCAGTGACGTTGTATGGATAATTGCGCTCTCCACCCGACGATCAGACCAGCCCGACAAGTTTTTGGACTTTGTGGAGCGTCGTCTGGATCGCTCACGCGCTGCGCGAGATGTCATTATCAGTATGGAGAAGCCGTGGATCGTGGACGATATCCACGGCATTGCCGAGGTCAAGCGTTATATTAAGGGTGTCGTTCTCATGCACAAGCACCGTATTGTCGGCACTATCGGCGCGTTTACGCATGAGAACGGGATCGCATTGCTCCGCAGCTTGCTTAAACGAAGCTTTGCATTACATGAACGTGGACGTCGGTGGAAATCTGTGCATAGCCCGGAGTTTCGACTGCAAGCTGTTTGTTTTGAAGAAAAGTATCTCTTGACCATGGATGACTGTGTGCCTTTGCAAAAGACCATTCATGTGATGGAAACCGCTATCGTACCATGGCTGAAGAAGTTTACCGATTATCTGTTGCCAGAGCAGGATCGCGTGACTGTGCAACCGGCTACGCCGTTGTCAGGCTTCTTGGCACCTTTTGATTCATGAGTTCCAGAACAACGCGCATTGGCACGCAGCTTGGTTGCTGGAATGGACCTAGGTTTCGTATATAATTATACCCTCGTTCTTTGTTCCCGTTACCAAACCGCTTATGAATGTTGACAAAACTCATGATCCCCGTTTCTCGCCGTCGAACTGGCGATGAGTGGGCTTTGCTGCTCCTCAAGACGGGACAGCTATCGGAACCATCATTAAGGAGGACTTATAAGCCCTTGATGGCTTCGCCAATACGGCGCACACCCTCTTGAATTTCCTCTGTGCTTACGAACGCAAAGCAAAGACGGATGCAGTTCTGGAACCCTTCTCTGTCTTGTGAAAAATACTTGCCGGCGAAGAAAGATGCCCCATGTTGCTTCGCAGCAGCGAGCAGCTCGTCAGCGTTAATCCGATCGGGGAGTTGCACAAAACAGAAGAAGCCACCCATCGGTTTGTAGTAATGAAGAGTCTCCCCGTCACGCAGTGCGGGTCTAACATACTGCTCCAACGCCTCACAAAGCGCTTCAGATGTCGTACTATAATGGTCACGAAGTCTGGTCACCTGCTTGTCAACTTCTCCGTTGTCTATCATTTCAGAAACTATCGCCGACGCAAACGGATTGAATCCTCCACCAGAGTGCAGCGCCCCATAATCAAGAATGCGTGCGATGTGAGTCTGGTTCGACGTGACCCATCCTAAACGAAGGCCAGGTCCCAGAATTTTGCTGAACGAGTTAATAGAGAATACCGTCGGATTATGGGGATCGTCAAACTCGTACAGGCTGGTTGGGAATTTTGAGTTCCACGTCAGGAACTGATATACTTCGTCGGCAGCTGTTGTTGCGAAATGAAGTGCACGATGAGGTTAGCGAGATGATCTTATGGAGGGCCATTAGCAATCACTATGATCGACAGAGATGCGCGTAACTCACCAATCTTAAACCCATATTCGCGTGAAAGCTCTAACAGTCTTTCTTTTCTTTCTTCTGACATCGAAACACCTGTAGGGTTATTAGCGATAGGGACAGTGTATACAAGGCTTGGACGAACACCGCTTCTGAGCTGTTCTTCCATGGCATCTACGTCCATGCCAAATTCATCTGTGGGAATGTCAACAACTTGCAAATCGCAATCCTTAAAGGTATAGTACGCAAGAAAATAGCCGGGTGAGTCAACAAATATAGTGTCGCCCGGTTTCGAAAACAAGTGACAGATGACAGAAAGCGCAGGACCAGAACCCGTGGTGATAAGGATCTCATCCGCGCTCTGTTTCGCTGTAGGCCTGTTTGCTTCATGGGCAACCCATTCTGCAATCTGTTCACGCAAACGGATATTTCCTTGCATCAAGCCGTACTGCATGAGGGTTACCTCGGCGTTTGGACGCTCCGATGCCCGTTGAAAAGCATCGCGCAGTTGTGAGAGAGGTAGAAGATTTGGACTGGGATGCCCCTGTGCTGAGCGTTAGTGAGATTGAAGTGTACTGGCGCGGGATTGACGAGATGCGTACCTTGCCTAGATTTATCGCTTCGCCGGTATTTGCAGACCACAGTGCAGAAGCTGAAGACATTGGCTGCATAATGTAAGACACAAATGGCCGGTGCGTAAGACTACGGAAGAATGATGGTACGAGTGCCTGCATCGTGCGGTGCTACGGAGACTTGGGCCGGGATGCAACCCGTAGCGATATGCATGTGGATGGCACATTGTGGATGTGGTAGGCTGTGTAAACCAGTTGTCTGAAAATCGTGAAAAGAGTGGTGTGTGTCTTCGGTGGTGCAGGTGGATGGAGATGCATCCAGGAGCTACGGCTACGATTTCAAGAGCATGTCAACAGACAGCAGGTAACGCAGCTACAATCGAATGTCTGTGATCAACTTCAGTGTCACGGTACGAGATCTTATCTCCGCTGTTTCGCAGTGGTGACGTCGTTCGCTCCTTAGCAAAACAATCTTAGAACAGCTATCTGCAGAGGGCGGCGGATTACAGACTGATTCGCAGTGCAAGTTGTTGAGTTGTGTGTCTTCAACGTGCGCTGCGCTGTGACCACAAAGTACAAAGTAGATACGCACAGCTATGTTTCAAATCATTGCTCTGCTAGTAACCCTAGCATCTCCGATTTCGTTCTTTCAAAGAGTGGAGCGAAAGGTTCGAGGTGACATGAAGCAACGCCTGAGTGAATGGGCTTCGCACAGCGAGGATTTCCCGCCATATCTGCAAGACGCATCTCTACAAACGGACGTGTGGCAGACCAAACGGGACGGTCTAAGCGAGGATGTGTGGAGCGCAGCGACTCGCAACTCACTGCAAAGAAGCCGCAATGTGCGCGGCAAGATGAGAGGGTTGCAATCTCGAAGAATGTATATCATCGATAAAATGGACGGGCGACAAAGCGTGTCGGTGCCCTGGGATGATTACAGAAGACGTCGGGTTTGCGCCAATGCAACCGTGGCTGGCCCTTCGCTTGACAAAGTTTTGGCGGCACTTGAGGGAAAGCCAAACGAGTTGGGGGAAAGACGCTGATGGGGAAACCGTTGGGACTGGCTCGTTCCGTTTGCTCTTTGCGCATCCTATCGCTATTACCCCAAAAATACTCGTAAGCGTTGTCTTGTCGAAGGTGGGGGGCGTCATGCTGCCAACTCTCTCACTGTAGGTCATGGCGAGGGGGGAGGAGGAGGACAGATGGTTATTTGACCGAGAGACGCAACTCGAGATTTTGTTTCAAAATGGTTGTATTTCTGCAGCGCGGCAAGGACGGCCCGACAAAAAGTGCATTAAAGCAGGCTTCGGCTACACAGTTGCAGACGGCGGACAAACTGCCAAGCCGGTCTGGCTGCACTCACCAAGTTACGATTGTACTCACTCCTGTGTTATCAACGCGACAACAATCGATAGCGCTGCTCGCAAACACTGTACATGCAGAGTGGCAGTCGACGCCAGCACTAAGAACCCCTCTTCCACCGCACGCCAAGCCGAGTGTTGCTACATCAGCAAACAGCGCTGTGGAAAGCGCGCACACGAGCACACACGACGCGTTCTATATCTAGCACGCTGCCAGGCCAACTGGTAGAAAGCAAGCAGAAAGCAAGAGGAAGCGCATCCGGTGTGGTTGAATCAACACATCGTTGTTCCTATTGATACCCAAGTTCACGTTTGGTTGGGAGTGGCGTGGCTTTTCGCCGTCGCTCGCGGGTTAGAACAAGTATTGGTTCCCCCTCCCCTGGCAGCTATAAACGCGCGCGTGTTTGGCGATTGGTTGGGAGTTGTTGTGGGAGTTGTTTGACGATAGGCGATCTCAGGTATACAAAGCGCGTGACACGGATAACGGTTGGGTGGCCCCTCTTGGCCGCAAGCAGGATCTGTATCTCAGGGGCTGTGGCTCGCATCTAGCAGTGTTTTGTGTGGGGCATCTTGCGCTCGAATTGGCGGCAAGCAGTTTGGGAGTAGAGCGGGGTCACGAGCAAACAGGTTGCACGACACAGTGTGAGTGATTGAGTGAGTGAGTGCAACGAGTGGTGGGGCGGCTGCAAGAAAGCTTCGACGTGTCGGGGGCCGAAAAGTGTTTTTCTTCTCTGCGAGTTGAAACGAGCAGTGTTGTAGCACAGCGCTGTGGCGAGATCCGAGAGGATTGCATACACGACGCACAAGGAGCGAGAGGCGAAAGAAGGACAAGCGTAACAAGCAGAAGGATGACAGCGATATGTCGAATCTGCCAATGCGGCAGTGATGAACACGAGTGCAACGAAGTGGAAGAGGGTCTGATCCGCGCATGCGGGTGCGAAGGCACGCAAGCGCACACGCACAAACGGTGTTTAGAGGCGTGGATAGGGCGAAGACTGTCGAGTGGAAGCGCGATATCAAGCGCGACGGTGTGCGAGATCTGCGGCGTTCGTTACAAGCACCGTGTGGTGGGAGCGCCGGTTACAAAGTTTCTGTTCGCAAGTGACGGGATGAAACGGTGGTTGCATGTGGCGTATGTATGGTTCATGGGCAGACGGCTGGTGTTTGAAATGGGCTGCTTTGTGCGGTGGATGGGGCGTATTGGCGGTGGGGGGAAGGCGGCGTTTTCGGCGCTCATGGCGGTGCACTACTGCGCGTTTCTGGTGCTGGACGCGAAGCTGCTGGTGGAGGAGTTCCGGCGGTGGAGGGCGAAGAACGTGAAGGTGGAGGTGTGTGACCGGGACGAGGGGGTGGGGGGAGAGGGGGGGGGTGCGAGCTGAGTGAGCACTGCGGCGGCGGGAGTGCGGCGGGAGTGCGGCGTGGTGGTGCCGCTGCGCGCTGGCGATAAGAGCGCGCACAGTTAGCGACATGGCAGGGAGCAAAAAGGTGACCGCCGTGACGGCCGCAGCGCGACGCGGTGACGCGCGTGTCATGGCGCCAACGCGCCCGAAAAAGGGCCCCCCCTTTTTGCTCCGCCATTCCCGCCATCGCGCTCCCTCTCTTCGCGCCAAGTCTGCGCCTTCCTACTTCGCCTTCTTCTCCCGCGAAGCTCCTCCCCTTAAATACCACCGCTCACCCGCCTCCCCCCCCTTCCCCCACCACCTCCCTCCCCCCTCCCCACTCCCACCGCCCTCCACCCTCCCCTCTCCCCTCTCCCCCCTTCCCCCCCCCCCGCAAGTGACGGTTCACGCCTCACCCCTGCACCTCCCCCCCCCCCCTCTCACTCCCGCTAATACCTTCACATTTACTCTCACATCATTAACATCTATGGCCCCGCCTTCCTCAAACTTCTATTCCGCTCTCCGTGCCCGTGAATACGGCTCTGTGCAACACAGTAAGTTCCTTCACCCACTTGCAGCCTCTCAACCCCCCGCTCCACAAGTCTCTAACGCATCACCTCTCCCCCCCAAGTGCCCACCGACCAATTACTCGCTGGTCTGCGCACAACTCCAGAAGACGAGTTCTCCTTCTGGAACGTCGAACCGCCGAACCCTCCCCAAGCCATCCCACCGTTCTCCATCTGCTTCTCCAACACCGCGCTGGACGGCCACGCCCTCCTAGCCGCCGACGAGGACGGCGTCGTCACAATTCTCGACACCCGCCGTTCACTCCGCAAGCAACTACACGCATGGCAGCACGATCCGGAGCGTCCTCCCGCCCGCTTCCGTGCGCACGACAACGCCATTTTCGACGCCATATGGATGAACAACGATGAGGATGTGGCCACCGCTTCCGGCGACACCTCGCTTCGCATCTTCAACGCCGAAAGGCAAATCAGGAAGGCCACCTGTAGAGGCGCCTCCGGAAGCGTCAAGGCGGTTCGAAATCTGCTGCAGTCGCACCACGTTCTGGCCACTGCTGCGCGCGACGGCAGCATTCGCGTATATGACACCCGAAGTCCCACATACTGCGACTCAAACAATTACGCGCTGGAAAACTACCACTTGCCTATTTTCCAGTTGCGCCAGGCGCATTCGCAGCCCGTTCCCACCGCCGTTGCCACCTCCGGGCGGAAACGTCGCCGAGTGCAAGTTGATAATCCGGACAGCTTGGTCAGCGGTAGTGTTACTGCTTTGGTCACAGTGCCCACCAGTTCGCATCTATTCTTCACTGCTGGTGCGGCCGATGGCATGATCAAGCTGTGGGATATTCGCAAGTTCGGACCGAGGGATGACAACCCGCTCGTGAGCAGCGCCAAACCGGGAGACCAGAAGCGACTGGACTGCCAGCCGCGACGGCGGCAGTACGGCTTGGCCGCCTTGGACATCGACTGCAATGGAAAACACCTCATCGCTTCCGGCACGGACAGTACCATATACATGTACGACTTGCGGAACATGGACTTGGGCTATACTCAAGTTCTTACGGGACACACGCAAACTTCGTTCTACATACGCGCCAAGTTCAGCCCGTGCGGCAGATTCGTGGCTTCAGGATCGGCGGACAGCAAGGTGTACCTTTGGGACAGCTATCAAGACAGCGAGTTTGGCAAGCTCGACCCGTTCCTGCAGTTGGATGGGCACAGAGGTGGGGACGCGGCCGGAGTGGACTGGTGTAAGACGGAGCCGTTCAAGCTAGTGACATGCTCGGACGACTCTACCGCCAAAGTGTGGAAAGTGGAACCGGGGTGTACGGCGGGGCCTGTGAAGAAGACGGGCGATAAACCTTTGATGGGAGCAAGAAAGGTAGCGGTGAAGCGGCAGGACGCGCCGTATGACAAGAGCAAACGGAAGAGCAGAAAGCTGATGACCACGGACATTCGCACCTTCTTTAAGTGCAGATCGGCGTCTAGCGAGGGGGAGGGTAGCGAACAATCGGGGCGAAGCACGCCTTAGCGAAATAGTTGGAGGGGGTGGGAGTGTTGGGGAGGGTGTGGGGTTTACACTTCTTCCGGACGGGAATACATTTTGAGAGTAAACCGTGATGTAGATAGCGTAGCTTCTTTTTTTTTTTTTTTTTTTTTTTTTTTTTTTTTTTTTTGTGTGTGTTTGTTTGTTTTCCTTGTTTGTAGCGATGGGAAGCGGTGGCGGGGGTGGTGAAGGGGAAGCTGTTTCGTTTGGGAGGTTTGTGTTGTTGAGGGGCAAATCACAAGCGTTTGAGGTTGGGCATGTTTCGCTTGGCGACGCCAGGCTTGACAACAAATCTGTTCCGCAAGGTGATGAGGACGAATCGGAAGAGTGCACCGGCAGCTCGTTGCTTTCAGTGTTCCCCACGCGCAACTCGAACCGGCACACGTTTCTCCGCAGTACTGTACATGCGCAACTCACCACACGACCGACACTCTTAAAGAACAGCGCACAAAGATGCACTGCGCACGCACGCACGCACGCACGCACGCACGCACGCACAGCAATTTTTGATCCGTGGGCGGCCACCAGAAAAGATCAAGAAACAGAAACACGAGAAGAACGAATCTCCTGCATGTATACTGTACTACTGTACATACGCGTGCAACCTGTGCGCGGGGCGCACTCGCAAAGGCTCTTGAAAAATGAGCGCAATAATAGATATTGTTCTGCGCGTTGAAGAGCGCTTTCGATCCGACTTGGAATGGGGGCGCCACGTTGTGAGTGCACGAACACACACAAAGCTCGGCAACGTGCGTGTCCTTGCTGGCATCGTCATCCTCGATCTCGATTGGCACCTCAGCGTGATGCGTGTGCTCCTTCCCGTCCTCCCCCCGCAAAACTGTCACGCACTTATGTCACACCTCTTGCTTACACCCCGTGTACCCACGTGCACCCCACTTTGGCTCAAGCGGTCGCACTGAATACAATATGTTTGGCTCAACTGCAGCGCTCTGCATCAAGTCCACAGCTGCCTGTGCTGCCAGAGCAACGCTCGTTCTCCCACTGATGAGGTGCATCATTGCGATTCACACTCAAGTCAAACCAGAAGCGCGTCCACCAACCGAAAGCGCAATGAACTTCACCATCACATTCATATCTGCTCCCCTACCTTTCACAACCGTCCGCCAACCCATTCAGCACCATCCCCGCCAACGCCGCATCCGTCCAAACCGAGTCCATCCACTCTGCGAGCAAGCGCGCGGTCGCGACCAGTTCGGTCAATACGCCGCCCGAGACGTCGCTCGCCTCAAGCAACAACTCCAGCGCGTAAACGAAAACCGTTCACGGGAGTATCACTATCAAATATTCCTCAATCAAGGTTCTGCCAACGCCTTCTTTCCCGCCGCACAGCGCTTTACAACCTCACTCAGTACCAGTCCGAAATGGAGCTCTCCTGCAGAGGCTTTATGCGTGCTTACTTCAACGGCCGATCCCACATTCGGTTCCTTGCGAGGAGAACCCTTTCCAAAACGCGTGTCCATTCTTCACCACCCGCTGCAACCGTCTCAACCCGACTCAAACGCTCCGCACGACCACCCTCTGTTTACATGGCTCAATGCATTGAACAGAGCGGGTCCAGCGCTTTCTCTAATCACATCGCATGTGGTGGAATACGCAACTTGGGGGAATGCAACCTGTCCGCATCGTCTGAACCATACAAAACGCTCCAACCTACGCAACTGGTCGCCACAGAAATCATCAACGCAGACTGGACCGATGCAGACACCGTACCCGCCATGCGAGAATGCATGTTAAACCACGCATCCCGTTCTACCACCGAAGGAAACGCCCAGCTGTTCCGCGTGTTACAAAGCGTCACCGAGCCAACATGTTTCAAAACGGTTGAGGTATACAACTCTCTGCAGCATCTTCACGACCAAATGAAACGAATAGACCCTCAGTTTGACAAAGAAGTGAAGCCATTCCGTGCCGCCGTCAATCGGGTGCGTCAATTATACCAAGTTGTACATGCTGTCTAGAGCGTCTTAAAACAATCTGCCACCCAGTATGCTCGCCCAAAGCAACGCACCGGTTCTCTGATTGCTCACGAATGCGTCCATGCATTCTTTTTTGTTTGACAAATCCACTTTGTTGAGATGGTAACCACCATGGATCATTGCCGCCGTGATTCCCATGTAATATCCCGTTCCAAGTTCTGCAGCTGCACCAGCAGCCATAAGAAACGCCGCTTGTCCCGCCATGAAAGCGGCTAACATCGGTTTAGTACGCTCCCCAAACTGCAACGCCGTGGACCCTATGCCAAGAAATTTGTCGTCGCCTTTGTCTTGATGCGCGTACACCGTGTCGTAAACCATTGTCCAACAAACTCCGGACGCATACAACATACTCGCAGGCAGAGTGATGGAACCTGCTACAGCCGTACAGCCAAGTAAAGCCCCCCAATTCATAGTCATTCCGAGCACCGCTTGCGGGTATGGCGTACGTCGCTTCGCAAGGGGGTAAAAAAGGACTGGCAGCACACTCAAGGACGCTACCAAAAAGCTGGACTGATTTAGACGGGTGAGGATTGCCAAAGCGGACATTAACTGCGCTCCTAGGAACACGAATGCCCGGCTGACGGATACATCTCCTGCAGCGATAGGGCGAGTGCGTGTGCGGGCTACTTTACGATCGATATCGACGTCCCAAATGTCGTTGATAGTGCATCCTGCTCCGCGCATGACAGTGGCACCTGCATAGAAGATTGGGAGCAAATAGAGCATTTGTGGTAGATCGGCGTGTAGGGATATTGACCAAGCACAAGGTAAGAAGAGCAGATGAGTACCGATAGGCTTATCCAGACGCATCAAGCGTGCGTATGAATTCTGTGAGACTCTGGTGTATATTGCGTTTGCACGATTGTGTAGAGATTGGAGATTGGAAAGTAACGAGGGGGACTGTTGAGTGCGTTTCGGGGAATCGATCTGTGGAGCGGAACATAGCGATCGGAGCAGTACGACGCGGTTGTGCAGCGGTTGTGTGCGAAGCGAACTGTGTGGAAGGAACGGGGAAAGGGCAGTGAGTGTTGCTGTGCTGCGCTTTGGCGCTGCTGAGATGAGACGTGTGAACAGCATGACTTAGATGTCCGCTACTGACTAGGACTGAGGGGAGTGGAGAAGCGAAGCGATGTGGAGAGATGCAGTTGCGAAGCGATCGACACGCACTTCGGTACAAACAACATGCAGTGATACAGCGTACCAAGGGTATCTACGGAATGATACAGTAGAAGGCTTTCAGCGTTTTTCAACCTTTTTGGGACCGACGCTTGAAATAGCACAGCTGAACAAGACGTTGTATCTACAAGAGCGTGCTCTTTCTTTTGGCTTTATGGTGAAGACGGGCGGTGAGTAGCATTATTTTGTGGATGTGACAAGTCGGTCACCAGCAACCGGGTAGACGACGGCACTAAAGTTGTCGACTGACAAGAGCATCTTGACGAGAACCATTTTTCTGCCCAATTCATCTTGAAGTTTTCTAGAAATGTGCTTGTCTTCAATAGCGGCAACGAGCCGACCGTAGTCGTCGAGAATTTGCAAAGCCTGTTTAGCGCCGTTTTCGGGAATCTCAGGGTTATCTTTTCAGCATTGAATTCACATGGCGGTTAGAACTACGTGCATGTATGCAAGCGTGTTGAACGAGCGTTACGGGCGTGGAATTACGTACCGCCAAAGGTTCCCAACATGTCTTCGTGATCTCTGATGATGACCTCGACGAATTCAGAATATGCATCAGTTATCTTTGCAGCTTCTTTGAGTACGTGCAATTGCCTGACATCGTCGTACAACGCGTCTTGGACAGCGCCTTGTTGGTTGTACACATCGCGGTACTGCGAGATGAGCGATTCTGCTTTCTCGGTGAGTTCGTAGATGGACTCATCTGCATCGACCCATTCGGCGTCCTGGAGGCGAGAACAAAGGATAGGCACGGTAAGTACCAAGCGGCAAGGAAAAGCGAGGGGTTGTGAAGAACATACCAAAAGCGCTGTGCAAGCCCGTTTTACAGGTTCGCGTAGCGAATCGCCAGTCGCGGTCGCAAAAGAACGCTGCCGCGCCAGTCTGGACGCCGTTGAAGTGAGAGATCGCAGCATGCCGCGGAAGAAGGCGGGTTGTGTACCCTTGGGTATGACGGATGCAAACGGCGGGTGCCATCCACGCCATCAACTCTGCATCCGACAAAAGGGATGCGCGAGCGGTGAAGAAGCGCAAGCACGGCACGTGTGCACGTGTCGCCAGCAAATCCATACACGCAACAAAAAGGCACAAGCTTTCTGCCTGAAAGGCGCGTTGCTGTCAGCGGCGCAGCCAATGGGCTGTGCGGTGCGCCGCGCACGAAGCGCAAAGCGGCGTGCTCGTGCCGACTGATTGCACACTCGCACCGAAGCAAAACAGTTCTTCACCAGCCGCCT
This sequence comes from Gracilariopsis chorda, assembly GCA_003194525.1. Lineage (NCBI taxonomy): Eukaryota > Rhodophyta > Florideophyceae > Gracilariales > Gracilariaceae > Gracilariopsis > Gracilariopsis chorda. The sequence continues at coordinate 220,528 of NBIV01000035.1, read as the reverse complement.
GACGCCGAGGCACATCCGTCGTCGCGCCGCCTCCGCCCCGGAAAGCGCCACCGCCACCGCTCCCAAATGGGCGCTTCTCACAGCGCCACAGCGCGCTCCCGCGACAAGCAGCCCGAGCAAGAAGGCCTGCTACTCCCCACCACCGCCACTTCGCCGTCTCCTCGCGCCATTGAGCGGTTGAACGCTGAACCGCCTATTCACAATGACATGACCGCTATCACACTTCCGCCTACACCCACTGCCTCCGTTGACCAGGAGAAACCCTTTCATGTTCTCGTACTCATGTCCGATACTGGTGGCGGACATAGAGCCTCTGCCCAGGCGTTGGACGCCGCTTTCGATTCTCTTTATCCTTCCCGTTCTCAGATTACCATTGTAGACTTTTGGACCTCTGTTGCCGGCTTCCCGTTTCACAACTTTCCGCGTCAGTACTCTTACATAGCGAAGCGACCATGGATGTGGAAGCTCGTTTTCTTGTGGGCCGCCTTTCCGCCTACTCGCTGGCTCACCGAAGCCGCATTTTCCCTTTTCTGTCATTCCAAGGTCCGTCGCTATTTCGAGGCACACGACCCAGACCTAATCATATCGGTACACCCGCTCGTCAACACTCTGTCTCTCTCCGTGCTCGCCGCAATAAGACGTGCGAAACGCGCTCCACCCCCGCCCTTCGTCACCGTAGTAACCGACTTGGGCGGCGCCCATCCCACCTGGTTTGACCCGCGCGCCGACATGGTTTACGTTCCCTCCGAGCCGCTCCACCAAGCAGCGCTTGAAGCAGCCGTTCCAGAAGATCGTATCCGACTGTTCGGCCTCCCCATTCGTCCGGCATTCTGGCAAGAGACCCGATCACCCGCGCAATTACGCGTTGAACTTGGTATGGCGCTTAACATCCCTGCCGTTTTGCTCGTTGGAGGCGGTGATGGTGTAGGCGGCTTGCAGGCTATTGCATTGGCTATAGCTGCACGAATTGCTGAGAACTGCGGCTCTTCAGCCGCTCAACTTATTGTCGTCTGCGGCAAGAACAAGTCGCTTTTGAACAGATTGCAGGCCACTAGCTGGCCTATTCCCGTAATTCTTAAGGGTTTTGTTAAGAATATGAGTGAATGGATGTCCGCTTCAGATATCCTGTGTTCCAAGGCTGGACCGGGTACTATTGCTGAGGCTTGGATTCGTGGTTTACCTATCATTCTCACAGGCTATTTGCCAGGTCAGGAAGAAGGTAATGTTCGCCTAGTCACGGAGTCAGGGAGCGGTGAGTTCCATTCGCAGCCGGATGATATTGCAGAGTGCGCCGCCAAGTGGATTAGCGATCCTGAGCTACGCGCCGCCATTGCTGAACGCGCTAAGAGCCTCGGTAGACCAAGGTCGTGCCTTGAAATTGCGTCTGACATATGGGACATTGCCGAGCAGAGGCAAAGGGAACGTGATGCATTCCGATTGCGAATGCTCACTTCTCACAGTCAGCATGTTCCAAATGGCTATATTGCAATGGCTCGCTTTTATGTCACTAACGGTTTGAGGTCGATGCAGAGGGGCTTCCGATCTGTATTTCGCTACTCTGCTGTTGAGACCGTTGGCCCCCGCGAATGATTCCCCGACGTTCATAGTTCCTTCGCTTTGGCATGAGTGGCGCTTATCTTCTCTGTTTCAGTTTTTTAGTCCTTTCTTCACACTCTCCTTTCCTTCGAGGACGCTCTACCTCTACCCCACCTTGTCAAGCAACTACTATTTAGTTTTCCGGGCTATTTTTTGTTTGCTCATAAACTCTGCACACTTCCCTCCGAATGCAAACCTGCCTTTGATTCTGTCGGATATTTCATTCAGTTAACGCGCCAAGTGACACTGGTAAACCGTCATATACGCACTGCCACCACGAGACTTGCACACATTATGTTCTACATTAGGAATCGTGAACATGCAAGTCAACATCGTTTCCAATAAGAGACACTAATCACTCTTTGTATTTCAAACTTGTATCAGGCACCATTCGGTCTGGCTGTTCATATATATGACATGTTACATGTTTTATTACTGCCAGAAAGTGATACCAACGAATGCTGGGTCACACATGCCAGTCTCAAAAACACTCCAAGGCAATAGGGAACACCTGTGTCTGGTTTCAGCACTTTTCTTTAAATGGTACTCTCGACAACTCCTGTTTCCGCGCGTCTTATCCCAGCAATGCACTTAAGACATGTCAGTGTTGTTTAGCTATGTATCTATGCTGTGTCGCCACGATACCGTCACTAAGCCAATAGCGTGGCAAACGCTCTTTCAACGAGGATGCGAAGGCTGCACTCAGATGGCGAGTTGGAACAAGAAGCCGTGAATAGAGCGTGACCTGCAGCTTTTCCTGTCACGTTCTTTATATGTAAACCGACCCTCTTGATTCGTATGAATTTGTACAACCACGTTCCCTGATGAGCATTATAATAATCCCTGTTGTCATGTGGACCACCTAATCCTCCCATGGAACCCGAGAAGCAGTCCACTTTCTCGTTTGCCAGTGAGTGGTTGAGTCTATTCAAACGATGTGCTTGCTTTTGGACGCTCACCTGTGCCGAGCAATTCTTTGTTGTAACCCACATTGTTTTAGCCAACAGGAAGTGGCAAAAAGAAGAGGACGACGCCCTACTAGGCATCCTGTCACGAGCTGTCCCTTCACCCTAGTACCCCTCCCATGAGACTAGGCATGGTTGTTATCGCATTATTATCCCTTCGAGCAGACCTAAAGATAGACGTTTGAATCATTTGAGGACATCTCAGCTCGTTATATTAACCTACCCTACTCCAGTAGGATAGTAGGCACTGGTTTGTGGGCTGTGAATTCTTGTTTAGCACTTGCTTGTTGACCTCTTTGCACGATAAGTTTAGCACTGGTGGAAGACAAAGGCACGGAGTATCCTGAAAAGCAAGCTTCTTGGCAAGACTTACACTCGCGCCAACTTGTGGCCAGTCGATTTCTCAGATATGCCTTCAAGGATAACCTTAGTACAACAGGGTGAAGAAAATTGCTAACTCTACGTAGCCATAAAGGTGCATGCTCTACTGCAATGGCAGCCACCAATAGCAACTAGTGAACATGCAGCGCATCAGCGGGTTTCTTTCCTGCAAGGGGAACATAGCATAAGCTACTGTGAAAAATCGACAACCGTTCTCCTGGTTTGACAGAGAGACCGTGCTACATTGTTGGGGTTGTGGGATAACCGTTAGATCGCTAGCTTCACCCTTACTCTTGGTAGAAGGCTACGGTGCTTGGTCTAAACAAGCACAAAATTTCAGAATTTCTCTGGTTTGATTGCTCCCTCGAGTTCGACGGATGGGTGAGGGGTTGCAAGGCTAGAAGGCTTGAAGGCTAGAAGGCTAATCCTTACTTGCCGGAGATATTCGAAGGTCACCGAGCCCAGATCAGGGAGGTGGGTGTGGTTGCGGTTAGATTACTACCCAACGGTGGGTCAGCTAGTCATAAGACGATAACCCTCAAGGCTTGACATTCCCGCTTGCTTATAGCTCGGGTTCCTCGTTTCCATAGCAGAGCACTTTCCATTTGGTCTCGCAATGCCTATCGTTACAACCGCCACCTGCAGCTTGAATCAGTGGTCATTGGACTTTGATGGGAATCTTAAGCGAATAAAAGATTCTATCCTCAAAGCAAGGGAACAAAAGGCACGGTATCGACTGGGACCTGAACTGGAGATATCTGGTTATGGCTGTGAAGACCATTTCCTGGAACATGATACTTTTACTCACACATGGGAATGCTTGGCACAGCTAATCCGGGAAGGTTACTCGGATAGTATCTTTTTAGACATCGGAGCTCCTGTTATGCACCGCGGCGTATCATACAACTGTCGAATTCTAATTCTGAACAGGGAGATATTGCTTGTAAGACCGAAGATAACCTTTGCGGATAGCGGAAACTATAGAGAAACCCGATGGTTTACGCCTTGGGACCGATTGCGTCCTGTAGAGAAACTCACTTTACCGCAAGTAGTTAGAGAAGCAACACTGGAACATCAATCACATTGCCCAATTGGTCAGGGTATTATAGAGTTCGATGACGGTGTGACCGTTGGCTGCGAATCATGCGAAGAGCTGTGGTCGCCGCTGTCAACACATATCGATCTGTACCTGGAAGGTGTAGAAATAATCGGGAACGGAAGTGGCTCTCATCACACACTGCGCAAGCAACATGAACGTCTGAATCTCATGCAGTCTGCCACCCGAAAGTGCGGAGGTGTCTATTTGTATTCTAATCAAATTGGCTGTGATGGTGGACGGTTGTATTTTGATGGGTCATCTGTGATAGCTATGAACGGCTCGTTCCTCAAGCAAGGTAGTCAGTTTACGGTTTCTACAGAGGTAGAAGTAATCACCGCCACAATTGACCTTGATGATGTCCATCGCTATCGAAAGGGAAAGACCTCCAGAATGGTGCAGGCTGCAGATCATAAGTCCAGAGTTCTTCTGGATAGAATTCGGCCAAGCATACCCTTTAAGTTAACAAGCCCAGATGGGATGTCCGGAGAAGAGCTTCCGACGGTCCCCCTATCTCAAATCCTCCACGTTTCTCCTGAAGAAGAGATCGCTCGCGGCCCGGCATGCTGGCTATGGGACTACCTACGCCGGTCTGGAATGAATGGTTACTTTTTGCCTTTGAGCGGTGGAGCTGATTCTTCCTCTTCGGCAGCCATTGTCGGCAATATGTGCCAAATGCTCGTTGATTCGGTCAATAGTACGAGCTGTGAAGAGAGGCTCTTAGAAGACATACGTCGAGTCACTCGAACAGAAAATACATACATACCCACCGACGCTCGAGAACTGGCTGGTCGCATTCTATACACGGTGTATTTTGGGAGCAAAGGTGCCTCCTCAGAAGCGACGAGAAAGCGTGCAGCTGCCCTCTCTGAAGAAATTGGAGCTTGGCATGCCTCTGTGGACATTTACACTATCGTCGAAGTTGTTTTGGATGTTTTTGCGTCAGTGTTTGGCTCATCGTCAAGACCGCAATTTAAACTACATGGAGGTACTCATACAGAGAATCTTGCCAGACAAAATCTACAGGCTCGAATAAGAATGGTTTTGTCCTACTTGTTTGCTCAACTCCTTCCATGGACAAGAGGAGAGCACGGGTCATTGCTAGTCCTCGGCTCAGCCAACGTTGACGAAAGTCTGCGAGGATACCTGACAAAGTACGATTGCAGTTCAGCAGACGTGAATCCTATTGGAGGCATTAGCAAGATGGACTTGCGACGTTTTCTGCGTTGGGCCGCAACTGAAGATGGTCTCGGGTACAGAACTCTAAAAGATGTTGTGGATGCTCCACCTACAGCTGAACTTGAGCCGCTGACAGAAGACTACGTGCAGACTGATGAACAAGACATGGGTATGACATACGATGAACTTTCCTGGTTTGGAAAGCTTCGAAAGCTCCAATTATGTGGACCTTACAGCATGTACATCAAACTGAGATCAACCTGGAGAGAGCGGTTTGATCTAAATGAAATAGCAAGGAAGGTCAAGTTCTTCTTTCGCATGTATTCCATTAACCGTCACAAACTCACGGTCCTGACACCCTCGTATCATGCTGAGGACTATTCCCCTGATGACAACCGTTTTGATCTTCGACCATTTCTGTACAACACAAACTGGACCTGGCAATTCCGCAAAATTGATGATGATGTTATAAAGAGGTCCAGTGCCGAAGGGCGTAGGAACGACCAGTGAGAGGTCTTATGAAGAGTCCTGTGTCCGAACATATTGTCCAACAACAGCCTTCTACTTACCTTCTCGGATAGTGGCGCAGAGAGCACGTGTCAGAGTACGTATGTTATAATCACGGCTTGCGATCTACCAGAAGTATCTTCTAACTAGCCTTCTACGGAGAATCCCTGGCTAGTTGTAACGTTACGTAATCTCTGTAGGCTCTTGTGACACAGTCCGCAAGGAAGTGGAAAGCTAAGAAATCCGGAGTTTCGCTGCTCATGCGACAGCTACGAGGGTAATGCAGCAAGGTACCAAAGGTGACCCTTTTTGCCTTGATAGAAGGCTATAAGCGCGCTGCTCGTTGCCGCGAGGACGGAAATTGTGTTTCTTTCAAGTATAGGCGGACACGATAAGCTTCACTTTACGACTTGCCAAGTGCTGGTGAGAACTTCCCCTACGTACAGTTGACATGTGTTCGGCGAATGGGTTTTTCACGAATGTAGAACAATGATTGGACGTATAACGATAGCAATCTCACCCTTCATACCTTTTGGAACTTATTGGTACCTGTTTAAGGAGCTGGAGATCATTTTGCATCTCTCAGTCGTACAAGGGTAACGATGGATACAGATATCAAGAGTAGAAAGTCAAGAGTTGGTCCCGGAGTGAATCTTCTGATGATCACCGAGACTCTCACGCACGCGTCATGCAGAGGGATAACGTCGGCTTTGTGACGTTATTCCCCAATACTCTCGTGTTCACCACAGATGCGCCCGACGTGGAAATCCTGCGAATTATTACAGATGCATTCGGTTCACACAAAAACCCCTTGCTGAGAATGAGTCCTTCTTCAGCCGTAGAAACCGCTCTGGTACTCCTTCGTGCATTCCTCACACGCGGGTCAAGCGCGCACCATACAAGTCGTACGCTTTTCTTGGTCGAACTTGTCACATTATCCCGATCCGCCTTTACCGGGCCTCTAAAATTACTCACTCCTGTCGGACTGCGCTGAATTAGCTGCGCAAAACTTTCTCCAACAGCGCCGAGGACGGTCCGAATAGAACGGAAGGGAGCAGTGCAGAGCATGACATAAGGTTACGAGCAGCGAAGCAATGAGCTCAATGTCGAAAATAAGTGTTGATACATCTGCTTACATGCCGCAACCAATACCACCATTGTCAACGACAAGCACGGCGAAGGATGACTCAGGGGTGATACAACCGGTTATGCTTGTGATGCTTTCTAGCATTTGCTTTACGCTTATGAACACCTTCGGACGTGAGGCTTCTCACAAGTATAACGTGTCACCGACAGTTGTAGCAATGTCGCGTGGTGTCATACAATTCTTCTTTTCTCTACTTTTCATGTCAAGAATAAGTATTCCAAGGACGTCAACCCGTCACACGTTCCTTTTGGTGTTACGAGCAGTATTCGGCGCGATAGCATCGCTGTGCCGATTCACGACTCTTTCGCAACTACAAGTTGCTCTTTCAAGTGCGTTATTTACCACTACGCCAATATTCGCCATAGTATTCGGAGCACTACTGCTCAAACGTCCGGTTCGCATGTATGACGTAGTAGCCGTTGCGCTAAGTTCTTCCGGAGCGTCACTGATCGCGTACCAATCGCTTCTCGACATGCCCCAAACCAAAACATCAATCAGTGCGATAGTAAGCGGTCTATCTGCTGCCGCGTTCACGGCCGCAGCTTATGTGGTTGTACGGATGATGGGCACTAAAGTACACTTCCTCGTAAACGTATGCGCAACAGGGGTAACAGGTACACTCATTCCGGTATCAGTAATGCTATTACGCGAAGGCAGCGTTGCAAAATTATTACGCTTCATTCAAACACAAGTGAAACAAGTCGAAGATTGGCGTGGATATTGTTTATTGGTGATGGTAGGAGTGTTTGCATTTTGTGCAGCCTCTTGCCTGAATCGAGCGTTGCAATTTGTATCGGCATCGAGGGCAGCCACTATTCGTACTATGGACATACCATGTAATATGATTGCGGGATACACCTTTCTCGGTGAGTTTCCTTCGTCCGCCCTGCAAGTATTTGGCTGTACATTGATCGCCGTGGGGGCGTACATGAGCGCGGTCAACAAAGGCACATAAGTAGTAATCATACAAAGAAAGAAACTCACAAACGTATCTTATACACAAAAAAAGGATCATTTTCTTCTATCCTTCCGCGACACAGACACGTTATTCTGATACAATTCGTCGGAACTTCGCGCTTCCGTGTTGAGGAATTTCTTTTTCAGAAAACGTTCATACGCATCAGCATGTCGCACAACAAAGCCTCGCACCCCTCTCGAAGAGAAGATCGATGTCGAAGGGTTCTTAAACAGCATACCTGACTTGATAGCTACCAACTGTTCTGTGCTCGAAGCACTTGCTTCATGATCCGAGTGGAGAGTAGTGTCAAACAGATACGCAGAATCCATCAGGTCAATGTAGGTTTCAAAATGTTGTGAGAAAAGTGCATGAGACTTGAGCTGATTGGGGACAGGAACCCCTCTTCCAGTAGTCATCTTTCGAATAATCCCGCGCATGACAGCGATCTCAGGGTCAGTGGTAACACCCACAAGTTCGACGCGATAAGGAGCGACAGGGGCCGGTCTTCTTCCCGCTCGCACCCAGTAAATCTCGCTAACCTCGCCGTTTTCCTTCTCCACATATCCCGGGCCGCGCTCGTAAAAGTAATCCGTATCACGCAGCATCGCAACAGTCTGGCGTGCATATTCGCACCAGGAAAGCGTTCCGTCGAAGACGACATCGCGCCTCGTATTAACAGCCTGTAAGAAGAGCTGTTCGGCCGCCTCCAATGAGTCCTTGTGCACTATTCGGGAAGCAAGCGGGGTAACGCTTTGCAAAACCTGGAACAAAGGATCACTCAATTTGAATGCATCGGCCTCAACAACCACTACACTGGCACCGTGCTGCTTCCAAAACTTGGTTTCTGAAATCATATTGACGACAGTAGTCTTGCCAGCGCCCATGCCGCCACCCAGCAAAACGCAGAGCGGTGAAGCGCCAGCGCCGGACCCATTTCGTGAATGCATTGGAATAACGTCGCAGCTGTTTTGGCCACAATGGATAGCAGCATCAATCTTGGAGTGCAAGACCTCAGACCTCTCTGACACCAGCGCATCAAGTTGGTCAATGCCCTGGCGTCTCAACATGGACTGCCATTGAGAGCGTACGCGTCGCGGGGAAGTGAATTCAAGTTCGTCCTCAATGACTCCCGGTGAGGAGGGCAGCTCATTAAGAAAGCGGTCGCCGTTCGCAAACGCAATGAGATTCTGCAAATTCATATCGCGCCGTTGTTTTGGAAACTGCATTCCATTGCCATAGTTATCGAAGCGAATAATGGCCGGGTAGGACAGAATCCTATACTGATGCTTGAACTCTGGGCACTTGGGACCGTTCAACGAGACGCAGATGGCAGAGGATGTGAGTGTTCGAGCCATGTCCTCAAAGACCGGACGAACGGCCTTGCAGACAGAGCAGTAGTCAGCGTAGACGAAGAGCAGCACGGGCATGTTGTTTTCGAAGAGGGATTGCAGAAGAATGAGGTCGACTTGGGGGAGTTGAGAAGAAGTGTTAAGGGCTTGCTGGAGTTCGTCAAGCTTGGTGTTTTGTAAACGGAGATGAGTGAGACTGGAGGCATTGGAATGGAGGTACGGAGAGACGTCTTTCCAGCCGGACGCAAAGTAGGCACGGGCGGCATCGTGCACGCTGACGGTGAAAAGGCGACGGGCCTCTGGAATGGACTTGCCGGATGCATCGGCAATGGAGCGGGAGAAGGAGTCGATGTGGTTGCGCACGAATTGGACAGAGAGACGGGAGTCGAAGCGGAAGAGGAAGACATTGGCGGCAAAAGTAGTTCGATCTGGGCGGATCTTGGCGCTGATTTGGGGATAACGATTGGCAAAGTACACTGCGAAATACTCGCCAAAAGAGGCGATGGCGTTGGAAGGCTTCATCTGAGTGCGTGAGAGGAGTGAGGAGAGGAGTTAGGGAAGCTTAGCTCAGGAAGCAGACGAGGGGGGGGGGTCATGAGAGGTGGGAGGGGGAGGGGGGGAGGGGGGTGTCTTATGAAGAAGGTGGAGGCGGAGGTTTGGGGGGGGGGGGGTGGAGGTGGGTGACAGCGGGCAGCAGTGCGGGTGAGGGGCAGGGGTGGGGGAGAGCGAGTGGGGGGGGGGGGGTGGGGGGGGTGGCGTGAGGCGTTGGACAGGTAGATATGTAGTAGCGCGTGGAGCGCGTGTAGCGCCAACAATGTGGCGCCGTGGAAAAAGGGGGCGGAGGGTTCACGGAGCGAGCGCCTCGCTGCGGCATGGCAGTAGCCGTGACGCGCGCTGTTTTCTCGAGAAGAAACTGCGCGCGCCTCCTGCATGAGTCGGCTCAGCGCGCGCCATTGTGGAAACAACGCACCCGTCTGTAAGCGTGCTGCCCTGCCCTGCCCAGCATTGCTTCGCGTCGCCTTCCGCCAAAGCTCCATCAAATCATTCTTCCCCCGCAAATCTCACCCTCGTCCGCTCTCACCGCAAGACGTCATCATTCCATAACACCCTCCTCCGCCGCATCTGAGACGCCTCCGCTTTCCCCATCCCCACCACCCCCAGCGCGCCCATCCACGCCCGAAAGCATTCACAACAACTCATCGTCACAAGTACATGACCCCCCATCCCGTAGCCCTGTACCGTACACCCCCCACGCCAGCACCCATTTGTTAATTCTCGTAATGTACCTCATATAATAACAGCCGCTCCATTTCGCCAAGATATGCCAATCGTCGATACCTCGCGTGCAGCCAACGTAGAATTAATGCGTGGTCGTCGTCGTCTCATTCATCCTATACCATCCATACAACACCCACATCATACTCTTACCACCACCCCCCGTTGCGCTACACCCCGACCGTACCAAACCAACAGCGACACCCTTACGCGCCTTGCTACCCTCCACATCATTACCCCTGCTAAGAGACACCAACGGTCCACCCCCCGGTTAACCCCCATTGTTCAGCACATCCCAACTCGATACAAATATATGCACCCAGCCCTAATGTTAACCCCTTAACCCTTTACCCGTGTTTCTTGCGTCCGCCACGTTCCTTCACCTCCACGCTAATTACAGCCCCATCGCCAACGTTATACGCAGCAAGACTCGTGCTATCTTTCAGGAACCCTACGCCCACCATGCTCAGCTTCTGCTTGTTAGCCGGCAACTTGGTAAACTTAGCGATCGCGTTTTTGAGCTTTCCAACGCTCCGTTTCAGCGGCGCAGACATTTCAATCTCCTGTCCCTCCAGTTCCCACTCTTTGTTACCATGCATCGGCAACTTAATTCGCACTTGCGCATTGCTTCCTTGTTTCTTCAGCCACTCCTCCGCGCTCATCAGCCCACTCCCGCCCGCCGCCGCCCCCACCGCCGCCCCCTGCCCACTTCCCACCTCCGCGTCTATTTCCGTCGCCTCCACCTGTTGCTTTGCTCTCGACAACACGTCCACAGCAGCCTCAACCCTAGCTTTCTTCGTCGCGCGATTGTCCTCTCCCTCTGCGACGCCCCTTCCCGGCAGCTTAGGTCCCAGCCGCTCAGCTTTTCGTACGCTTGCGTCAGCCTCAGTCACCTTGCCCTTCGGCATAACGGCCAGCGCCTTCTGTAGATCTCCCCTGTTGTACACAACGCCCTTGCGCTGAACTTGACCCCAGCGAGCCAGGTTTCTCGCCACCTCGTCCCCATCGGCCAGGTTCTGAATGCGGTTCTTATCCGCCGCCCTTGCCCGTTCACTCTTGTATGACGGGTTCATCAGTTCCGTCCGAATCGACTCCTGGACCTTTGACATTGGCACACGCGCCCCAGACGGGAGTACCACGGTAGCCTCCTTTACACTTGCCTCGCTTTCTCGACGTTGCTTCGGCTCGTCGCGCCGAATCCGGCTTGCTGGGATGTCATTATCCACGTTTGCAGTGTCAACTCGTACCTTGTTTGCTGTCTCACCAACCGTGTCAATCTCCATGTCAACCTCCCTTTGATTCTTAATTCGCTCCTGCTCAGCCTTTCGCGCAGCAGCAAGTATCTTTGGGAGCTGACGTGTATCGGCAATTGGCGCGGGTAGATCCACATCGTCCTCTCCGAAATCCACAGTTTCCACAACCACAAAGTCGTACCAGTCAATCTGAGCCCCTTTCATCTTTTCGTTTTCGTTCAGCGCAGCTTCATACTCCCGCTCCGCCTTCTGGCATTCCCAGTCATGCTTGTACCAAACCTCTTTTAACACGTTCTCTTTCGATTCCGCCTGCTTTCTTAGCGATTTCAGCAACTGCTGCTTCTGTTCTCCAGTGTCCAGAATTGCCTTATACGCATCCAAAAGCCGCTGGAATACAATGTTGTGAGGGTGCATCGGCTTGAGAAAGTCAAAAATGGAGTTGCGACTCTCCTTTTGAGAAAGAACAGAAAGAAACTGCGTCCCGTTTTGAGCCACAAACTGCGCCGTAAGTTTCATTACGTCCAATGCCAGTGGATGAGGTGGCGGATTCACAGATACTAAAGTAAACAAGTCATCGGCAGGAGGCTCTCGCGGTTCAGGACGCTCTGCCTGTTGCTTTGCTCTCTCCGCCTTCAAGAACGAAACAACAGCAGTTTTTACAGTAGTTGCTCTACTCGCTTCGCTTCGCGCCGCGTGCTGTTGTTCTTCAGACCTCTCATCGACGCTATCAGGTTCAGTCGATTTAGCTTTTTCTGGGCGCGAGTCGTCCTTTTTCTCAGACTGAGCACCGGCAGCTTCTTTCACCTCGCGGTGATGTTGTATGCGTTCACGATAGTAGGCATGATATGGATTGGAAGAGTGCAAAAACGCAAAGCGAGGATCGTCTCCGTTCTTTTGTAGTATACGGCTTTCAAAGGCTGGCTTTTTGGCGACAAATGAGGCAGTCGTGTCCAGAATGCTTCGCAAATCAGGAGGTGGAATGATGACGCCCACTCCTTCCAGAGCCTTGCTCTGCGTTCCGTTGAAGTTCACCATGATGGTTGTACGAGAAGATAGTCATTTAACGAAATCCAAGCAACCTGGACCCTGAGGAAAATCGTCGTCGCAAAAGGTTCTCTTGATGAACATGGAAAGAGCGAAGAAGTTCGAGCGCTCTGGAGAGTCAAACACAAACCCTCTGAAGATACTTCACGCAGTTTGCCTCAGACACCCCACGGAGTTATTTGATGTCGAAGCGGTGATGATGATGGGCGGCGTGGTACAGGTAGCCGCACTGCATTACCTTCGGTTCGATACACTTGGGTACCTTTGGTACCAACGGTACAGTACTGTTGGTAGCTAGCTACCTTTGTACTAACGGCACAGCGGTACCAGGATAAGAAGAAAAGCAAATATGTGTAGGCATTTCAAAAAAAATTCAGGCAATTCAGACATGGTCGGACTGCTGTTTAACAACCTGTTCTATTAAAGTATCTCTCTACGGGTTGACGATGAACACTCCTGCCGAAGAACCGCAAAGATGAGAGACAAACCTATCCCTACTATCCAAGGTAAACAGCTCTGCCTCCCAACTGCTCTCAGGCGTCTCGAGTCTCGATACAGATTCAATCACTCCGACACTCTCGCGACATTCACAAGCTTTAATTCCACTGCATAGCGCACCAGCTTCTTCGCGACGCAAATCGTCATCTTTTACCGGTCTTGTCTTCATCAGTAAGGTTATGTGAAGACTACACAACATTTCAAATGACGTGAGAATGTCAATGAGCTGGGAGAAGTAAGAGAGCAGCGCCAAGCTTGTTCGAAAAACGACATCACAAAGCACAGAGAATGTAACGTTTGCAACGGCAGCAATGAACAGCAACCGGACAGAAGCAGTACAGGTACCAACTCTGCAACGTATGCTGTGAACAGCGCTGGATAAGGGAACGGCAGCTGTCACTAGACTGCTCTATGAGTAAGGGAGGGGCCAACGGTTCAAAGCATGACGACAATGGCGCCGGTAGCTTTATGGTTAACAGTGCTGGGGATAACAAGCGCTGTAGGATGACGACACCAAACTCTGATGAATGAGTCGGGAGCAGGGAAGGAGAGCGCTTCATGGTTGTTGACAGAGTGACTGGCGGTTCAAAGTCAAAGACGTCAATCAGGATGCATCACACACCACAGCTATCGCTGCAGGCAGCAGCGCTGAGAGCGGTACAGCTGTTCCGTTGAATAGCTTGAGTATTGTGCTGAGGGGTGTACAACAAGCGGAGTCGGAACGAACAAAGTGAGAACGATGGCAGTGAGAACGATGGGGCTTTAGAACAATGCAGAAATGCACACAGAAAAGCTGCTGTCTAACCTGGTAGTATGGCAAGGGCTGATTGGGTGTCGCAGCTGGTCCTCCTAACTCAATACCTAAGAATGAAAGTCCTCAAGCGATACTGAAGAATTGTCGGAACGCTGCGTGTGACTCTTTCCCACCTCGTGACAGCAGTTGCTGCCTTTCACCGCAGCCGTTTCTCTTCAAAGTCCCAGATACGTAGACAGTCTCACGTGGCTCTCCTAGTAGCTTTGAAACCCTCCTCAAACCAATTGAAATTCCCGAAAATGTGATTGCACCTGCGGTGGTATTTCGAGTACTGTCGTAGATACAGACATTCCGAACTGATTTCAACCCGTCTTTTGTTCTTCTCTGACAGTCTCCCCTACTTCGCACTCCCAGACAATCTTCTGTACTTGTTCTCCTCACCTTGCTTCGGCTTGACGCATACCAGCGCCGACCAAGCCTGTCCTTCGGCCTCCACCAATGATTCCACACTTTGCTTGTACGACTGCACGTACTCCTCGAAGAATGGCCGTATCTCATCTGAGAATGTGTCCCACAACCGCTCGCCGTCCTTGCTGGCACCGCGCAGAAATGGTACAAGATGGGCCGTGAAATCTCGAGCCCTCAGCACGATGAAACCAGTTTCCTCTAAGACGTCTTCGTACTGGGCCATCGTCAACATTTCATGCTTGATGTTATAGCGGCGCCGGTAAATGTCGACGTCCTTCTGCATGGCGTACGATCCGGCCATGATATCGGAGAAGATGAAGACGGCGCCGGGCTTGGCGACGCGGAACGCCTCACCGATAATGGCACGTTTGTCCGGGCCGTGCAGGAAGGCGTCCATGGACCAAACGGTGTCAAACTTGTCGTTCCATTCGGGCGGCAGGTTGTCGTACGATCCCTCCACTACGGATACAAGGTGATCCAGGCCCAGCTCGTGACTGCGTGCGCGGTTGACGGAGTTCTGCGAGGGCAGGATGTTGACGCATGTGACTGTGCAGCCGTGGTCGGCGGCGAGCTTGTGAGCGCACCCGCCCATTCCCGCGCCGAGGTCAACGACAGAGGCGGCTGGGTCGAAGCGAGCTCCTACGGACTTTGCGAGGGCGACGAGTTCCTCGATGGCTTGACGGCTGATGGTGTTGCCGTCGTCCTCCGGGGTGCGGAAAAAGCCAGCGTGGAGGTCGTCGCGGCCCGTGGCGACGATATTCTGATAGAAAGTGTTGATGTGGTCGTAGACGTTGTTCATGTTGTTGATTTCGTGTTCGGTAACCATTGTGACGGCCTTTATCGTCGGTGACTGTCGAAGGTCGTGCAAGATAGATTTGAAAAGTTTATAACTTTCTGCTAGCACTGCGGAGTTTTGTCGAGTTGGAAGTACCTAAGGGTACTGAGATGTTATCTTATTTGTCGGCTGTTATGCGGGAGAGCTCGAAGTATTGTGGTCTACATAGAAGATAAGGGTTAGATAGGATCTATCTAGCCGGCCAATGGTGCTACAGGCCATGTAATACATGGCCCTGAGGGCCGTTCTATGAGTTTCCAAATTTTAACGGATGTAAAGTTACGCAGTCAACTTCAAGCTTTCACCCAAGGCTTCATTCTATGAGTTTTTTCTTAACGCCAGCCCCATACCCTCTCAGAGACAATTCAGTACCGTTACGGCCACCCTTGCACCATGCCAACGTCCAAACAAGGTTAAGGACGAAATCTGCAAGATTTGTCATTTTGTTTTGTCGGGTGGAAGCTAGTTTTTGACTGAATGCAACTGTAAGTGTATTCTTCCTACGTTCAACATTCGTTTAATGTAGGAAGCAACAACCTTGCTCCCTACATTAAACGAAATCTTCAAAGGTTGTCAATGGCGGGGCTGGTTACACTGCACATGTGGTTGCTTTGGCACTTGAGAGCGTTTGGTTCACCAATGATGTACCAGGACCGTAAGTAGCTGACGATCTCTTCGATGACGGGCTCTTTTGCGTTGGCACGGCGGTAAGCGCAATCCGTGATCGGTAATATCCAAGCGGCTGCAAGATACTAGAACGTTAGAAGATAGAGTAGACTTAGAAGACCAGAGCTGACAACAGCCTCTGTACGCAGCCGGATACGGACAACCGTGTTTCCCTTTACTGCTAATCTTCTACTTCGACTATCTTGTTCATGAAAAGTAGATTCCGATACGATTCAGTAGCTAGTCTAATTATTCTAACTACCGAAACGGTCTGGAAGCTCCTGTTCGAACAAGAGGGCCGACGCAAGTACGGCTTACAGCCACACATGTAAAGTAGCAATAGTATAATTGTAAGGCAGTCCTCTTATTACGTGACTCACGCGAGTCATGAGTCTCGTGAGTAACGATTGATATCCAGTCGGGTTGTGAATACACTGACTGTAATCGCTCATTGGAACGAGCCACAAAGTTCACAAACTAGCCTCATGGAGATAGTATAAATAAACTCAACGTTCTCACTCCCTCAAGGAGAATGAAAAATGGGAAGCGACAACCACTACATAGTAGCATCGCTGCGGGCATACGAAAAGCCTGAGAGCGATTATATAATATTCGTTATCGATAACAATATCTTTAAGTAGACAGCGGCCGCCGCAGCAACCGCACATGCAAGAAGAGTTACCGTTCAGGGACGCTGAATCAATCATTGTTTAACTGCACCAACCTAGGAGCAAAGAAAAGCTCCTCGCACTTCTCACGGAACGCCCGGCTTCTCTAGCCGGGCTCTAAGCGCGCCTTGCGTGCTCTGCATTTACCGCTCCCGCCTTCGGCCGCCGCCCCCCCTTACGCGGCTGCCAACTTTGGACCAGCTTCTTCTCCTCCCCCCTGCAGCTTCCGCCTTCGGCCGCCGCCTTCCCCACGTGGCTGCCACCTTTGGACCGGCTTCTCCTCCCCCCTCTCTGCGGCTTCCGCCTTCGGCCGCCGCCCCCCCCTCCTGCGGCTGCCACCTTTGGACCGGCTTCTCCTCCCCCCCTGCCACTTCCGCCTTTGGCCGCCGCATCCCCCCCCGCGGCTTCAGCCATTGAACACTCCCCGCGGCTGCCGCCTTTCGACTGGCCTTGCCCCCCCCCGCCCTTTCCCCCGTGGACACAGGCTTCCGGCATACAAACACAACCCCCCCTCGCAGCTTTCGCCTTTGCCCCTCCCCCTCCCCCCCTTCTTCGACAGATGCTGCAAAGAAACCGACTCCTCCCCCATCACTTCTGTCTTCACCAAATACACAGACCTCCTTCTCTCCGCTATGCGATACAACTCGTCCCCCGAATGGACAGACACCTCCCTCCTATCTCTCGAAAAACACATCAGATCCTTCAAAGTCACAGCCGCATCCATTCTCGGACCCTGCCACTCCTCGCACCTCGGCACCCTCAAGTTCCATCTCCCCGACCACATCGTCGAAGACATACGCCGATACGGGGGTCTCCGCTTCAACGACGCAGGCATCTTCGAGCACGCCCACGTCCTCTTCAAATCACATTACTCCAAAACTTCCAAGCGAAGAGCCACCGCCTATGAAGAAACCATCCGTGCTATAGACCGCTTCAATCTCTTCAAAGACTGGAATTAACTTTCCGCAGACAATTCCCTATCGTCCTATGCTCGACCTCAAACTCAACCGCAACCACGCAAACCCTTCTTCGTACGTGACGGAACACATCTTTCCTTCTACGACATCTTCACAGCCGCAAAGTACCTTGCATCCACCCCCAACGCAAGTCCAAAATTTCTTCAAGAACTCTTCTCCCCAGACACGCTCTCCATCATCTCACAACTAGATCCCACCACACTTCATTCCTTTGTCTCCCTTTCCATCGAATATCTCAAGCTAAATCCCTCACCCAACAACCTCCGTCAAACTCGTCTCACCTTCGTCAACTCCGCATACGTCGTCGGCGGTTACATCCCAACACTACACAATTACAACCAAGAACGAAACGAACTCGTCCTCCAAGAACCCTCCGTCCCTCTCCTCCAGCGCATCTTCGCCGTTCCATCATTCGGACTTTCCAGATCACCAAAGTTCTCCCATATCCTTGTCGCAGGAACCAACTCCTCCTCTCCATCCACACCCACTGTATGGGTCTCCAAGCTCATTGCCCTAGTTCGCTTCAAACTACCTTCCCCCTCTTCAAGCTCTTCCACCCCCATTACAAAGGAATTCGCTTTCGTACAATTCCTTGAACTCGTACCACCCCGCGAAAATGTCGATATCACCCTCAACTGCGTCTGCCTTCGGTGTTCAACCGATGACGAGCGGGACCACACCACCGATCCAGTTCCCATCTCCAAACCTTCCACCGACGACAACGTATCTCCTTGGTTCGGCCTCATTCCTTCCACCTCCATTCTAGGTGCAGTCCACGTCATTCGAGAAGACTACCCCGCCCCGCCATTCACTCCTCGTCTTCACTGGCGCTTCCATCGTTTCTACATCAACCGATTCTATCGTGACACCTCTTCAAAGCCTTACGCCCGACAATCTACAACACATCAGTAAACCACCCGTTCCACCAGTAACACTATTCTTCTTCAACTTGTTCTTCATAACCTCCCAGACCTTCCTCCCACTGCGCCTCGACATGATCCGTCGCCTCACCTCTCCCAACATCTCGACTCTCTTTCACCAACCTCTTCATCCACACATCTTCTGGCCGACACGCAGCAACATAACAGTCCAGCACCCCTCCCAGCCGTTTCGTCATATGTTCCAAAAAGTATTCGTCCTTCACGGCCAAGTATATCCTCCGCTTCGAAGGTATCCACAGCGCTACCGTCACTTCTCTATCCCCATTGCCAGCTATACAACGCGGGTCACCCTCATCGCAACCTTCATTCTCCAATTCTTTATGATGTAGCTCTCTCACCCTCTCCCACGCCACACCAATTATATTCTCTACCGCGAGCGGAAGATACTCACCGTACAATGTAGAAAATAACAACTGCCGTCTTCCTCCACGCCCCACATCTGTGTGCATTGCCGTCAAAACACATCTGATCCACGCATCCAAACGAGCCAAATGCATCACTGTCCCATCAACGTACTCCATCTTTCCCTCCATTTACGTTCCCACCTCATATCCCATGAATTCTTCCAACACTTCCACCGCAGCCCCGTTCTTGTAGTACATGTCCCCTTCACTAAACTCTCTCAGCCGCCCAGCAACCTGAAATCCAGAATACGTAAGATCTTCGATTGTTTTCATCCTCCAAGAACATAAACTACCGCTCTTCGCCTCCCCATCCCCCTTGAATTTCGTCTTTGCTTCCTCTAACTGCTTCTTCCACTCAATGTCTAGCTCTGTCCCCTCTCGCGGTCTCATACGTCTGGCTATCAAGTCATATCCAAGCAACGAAAACATTTTGTCCCGTGCCGCACGCTTCCGAACCCCAATCACATCACTCAACTTCTGCTTCATACGTTGCCTCAAACACCTGTCCGCAACAACCTCCCGCACGCATTGATCCTTCCTACCCGCTTCACAAATCGACTCCCATCTCTCCCACTCAATCTCAACGCCAACCAAGTACTTCAATAGTTCATTACTTCCTCCTCGCGACGAAGGCGTATATGACCTCATCTCAGACGCAATCTCAAACGGACATCGAGGTACAATCTCCTTTCCTCCCACAACAAACACACTCCCCTCTTTTCCCTTCCCCAATACTTCGCATCGATTCGTCCAGTTCCTTTCCACACCCTCCGAAGTAAAACAAAGCTCCGATACCTCCACCTTCGCATAGTACAACAACCTATCATATACTACCCTGGCAAACCCATAAAAACCCTCTTGCACATCAACCACATACTTCCTACGCCCTCGCAATTCCTTTTTACCTTCAGATCCCTTTCTCTCCCTTCGTCTCACCTTCATCCCTTCCCGTAAGGTATCTATCAGCAGATTCTTCTCGCTCATCTCTTCTCTCATCCTCTTCAGTTCCTCTTGCGTCAGCTTCAGCGACATCTTTAGGCTGCAGTGGTCCCCTTTGATCTGCCCGAGTTCTGCCTTCAACATATTGACCCTCTCAACTAACGAAGATCGAGACATCACACCAATGTCGTCATTCCCTGCATCTCCCAGAATATTTACAGGCAGGCTTTGCTCGTCAGCAGGTTCACTTGGCGACCGATGAACAATTCATTTTCTCTCTCGCATGCCTTCCAGAGTCTGCGGCGTTCTGCTTCCTCTATCACTATCCAAGTTTTCAGCCATTTGCACCTTTCGCGTCTGCACGAGTGTGCTTGTACGGTCTCCGCTTTTCGATGCTTCCAGTATTCCATCCGTCGCTCTGACCACTTCTTCCACTTCTCGCGTTTCCTTTAAATTAGAGCGGCGTCCCACTCCTTCGTTTATCATATCTCTCGTACATCTCTCCTTCACAATGTGATCCTCGTCATCCCCATCACTGTGTTCCAAGAGACATTTACCTCTCCTCCATATTGATTTCCCCTTGGGGCCGCACCTCTCTTCAGCGCAACTGCCTCTTCCATTTGTTTCCTTTCCGGCAATTCTTCATCTTTATTTCGGTCTTCGACCCGCGCATTTGCTTTCAACCCTCCCTGATCTGGTACCTCTTCCCTTCTCCTAGCAACCGACCCTTTCTTACCCTCCAACCCACCACCAGACCCAGGCATAGATCGCTGTCCTCGAACCGAATGTCTCCCGCCTGCTACATGCGCATGGGCATCAGCCTTCAAATTCTCACTCGTCGTGCGCTCGGATCCGACGTTCTTTGCCCCACCTTTTCCCCCCCTTTTCGAAGCACCTTCTCCTGACCTCCTCCCCGATAATCCGCTCCTGGGAACACATGATTTCGCTTTGCTTTCACTCGCGGTTCGCTCCTCAATAGCCTTTTGCCGCGTCTTAGGCGCACTCGCCGCACCACCCCTTGCCGGGCCTCGCTTCTTTCCCTTTGGCGCCATTCTTGGAGTCAAACATCTTGCGCAAGTGGCTAGTGACGCTCTGGGATGGCGCACGCCGTGTGTTGTCCGGGAAACTCTCGCCACCCAATGCGCACAAAAATCTTTGTTTTTAGTGAAATCTTGAGAATACAATCCTCCGTGGTACCGAAAATGGACGTTTCTGTGTCACATCTATATCGCTTTGTATCTTCTATCCTTACCGAAAAGTGATGTTCTCCTAAGTTAGGACTACACATCCGTTCAAATAATAAGCTTCGCCCTTTAGCCAAGCTGTGGACAAAGGTTTATAACAACAAACTAATCAATGACTATCATTCCATCCTCCACATTCAAATGGGTTTGCCAGTCATAAACATCACCGTATCTGGCGAAGAGTACCTCTCCTTGCTCTATGTTGGCTGTCGCCTCCATCTTAATAAGTTTGTAGTCCGTTATTCCCCCTGGTGTTCGTCCCACTCCCGGTGTCCGTTTCATTCGCACATTAGCCTCCCTTTTTTTCAGGAGGCCATTCACCATGGCATCTAACTGTTTATCTCCTTCCACGTACTTTGAATCGTTGATATACCCCGCAATACAAAAAAGGGCAGGAACCACCCATAAAATGGGGTTTGCTTGTTTTCCATGCCAATTCGTCAGCTGTTTTCGATGAGGAAGTGATTGGAACTGTTGACCGTAGACTTCTATCTCCACCGCATACTTCCGGAAGCGATCCTTCGTCACACCCATGACTCTTTCCCCGTAGGTCTTGTGCACTTCTTTCCGATTCGAAAGGTCATGATAAACCAACGTCCCGTAGAAATAGCACACTACCTCGCCTGCAGCAATTCGACGTGTTGCAAACACTCCAACACCAGCCTTTTCGTGACGAATAGTAGACTTGCCCACTCACAACCCATATTGCACAGCCTCCATTGCCAATAGAGACTTCATGTTCTCCAGATTCATTCTTCCCTGCACCTCCTTCGGCCATCCATCCATAGCTTTCTTCCTTCCCAACTTCCCTAGAATTTCAATTTGCCACAAAGTGGAGAGAAAGTCGACAAGGTGTGGGGGAAGAAGTTGGTACGGTGGAAATCCGTCGACAGCCCTCCATAACACGGTGTGCCTGCTTCTTCCCATTGGGAATGCAGAGGAAATACAATGGGCCATCTTTCGAAGCTCCTGGCTCTTCTCAATATCAGTGTATCCTTCCCGTATTATGGAAGCGAAGCGAACAATAGCGCCATGCCTGGCGTGTTCAAAGCAAGCTTTGTCCGGTTCACACCCCAAATACTTCCGATGCTTGGGCAGTTCCATGCACGCCATCGCTGTCGAGAACGTTCCGGCAAACATGTCGACCACGAGGTCTCCTGGCTGACTGAAGCTGCAAATCAGCTTTTTCAACAGTGCCCTACTCTTCTGTTCCGGTCGCACGCTCTTCCTCGTATACTTCCCATCCGGGTTTTTCACAGACCACATGAGCATCTCACTATTTGACATCGGTGGCACCTGATCCATGATTGCATGATACGCTGGGTATCGTGAAGCAACATAATAGAAGTTCTCATAGTTGACCATCTGGTGCTGTTGTGCATAAGGAACTCCAGAACGAACAGCATGTACAGCGTATTCTGTCGTCTGGTGCAACCGGCAACTTCTTCTCCCAACGTTACCCGTCGTATTACCTAAAGACCGTACGAAATGGAGGGGTTGTTCGTCGACGACAAAGGAGTAACGCATCGTATCAGAGTCATCCATGTAGGTAACGTTCCGTAGCACATCCCGCCACAACGGTACCTGATCCCATGAGCAGAACTGTATAATATGTCCACCAGGACGTAGAAGCTTTGACGACCTCCTCGCTGACCTGCTCATGCCCTTCTCTGTCAGAATATCGTGTTCGCTGTTCTCCAAACGACACTCAGAACGAGTCCCATATGGCGGATCGGAAAGCAGGAACTGTACCCTTCCTTCAATAGATACCTCGCTTTCGCCAGACTTGTTGTCGTCAACTTCGATGAGGTTTTCGAACTTGCAGTTGTGGAGACGGAAGTTGCGGGACATCTCCTTCTCACAATACTTGTAAGCTATCACATCATCCAAAGTCGTAGGGTACGGTGGTGCACGAATCCCCGTGCCTTCGACATCATACGATAAGTTCTGCGACAAAGCTATTGTTTGCAGTCCTTCAGTGGCCTTTGGTGCAGTACCACGTTCCGCAGTACCACGTTCTGCATCCTCTACCATCTCTATCTCTTCCACTTCTTCCAACTCACCCTGATCACCACCTTCCACACGCTCAGCACGTTCGTTCCCACCACCAGCCGTACCAGTTTCTACTGGCCCCATAATGATGTCAACGTCTTCTGCGGGCTCTGGTTTCACAGCTTGATGTACTTTGACATTGCTTCCATGCAATGCAATGAGCTTCAGAGGCTCTATATGGCCTCTTGAACCATAGGGACAAGAGATTCACCAAAGTTCTCAAACCGCAGAGGGAAAAGTCTCGTTCTCGTGATGATGAACCTTTTAAGGGCATCCCAATTGCTGGGAGCAGAGATGTCGAACAGTTTCTCTTGTACCACCACATTAGAAAGGTCACAAAGGTATTCTTTGGCACAAAGGCGAAGCGCTGTATCCACTGGGTCCGGCAGATTCCATGCCCATTTGGTAACGTTTTCTTCTAGGGTGGTGACGTTCTTCTCCTCCGCAAACTGTTTGGAACAATCTTTGTGTTGGAAGCCCATGGAGCGTTGTGCGATATCGGTGGAGACTACACTGATATTGTCGAGTCGAATGTAAGGCAAGATCATAACCTCAACCTTGGGAAACCCGAGGAATTGGGCGAAACAATCCCAAGCCCTGGTCACCAGCTGCACACCATACCCGACTCTCTGACTCTGGGTCATGTCCGACAAACTCACTTTCGAGAACTTCTTAGCTTCCATGCCCCTTTTCCTCTTCCTACCACTTCCTTTCTTATCCACGGCAATCTGTTGCACCATAGACAACCCAATGACCATTTCAAAGTCGGTGCAAGGATCCGTGTGGAAAGCGCAAGATTTCTTGGTTGCTCCCAGAACACGGGACTTGGAAAAGACAGATAGCAACACGTTACGGGGAATTCCTTTAAGCCCTTCCCTTTTACAATAAACCTTCCAAAAGTCCCTTACACGCCTGTCTTCTTCACGGTCCTTTACGTCCACCACTCTTGCCATAAGATAGAGTTGACGTGGAGGGCCTCTGAGAGACATGTTACGGAGCTTTGAGCCCAAATACGAGATATAATCCGGTCCGATGAGAGTGAGAAACATTTTCTTGGCAGAGTCATGAACGTTGCGACTTTGTACGGCGAACTCCACAAAGTCGTTGAGCTTCAAACTTATCGGCGCATCCACATTTTGCCTCGTCGCTGCGTAGTCATCACGAACTGCAAGATAAGCATCAATAAGCTCTTCTCCGGTTCCGTGCATCTTGAATGAACCTGTTTCCTTCGGATTATGTTTCTCTTCGTTTTGGGTCGAGGACCGTGGTCCAAGGTGTCATGGTGCTCCATCGCGAACATGATGGAGCGCCAGGACTCGAAATTCTAATTAAAATTCATGCCTGGCGCTCCATCGTGTTCGCGATGGAGCACCGCGACACCTCGGACCATGGCCCTCGACCAAACAAGTATCAGTTTATTTTTTTTTTGCAATGCAAGTAATTGGGAGGGGAATTGCAGGGATGCTACGTTGACGACAATGGATGTCATGAAACGTCTTGAAAACGATATATAGTGCTTACGTCCATCTCTTTGGAATAAGCATACGTGATCACGGGAGCATTCGACGTCAGCGGGTGCCAAGAAAACGCAAGCGCGACCTTTGAAGTACTCAGACATGGATTCCACTGGGAATAACATAAACGCGCCATCACGGAAACGGACTCCGAGGAAGCCTGTTTCGCCGAAGAGACGTGTTATCGACATGCTGACCATGCGAGGCAAAGCGAAGAGCCGGGGCGCCACCCGAGCTGCCAGCCACCCTGAGCCATCAATTGGGAGCAATACGGGTCAGGTGCTTAAGGGTGATGCGGAGGTCAATCTGTTCGTACGATTTGGGAGTAGTGATGCGAAGGTGAAGGTAGGAGAGGCGACATTGCGCGGTGTGGGGGTTGCTGGGGGGCCGGGGACGAGACTCTGTCGTTCTCTATACAACCATCCCCTTTCCTCTACGCAGAGACCTGGAGAGGACTTGGTGGTTATCTTTAAGACAAATATTACGTCACACCAAGATGAGAAGTACCCTTATGTTTTTGGGGGTTCTGAGGAACCGCCCGCAACTTTGAAGGAGATGGTTTCAGCGTGTTTATATGCATGGGACACTGCGATGATGAGTGTCAAAAATGAAGGCGGAGAGGGGAATGAGTGGGTTCCACCGCAGTCAGGAGCAAATTTGAAGACTGTCCACAGAATTACAGCTTCCAGGACCAATGCAAGACAAGTCAAGCGCCTTCCCGCTGTTGCTGGTACACCATCAAGCATTTTGGTGACCAAAGCGCCAGTGAAGAGCCTTGAGAGCGGTGGAGAGGCTCCGGTGAAAACACGTCAGAGCGGTGGAGGAGCATCAGGTGCTCTCGCGGGCGGCTCTGGAAACCGAGAAGGCCCTGAAGTCGGAGCAAGCTCCGATGATGACGTCATAGAGGTGCCTGTACTCTCCAGGAACGATCTTGATCCGGAGGAGAGGGTTTTATATGATGCCGGTGATGCTGTTCCTTCGGAAGAGGTGGATAACAGTTTGGGTACCTTAGACATCAATCGAGATGATTATGACCAGCACAATTGCGTAATCGATATCCACAACATTCGATTTCTGAAGAACATGGTTCGTTCGAAGAATGACAAACATCTTCGAGATACTTCGAACAAACTGAGGAAATTCGGCTGGCTCCCTTCTCTTGGGTCGATTGCGGTGGCCCTGGTGGAGGATGTGCCGGTTCGTGACGCTATTGATGCGACTGGGCATTTGATTGTTCCTGTGGTTTTGGTGGACGGCTTCCATCGAGTGATTGTTCTACTGGACCTCGAGCAGGATGGTGCGAGATGGGCACAGATTACTGCTGGTTTGAACGTCACGTTTTGGGAACGGAACGACGGCCGGAGAATGACATTGAATGAGGTGTTGTGGCTGGGGAATATGTTGAATGATTTGAGCTCCAATGTTCTGGTGATGTCTTTCGCAGATAAGATTCACATTGCTGTTTCGTTTATTCGTAATGGCGTAGAGCAGGATTGGTATGAGTTCTCGAAGCTTAAACCAAGCCAAATCAAAGGGGGTGTTGTGGAGCAGTGAGACGAAGGGGAAAGAAGGGAAGATACGTCATTTCAATCGCCATTCTGCTCTTGCTCTGAAGTTTGCGCGTAATCCCGGTCTGTTAGAGTTCTTCCATGTGGTTTGGCAGGAGACGCCTCAAATTGGAATCACTCATGTGTCTAGTGATATTCTGCTTGGAATGTCAGGGGATAAGTTTCGTTTTACTATCCAATGTCTACAGGCACATGTTCGAGTGAGGTCGGCGGCCACTGTGAAGATGGGACCGTTTGAGGATTTCCGAAAGTAGTTCTTCGACTGCGCTTCTAGAACGTATGACATTTGCAGTGAGCTGGGGAGTTCCATGAAGGAGAAAAAGAATGTACAGGAAGTGATGAATACCGCGGTTACCATCGGCGACTCTGACCAGACTGTGTCAAAGTATATCATATCTTGTCTGGGGAAGTGGTATACGACAGGGAAACGCAGTTCACTGGAGTCCAGAGTGATTAATAAGGTGAAAGAGGTTCGTAGGATGTTGTCCAGCGCTTTTTCGGGCATGCAGGGACAGGATGCTACTGCTCCTGCTCCCTCTGCGGCCGATGTGGACGTGATCGAGTTGCTTGGTCTGAATGAGGAAGCTGCTCAGAAGCTTCCAAACGCTGACCAGGAGGCTCGAAGAAGTAAGCGAATATCAAAGAAGCGTAAAGTGGAGGTGCTGGACGAAGATGAAGATGAAGAGTCAGTTGATTTTGAGCCACTGGTGAAGAAACAGAGACGATCGAATCGTAAGCCGAGTGCACGTGGTGTGAAGCGACTTGGCTTTGGTATCTCGCAGGAGGTGGTGGAGGTGCTGCGTAGTATGGCAAGGAGAGATTTGAAGACGTGTTTGACAGCACAGGAGATCATCGTGCTCGAGTCAAGCGAGGATGAAGCTCAGGAAGACTTTGTGGATGATGAGGAAGACGAGGCAAAGGAGCAGCAAACCGCAGGCAGCTTTGACGATAAGAATCCTGACAAGCTTCCAGCTGGCTTACGTACGCCAGGAGAGCTGGCTATGGGAGCGGACATGTCTTGGGTGGACCTGGTATACTCGTTGCCCAGTGAGTGGCCTGCAAGCGGAAATGCAGTGAAGCATTCCCATCCATGGATGCAGAGGATAAATCTGAGGAAGCACCATCGGGCGTAGTGCCTATCACCAGATGACTTCCGAATGGTTCGTCATGCTGTGTACTGGCATGCATCGCGCAACATGCACAAAGAGATGGGTACTACGGCACGTGCAGTGCTGGGCATGAAGATGCCGTCATCAGGAACGGCATCGAATGAAGAGGAAGCGTTATGGATGGCCGCTTTTGAGAGAGAGGACTTGGCTCGTGTTTACTATGCGAAGAAGAGAGTGGAGCGGTCGGAGAGAGGGTTTTGTGTGCTGGAGAATTTCGGGACAGATGGAGGCATGGCGAGTGAGGATTCGAAGAGGGGACTGCAAATGGACGAAGATGTGATAGGAGAACTGATGGACTTCTTCGAACGCGACTTTGTTTCGCAACCGGATCTCACGAACAAAGCGAATCGTGTTTTCTGGAATATGATCATCAATGAAGGAGGGGTAAAGGATGTTAAGAATGGTATCAAGGCGGTGAGGCGTTTCATCACAACCAAACGAGGGATTGCGAACAGAATTGAGGAGCTTGAAAACGGTGCGGTTCTTGCTCGAAAGAGAGCCATGTTGGATGCAAGGCTCGGTCAGATTGCAGCGGCTCTCGGGTTGTCTGAAGGTTAAACGATGTATGCCCCTCACACGGGTGGCCGTATCCTTTGTACTGGAGAGGATTGTCCGAGGCAGGTGCTAGACACGGATTTCAGGGGTTTGACGGAGAATGACAGGATGAGAAATGTGAACCCGGGGTATTTTGCAATTGCATCGGGACCGGATGCGTTCATGATTTGGGTTTGTGAACGGCCACATACTCTAACAATGACACAGGGTAGCTTGAAAGAGCTTTCGGCTTCTATGATGGTTCGGAAGTTCAGAGTTCCACCGTTTTCTGTGTTCATTGGAACAAGGGATGTATTTCATGCTGGGGCTGGGTACAATGATGCAATAGCGAAAGGCTATTGCATGCGATACCATATGTACTTTGTACCTGAGGGATACAATCTCCTGGATACGGTGCATAGGCAAAGCGGTTTTCGCCCTCCCTTTATTAATGATGAAGAGGACCGTGGCGATTTATGTGAGGTGGGAGGAGGGGAAGAGGAGCGGCGAGATGAAGCTGACGATAGAGATGTAGTTATGCAAGAAGCCGAAGGTGAGAACCCCTCGGATGAGGAGGACGATGAGAATATACTGAAACCAGCGGAAATGAACACTGATGGAGATTATGAACAGGGCGATGACAATGAAGGTGAAATGGTTCCTAAAGGAGCAGAGGGTCTGATAGGTGAGGACGATGAAAGCGATTGATAATGATAAATAAACTAGTGATATACATTTGTTATATCTGATGATTGCTTTTTGATCTTTATAATGAATGTTTATAGTGAATGTTTATAGTGAATGGGAGAGGTTTAATATGATGGGGATTACTTTATATGCGGCTTCATTCGAATGATGCGTAATAATGAAGGGATAATGTCTACAAAGATTTCGCTGTGTTATATTCCATAAAGAAAGGTCTACAAGTATGGGAAGAAACTTGGGGTGGGTGTATTGGAGGGGAGAATGAAGGGGCAGCTCATATGAAACACGAATGGATGTAAAATTGAGTATGGGATTATGTATAAGAATTGAAGGTGATTTTACGGATGTGAAGGATCCCGTTGTTATAGCCAAATACCGCGATTGTCCATTCTGTTGATATAGAGAGTATTTGTTCTTTTCATACATGAATGCATTGTAGCGTGCTTGTTGTATGAAGAAGAGTGAAGAGGGTGAAGGCATTATCGTGTAGAGGTTCAAAATATTGTTTTGTGTGTTGGGAAGGACAAGGGGTGAGCAAATGAGAAGATGATAAGCTGTGCATTTACGCAGTGACAAAATTGGTTCAAGTGAAGAGGTGGGACATTCATTATCAACTTTTGAAAATTCATTCACGACTCTTGAACATTCATTCACGACTCTTGAAGATTCATGTCATTTGAGAACATCCACAGGCACCATGACTACTATTCGCAATTTTCGGTCAGTGAGCTTGGGGTTGGGACGATGATGGGAGGGGATGGTGGGAAGGGAGGTGCGGGCGAGGGTGGTCGAGGAGGAGGGGTAGGGGGAGGTGGAGGGAGACGAATGGATGGGTTCTACTGCAATGTGAAGGAACTATTGAGGAGCGCTGGGGGAGGGCTTAAGGAACGTTTGGATGAGTGTATTGAGGAGGTAGTCGTGGAGTTCGGAGGGATGGTTCTGAGTGCGTCGGAGGAAGGAGTGCCGATGGGTGCTGTGGCTGAGTTGCGCCGGAGGGTGAGGGAGGCTGGGGTGTGGGCAGAGCAGCACATCGATGGGGTTGTGGCGTGTGTGGGAGAGGAGCTGGGGAGGCTGTGGAAGGAGAATGAGGAGTTCCGAGGACGGATTTTGGAGTTGGAGAAGCGCCTTTTACTGGTGGACAGGGCTGTGCATCTAGTCGAGGATATGCGGAACAAGATGTAAGGAGGTGGAGGGGAAGGTGGGGTGGGAGGTGCTGTCGGGAGTGGGTCTCCGGTTACTCCTGGAGGTAGAGGGGGCGTGAAAAGGAAGTTGGAAGAGAAGGACGAAGAAGTATTGGAGGTTAAGAGTCGGTTGAAGAGGAGGCAGGGAAAGAGGGAAGAGGGCGAAGAAGGCTAGTGATGTTTAGGAGTGTCGTTGAGGCTGTTAGGACGACGGAATGGGTGGTATTGGAATCTGATGCGCGGTGTGTCCGGTGTGTGAAAACAGAGAGAGCTACCCAGATGAGTTCCTGAGGATGAGTTGGAAGTCAAACTACGGCAATATGAAGTTTGAAATTCAAAAGATTGAAATAAAAATGTTAGTTTTGGTTGGGTGCTCGAAATGGCGCTCGCCGCGCAGCGGCCAGCGCCATTTCGAGATCTGTATCTAGCTTTTAGTGGAGAATGAACTTCCCCCAAACTTGAAACTAGCGATGCGCAGTGCAGGTGAGGCAAGGCTCTGTAAGATATGGAAGTGTGAATTCCAAGAAAATTCTTTTTTTACTTGGCAAGTGCTAGAAACTAGCAGAATCTATCATTTTCGTAGTATTTTTGAGCTTTTGCCTAAGAAACTTGCGATCTAGCACCTCTATCTAGCATTCCGAGAACACCAACGTACGGCATACCACAAGGGCGCGCCAAAATCTCTCTGCCAGTGTTCTTTGCTAAGTTTTTAACGGGTTGCCACTCGTGCGTGCAATCGTAAATAGGTTAGACAAGCAAAGTGGCAGCCAATCAGCTTCGAAATTTGTCACTGCTGCTGCTGCTGCAAAACTAAAGAATTGGCGCCAATTGCCAGAACAGTGCAACAATTACCGGCTGGAACGGGTACAGTAGTGACATTTATCTGCCGCACACACACGCCCTTGCAACTTCTCTCCACCCCCATGCACTTCGGATAAGAGTTCCTGATAACCGCAGAGCAGGGTGAATATCACCCAGCGTGAGAGAACTCACCCTGTTGCAGGCAAAGATTCTCTGCTCCAGGGAGAAAGTCACCCAAACTAAGGGTGATTTCATATAGTTTGGGTGACTTTCACGCTTTTTTGAGCATTTAAAGTTACTCTGTTGTGACATTCTGCCTAGCGCAAGCACTGCATGCTCACCTTGAAAAATAATGTCGATGCGGCTTCCAAGCCATTGCGCTCTTCAAAAGCAACCGTGTCGATAAAACTCGATTATTGGCAAAAGCGATAAAGCGGTAGGTACAGCTAGTATCGAAAAAACTGTAGTAGTTTTGCTTATTATAGACAAGTTGATGTAGAAACGTGGGTCGGGGAACAGACGAGATGCGAGGGCCGAGCTCTGTTCTCTCCCTTTTTTACCCGTGGAGAAAGACGCTGGTCTTCGTTCTCTACTACAATTATCCTAAGATACGTGCATCAATGCGGCATTGTCAGCAACCATCCCACCATCCCCAAAGATGGTGAGATGGTCCGTTGTATCTAAACTCTCCTCACCATCTGGCCAGGATGGTGTGAGGAGTGCATCTTTCACATTCTCTCTTCTTTTTGTATTGTTTACAATTGCCGCGTAAAATCACGTATAACTAATTCATGAATATCTTAAATGCATTTGGCAGTAATTAAGGGTTGGTTCAAAGCATCACAGTTCTTAACTTTTGTAAAAGAATCGGCGGGGTTGGTATCCGCAGTGACATATCCAACATCAGAGATTTCGTGGTCGGAACAGGCTTCACGACCTGCAGAAATATCGATCATGAGTCGCTTTTCAAATGTGGACGAGCTTTTGGTTATTACGTCGAATAGGCTTTTTGAGTCAGTCAACATCGTGATCGGGATTTTCTTTCCGAGTATAGACTCTAAGTCATGTTTGATAACGTAAGCAACGTCGAATGCATCTGCAAATGCGTATAGTTCGCCTCCTAAGACTGATCTGGTAGCTCGCCGTCTTCTGTGACTTGAAAAGTGAAGAATATTGCAGTTCTTGTACTTGTCCACGAGAAGAATGATGAATCCGATCTGGAATGAGTTGTCCGTATTATTGGCGAATGATGAATCGGAATAGACCTTAAGGCGAAGTGAATTGACATCAAGTTTAACATACTTCAGACTTACATTTTGGCTTTGCTGAATAGGTTTTACTACTTTGTTGATGTTTTTCAAATCTTCCTGTGAGAAAGATTGTTCTGTAATTTGAGCGGCCATGTTGACAGCACAGCAAATATCTGGTGGCGTGAGGGTCAACCAAGCAAGTGTATGCCTTAATTAACGGCAATCAGAGAAGTTTCAATCTTTTGGAAGAATTCGCAATCGTTTGGCATAATGTTCCTGACTTAGTGAAAATCCCTTATCGGTTGTGCGTACTCTTACGTCAGCAAACAGAGCGGAATCCATTTCCAAGTTCTTTGATTCAAACTTCTGAACGGTGAATTTTGCCCTTTGCAGGAATTGATCGTTTCCACATTGAAGGAGGTCATCTACGTAAACACTTGTTAAGCCAATGACCTCTGACTGTTTGTGTTTCATAAATAGTGACAGATCTACTTTTGTCGGTTTCATTCGTAGGTCTTCTTTCAGATGAGTGGTTATTGTTCTGTAGCAATAGTCTCCAAACTCTGAAAGCCCATAAAGAGGGCGGGGAAGTTCCAGTTCTTTTGGAGGTTTCAAGTAATACCTTACGCATGAGCTTCTGTGCGGATTGCAAGTAGGCTTGACGAACATCTGTGTTCCATATTCTATATCCCAGAATAGTGGCGATAGTAACGAGAACTCGGGCGGAATATTGTCTTAGATTAGGAGAATCGTGGACGATAAGAGCTTTTTCTGGATCTTTATGCCCTTGGGCGACAAATCTGGCTTTGAATATCTCTTCATCAATTTCCGGGTTTTTGATGGCGAGCACAAATCGGCCAGTAAGAATATTGGCGTCTTCTGACACTTCGTCTTGTCTAATGACTTTCCATGTTCCACGGGATACTAATCCTGCCAGCTCTCTTTTTTGGCTTCACTGAATACTGGTATGTTCCGACGGTGATCGGAAGGACCTAAAACTTCAGTGATTTGAACATCATAAACTTCAAAAACACCAGGAAGTGTTGGTTCGAGACAAATATGAAGGGTGTCCATTAGTTCGTCTCGATGGAAGGATTTGACTTGCGCAATAGAATGTTGGACTGTTTCTCCACTGCGATTAATGAAGACCTGCTTCTCGTCAATTTTCACAATTTTGTATGGTCAGTCCATTTTATTGGCTTCAAGTCCTCACGATAAACCAGAAGTTCTTGTCTAATCTTCAAGTTTGTGGATGCGGCAGATGGAATGCAAACAACGATAGCACGGTGCAAACGAAGCTCCGAAGTGATTGTTTCCGTTTCAGTGCGCGCGATTTGAAGAGCTCTCATTCGCTCTTCATGATCTGGAAGTTCTGTGCCAAAGGGTGGAAAGCGAGGAAGAACTCCAAATAGGAGTAGCAAAGGCAAAAGCCCTTCGAGTTTCATTGCATCGTTCATAGA
Organism: Gracilariopsis chorda; assembly: GCA_003194525.1. Taxonomy (NCBI): domain Eukaryota; phylum Rhodophyta; class Florideophyceae; order Gracilariales; family Gracilariaceae; genus Gracilariopsis; species Gracilariopsis chorda. The sequence goes on along the minus strand of NBIV01000035.1, from coordinate 187,150 downwards.
CTTGACAGCAAGTCGAAGAGCTAGAGCGATAGGGACGTTGGGCTCGCTGTAGCGAAGTTTCTGATAAATACGACGTAAGGGTTCATGTTAGCTTTCACCTGGTCCAAGAGAGTTGTGATTTTTAACTCCTGATAATTGTAATATGATTCCAGCCATGCTTGTCAGTTCTTCCATCGAGCGAATGAGAATTGTCTGGCTTTATCCAATTTCATTTTGTCTGGACATCCAGTGTACAATGTAGCCCAACAACTGAGAAATGCGTACCAGATTGCTTCAGTGGTTTGATTCTTGAGAAAAACTGCAGAGATGAAGTGCGTTTGTGCATCAACAACGCGTAGAACTGGCATTTTGTCCAAAAACATATGATCCAGAGCAATTTCACTGTTGAATATTATTTTGCCTGGAATGGATACTTGAAAGGACTGTGGCTGGGGTGTAAAACGTTGACACGTAACACATGATTTTGAAAGACGCTCGATGAGTTTCCTAGTTTCGGGTGTGGCATTTTCTGGCTTTGCTCGGGAGATCAAGTTGAAAAACTTGTTTGCGCTTGGATGGTAGAAGTGCAAATGCATTTTTCGGAGTTCATTCTTTGTGTACAGTATCTCAGAGAAGTCCCATTCTAAGTACATATTACCAAATTTATGCATGATTGGTATCGACCAATTGAACTTCTTGCTGAGTAAAATGTTGTCCACTTTGTGAGGTAAAAGAGCGTGTAGGTCCAAAATATCGAGTCCAATAAGAAGGGGTACAGAGGCGTCAACGACGTCAATCTCTAGTGGAAGGAAACCGTTTTCAGGGATTGTAATGCGTACTTGCATGGTTCCACGGCTGAAGTATACCCCATCTCCAAATCTGAAAACTTTGTCGGAGTGGTTCAGCTTAAATGGAATGCCTACAAGATTACAGTACGCTTGTGCTTGTTGTTTCCCCAGTACGGATCGTTGTGCACCAGAGTCCAGACATGCGCCCACATATTCGCGTCATGGGTGGAATGAGCCTTTCTTCACGTTTTGAATGTCAACAAAGTTCCAACGAGGTGTTTGTGAACTGTAGCGAGCTTGCTTGCGTGTACAAAAACAAATGATTCTGGGTGTGCCAGTGGAGGACTTGTCTGGGGCTTTTTTGTTCTGCTGCTTTGGAACAGCATTACGGCAGAAGTCATTAGTACTCCCAGTAAAACATCCTCAAGGCAATTCGAAAGAGATGGGTCGTTACTTTGCGTTTCACGATTTGGCGCAAAGAATTGTTCGGAAGGGTACGGCTTTGTGTCGTGCTTATTGTCGTCAAAATCAGCATCGCAAGCGAAAAGGTTTCCGCGCTTTCAAACTCATCAGAGTCACTGGAATCTTCGAGCTGTTGACAACTTTCGGATAGAACACGTTTTAAAGCCTTATTCTGATCTTTGTAGCCATTGCGTTGCAAAAGTTGAACACGGTTGGCATCGTTGTTGGTGAGTTTCTTGCCTTGCCGGCACTCAGCTATTACATGCCCATATTTACCACAATTCCAACAGTTAACGTTCCGTTAATTTTTCGATTGACGAAACGTTGCCCTGTTTGTGGAATTCGGAGGGCGTGTGCATCGAGATTGGCCAGCAAAAAAAGGTCTCACTCGTGTCAGGGTTCTGAAAATCGTTGGTGGAGAGAGACTCTAATTGAAGACTCTTCTGATCTCGCATGCGACCAATTTTCTCCTCTTGGTCTAGTTGAATTGTGGCTTCCAACTGTCCATAGAGTTCGTGATAGCTAATCAGTCCAGCATTGACTCTGCTGCAGGCGTCTCAGGCCCAGGAATGACCAATAACAGCATTATGCAAATATTCGATTCTGTTGCGCTCGGATCGGCAGTGCATAGGGCCTTGTGGGGACAGCTTCGAAATTTCTTCATGTAGTTTCTCCAAATCATCGCTTAATGAAGAGCTCTTTGAAACAAATTTTGGATTCGTAGGTTTCGTACATAGGCAGTAATGCGGTTTTGACGGGAGAGAGAATTATATCCCTTTTCCATGACTGCCGAAGCTTCCCTGACGCTTCGCACCCTGCCATCAACGTTTTGTACATAAAAACAATTTGCATTTCCACGTAAAAGGTGGTGTAAGTATTGGACTCTTTGGTGGTTGGATAGATTGTAATCTAAAGCGGCATACTTATATTCGCCCAGAAATTCCTCCCAACATTCGCCAAGGGCTCCTGAGAGTCTGGATGATTCGTCTTTAAAACAGGATGCGATATAATGAGCTACCTTGTCCCTGTTGTCTCCGAAGTTCGCTTTTGGTTCATTGTTGGCTATTGAAGAGCGCCAGGGCTGACGTTGGCGGTTTTGCTCAATCGCACGCTTGGGTGGAGAGAGTTCGCACATTGGCTCAGGTTCGACGTTCTCTTGAGTTTCGGTGCTCCCGGATGGTTGGTTTCGGGTGTTTGGGGCAACGGGCGGTGTTTGCTGGAATAAATCTATTGCAGCAAAAGCATAGTTAAAGTTTGACTCTTCATAAATAGTTTTATCTATTATTTTCAAGAGATGATTACTTTCATGTTCTGCAAGAATTATTCCTCGATCTTCTAGAAACTTTGCAAATTTACGCATTAACAAGCCATTACTCTAAATAGAATAAGTAAGTAATTTGTCTGGCGGGTATTCGTTCCTTAAAAGATCGATGATCTGAGCAGGTGTAGCGTCGGCATTGTTTTCTTGCATGTTCTTAAGAAACTCAATGAATTGGCGTTGCTGTGGGTTAGCATACCTTACGTTGCTCGTAAAGTTTCCATTAAGTGGAGACATGTTGTAATAATTAGCAATAATACTTCGTTTCTTACCTATTACTTATAGTACTATTTTTTACAAATTAAACAACTTTATTATACTATACGAGTATGTTTTACAGTTGAGTGTAACAGCAAACGAAGATTTATTTATTTAAATTTTTACGGTAAAGCACCTTATGGTGATCCTTGCCGTTGATGTGGCGGTTAAGGTGGTGGTGTGACTCAAGGTGACGGTCACAACTCTTGTAGAACAGAGGATTACGCTTGTTCTGTAAACGTGTCTTGTGACCGCGTGACTGCTTGTGGTCAAAAAAAGTTTTCGCAGAATTGCACTGAATATCGCACAATTTGCAATATCGTTTTGCACGCGCGATGTTACTTGTACGCGTTTTCGGTTGACACTTGCCGCGGTATAGCTTATCCTTTTTGATAAGCAGTTTTTGTATGGTGGGTTTCGATTTAGCTGGCGGCTTGACACGTGACACACGGGGCACGGAGACTTTTTCGGCTTCCATATCGATTATGATCGGATGGCGGCGGGGCAGGGTGTAATGCTCGCTGTAGACGTCACTGTCGGCCAGGTGCTCGAGCACGGTTCTACACGTTGATGTATTTTGATTGGTTGATGGTTGATTGTTGGGCGGTGCCAACAGTTGAGGAGGCGGTCGGGTATCCAGCAATAAACTGCAGTGCTGGTATGTTGGATTGTCGGGTTCCTCCACTGTAATATTTTGAAAGTTGGTGACTACTTCAACGGTACGCCCTGATTGGTTACGAGGGACAATAGCGTTAAAATAGATTAGCCACTGTGCAAACTAGAAATAGAAAAATCGTGTATATTAGTAATCAGGTCTTATGCGTTCTTCACCTTAGCTTAACAATGCCGTATTACAATAAACAGAGTTTTTCAAATTTGCAGAGAGCTTATTTGAACTTACTTTAAATCAAAATAACGAGCTTCCGGTTAATTCCGGAATGTCGATAAAACTCGATTATTGGAAAAAGCGATACTGCGGTAGGTACGGCTAGTATCGAAAAAACTGTAGTAGTTTTGCTTAGTATAGACAAGTTGATATAGAAAAGTGGGTTGGGGAGCAGACGAGAGGCGAGGGCCGAGCTCTGTTCTCTCTTTTTTATACCGGTAGAGAAAGACGCTAGTCGACGTTCTCCAATACAATTATCATAAGATGCACGCATCGATGCGGCATGTTAAGCAACCATCCCACCATCCTCCGGGATGTCGAGAAGGCAGAACGCTTTTTCACCATCCCCCAAGATGGTGAGATGGTCCGTTGTATCTAAACTCTCCTCACCATCTGACCAGGATGGTGTGAGGAGTGCATCTCTCACAAAGCCCATTTATGCGCCATACAGAGCGCACTAAGAAGCTTCAAAGCGGAGTATATTGCTCGAAAGTGTGTATGATGCGCAGGTGACAGGCCCTGCGCATGACTGCCTCAGCCGCCAGTGCCACTGCGCTTGCCGACGGTGCGATTCACTACTATCAGACGTTTTGAGACAGTAACATGCGTCATGAATTGTTTTTGCTTCCTTTTCACATGCAACAACCTTTCAACTGTCTACTACTGTCATATCTTTCTTTGATGTCCCGAAACGGTTTGTACGCAGTTGTCGATTGCTTTACCTACGCAAAAAAACGAGGTGAAAAGAAAAGTTCTCATCAGGCTGGTACTTCTCTCATAACGTTTACTGGCGGGGAGATGTAGTTATAAGGATTCTACAATTTGTTTTGGATTTAGTTTCGACCCCATCGTTCTGTTGGGCCTCCATTGCCGACAACGTCTCTTCACTTGCCAATTATTATTCATCAGAAATTTTTGTGTGTTGTAGAGTATCTTTGTTGTGCCAAATGTCCCAGAATTTCTTACAGATCGCTTGCTTGCATACTAGGCACCATTGTTTCATTCTACGTCCCCCTTTCTCCCTTACCGTTTGGCGGTTACGTTTCAATTTCCCGCTTTAATAACATTAAAGTGCAATAAACATGCTTACCAATTACCTTCGTATGTAAATGAAGCTCTTAAACGCGTCGAATTGTCATCAACTTGAGTATATTTTATCGAACGGCCGAGTTCGAACCACAGGCGCAAGCGCAGTAGTTCGTAGGATAGCGCTGCTGGAGTCCAATAGGATAAGCAGTGGCTGGTTGGTGCGATGCGCTGAGGTCCAGAGAACAAGCGAACGCGGGGTAGCACGGCAGGCGCGGTAGGCGCGGACGTAGCTGAGGAAGATAGTTGAATCAAGTAAAGGTTGTTGTTGTTTTTATTGGCAACAGATACTACACTCTCAACTGCTAGTTAAGTAAAACCAAGTATGGAGCTACACGCATATGCAATGATCACACTTTCAAAAATGCCATACATCACTTTCAATTCATCATCATCATCATAGACATCAAACATACACTTCAATGTACACTTCATCAGACTACAGCCTTCTCCTCCAGTTTACACGATGTCCAATCACGTTGAACTTCCACATATTTAGCCACAACATCTTTGTAATAGACCAATTCATCTGAAGTTCTTGCTCTTAGAGCACGTATAGACAAACACGTTCTTATCATATTTGAGTTTTGTAATTGTTCGAAGTAGCGCTCTTTGAACTCCTTGCGATTCCACGGGCATAATCTCCAAAAGATTTTGTTCAAGAGATTGCATTTCGCACTGCACGATAGCCCCCATAACGTGTCTGCCTGCCTCAAAATCGTTCTGCAGTAGACCCTTTCGTTTCCTTAAAAAACAATGATAACCTATTTCGGCATCATTGACCTTTGCAAACAGCAATCTCTATACAACACAAACAGTAAGATTTTCAACGGAGTTTGTGTATGAAAATGACTTAATTGCTCGGCTGAACTCATCTAATCCTACTTTTGGATCATTCCAGTAAACCAATTCCGTTGAAAGTATCATTCTTGCTGGAGATAATGCACCATTTCTTCCTACAGGCGCCCTGTACATGCCGCTCGAATTGTAAAACGAAGCAAAGTAGTACAGATCAGATGCATATGAGTCAAAGAGTAAGCTCTGGTACTTCTTGGGAATAGCTACCACGGGTTTCGCAATCCAGTGAAAGGTACTCATTCTTATAGAATGCAAGCAGTGCAGATGGTCTGCTTTCACCGACGATGGGACCGATACAAAAACTTCATAGACAATCTCCCCCACTCCAATGTTGCTACCTTTTGCCAAAATGGAGAGAACATGATCCACCTCGAATGAAGCGAAATTATGTAGACATTGCAAGCGATATTCCGAAGTAGGTATTAGTTTGTGAAACAGTTTCATCGCCCTATCATGTACAACAACATTCTTGATAAACCAGAGGGAGCCGAAGTCTTCCATAAACTTTCGAGCATCCTATACAGTTCGCAAAGAGTCATTGTTCTGATATCTAATGTAGTGACGACAAATTAGTTTGCAGATGTTGGGGAATGTAGTGCTGCAACACCGTCTGGACTGTCTGAGAGAAGTAGGACTTATTCGATGATATTTAACAAGTGGTTCGATTGTAATCTACAGAGCAGCATTCATTAATTAACTAATCTTCAGATTGATTACAAGGAGGAGACATTGCGGGTTGGTTGAGGAAGAAAGGCAAATTGCGCAATATCTGAGACTCATTAAAGGTTCCTTTCTTAATTTTTGCGATGGAAACTACAGATTTCATCTCCCATGCGTCTATTGAACTACGTAGAAGAGACTTTTGTAGTTTCTTAGTTAAAAATGAAACATCATTTTCCTCTTCTTCGTTTTTCGCCATCCCATTGTCAATGATGACTCTTCCTGCAGCAATGTCATCCATTAACATAGTGATCCTTTAGATAAGCTGCTGCTTTTGCTGTTGTACTACAATAAGTACAGTAAAGGTGTTGTAATGTTGATGATGCTGCTGATGAGGGTAGATTTGAAACAGAGAAGATGATAAAGATGGTGAAAGTTTATGCCGGACTAGATGGTTGAAGTCATGTACCCTTTGCCTTTTATAGTAGACTAGACTAATGCATATTTTACGGAGGCATTCTTCTGTGAACCTGAAACGGACTCTTTGCCGTACTCGGCACCTACTCAATACTACATAATTTGTGTAGATGACTGAAAGTTGCGTGGGTGCCCAATATTTTATCCACGCAAGCATATCATTTGCAATTTGGCAAATTGACGGTATCTGTAGCCAGCCGTGCTTGGCTAAGCAGCTTCATCAATGTCGGATGTTGTTCTGGTCCCTCCAGAACTGTACAAATACACGTGTTTGACTTGCGCTCTGCCCTCGTCGGAGAGGCGTGTGTTCCGTATCGGTAGTACTTAGCAAAGGCCTAGCGCCACGACCGTAGACGGAGAGGGGCATCGAAGCTATCCCCAAGTTTCCCACATTGATCACTACGGCTATTCATTGTAGGCACTTCGATCATCCCCTGATCGCCCATGATCCACCAAGTTGGTCCATCGAACGGAAGACATATCTACATGTCTCAGGCACCAGACGCGACGCTAAGGATTACGACGCAAGGTACATCATTCGTAGCGACCTCTGTTAACCACCCGAAACTTCTTGCAACCCCTTCGGAGTGAGTCTGCATCTTTCTGCAAATGTATGATCAGTTCAGAAAGACAGTTACTGCGCGCCCTGTGCAGCTTACCAAAAGCGGTTCAAAAGCGACCGAGGCAATGTGCCCCGTCAACCTCAAGTACTGTATTGACCATGAGTATGTCGAGTCCGCGATTGCGCTCGACCTCATACCACATGTCAATTCGTATAACCATCTTACCGATTCTAATCTGAAAAAATATCTCGATGGCAACGCTGAAGCGTCTCAAGACTCGCTCACTCTGGAGAGTCTTGATGCGATCTTCGATCGCGAACTCCGCATGGATATGAGCGACAAAAGTGCTCGCTCACGCATGGAAGCTCTATTCATAGCTTAACACGCACTACTTCGCCGTGACGGTATTTCTTGGCTACTGAACGCCAACCAGAAGGTAGCCGTCGGACACACGCTGTCTGCAGTTAAACCGAAGACTCTCTGAACCCGGTTGGAATCGTACCTCGAGTTCACACATTACGACCTCCGTAAGGATTTCAAATAGTTTATGAAGCATTCCTTCAAAGTTTCTGAGCCGTTCCAACTAGTGGATACTGAAGACGTCGTTAAAGAAACGAACTGGAAGCTGCAGCGGTAACCATGAGAGTAGCTGTTACGGAAAAAATCGTGACAAATGCATAAGGACTGGAAAAGGAAGTAAATCTTGTCCGCTTCTGGATTGTCCGTACGGTAAATGAAAGTCCCTGGGACTACGGTATCTCATGAAGGAGTACCTTAACACCTCTCGAGATGAGCGCGAAAAGATGCTCGCCGATCTCGCTGCATGTAGGGCATCCGACGGACCGTCCCGGTCGACGCGTAGCCAAACACGTTTTACCCAACCACCTGGTTCTACTACAGACACTTCAGGCAATCTGTCCGGTACAACTGGTCGGATCCATCCTGCCAATGCCGATCCGGACTGTAAGGAGGCTCTCTAGCCATCATGGCCGATCATGGTTTCTAATTGCAAAGCATCTTTGGAAGGTATGGGCCGTTGTGACGACGGTAGTGACGACACTATCGTCTCGCCTGGCCTAGCTGAGCGGGCCACCGCAAGGGGCATTGGAAGAATTACCCCGATCAAAACCGTACGGTTGTGCGTTGCGCTCAAGGCTGCAGAAGAAGCTCAGTCCTTTACGTTTTCACGTACGTGGACACCACCGAGAACGGCATTGTATTTGGCTTCTGGTCTACTGGCGCTTGCAAACGTGACATTCCTTGTGGCTGACGACGACCTGGCCTGCGAAGATCTCCTGATCGGTCTTCCCGTCTTACAGCACCTGCAGGTAGACACCCGGACTTTACTGGAAAATAATAGTAAGGTATTGGATGGTGCTGACTGCTCCTCCGTCGGAAATCCGACAACGCTATCTCGAGGCGGCGTTGTGAGCCGTATGATGGTCTTTCGTCTAAATGGAAACCCAAACGGAGCTGCTGATACCGAAAACGGTTTTGCCGAGAAGCCGCCCAGTCGGCCTCGTTTGAACTACTACACTGCTCGGCAGCAAGAGGATCCATTTCCCGACCCATCTTTGCTGGACGTGCTGGACAGTGGCCAGGACGAACAAATCCGAACGGCAGTACAGGCTCTGGAAAATTCCGCCACCGATAACGGTGTACCTCCCAAATTCCGACGTACACTCGACGAGACCATCAACCGCCATCGGGATGTTTTTCAGAGGTCATTTTCTGCCAGCCCACCGGCTCAGATCAAACCGCTCAAAGTTGAGCTGACACCGGACGCCCGAACGGTCAAGGTACGCTTGCGAATTTATTCGCAGGAGCAGTGCGAATTCCTTGCGGAATTCGTCAACCGACTCGTCCGTAACGGTATAGCATATCCGAACCCAGCATCCTCTTTGGCCTGTGCACTGCTTTTTTTTCTCCGTAAGCCAGGCTCTTCCCGATATTGGTTTACTGTTTACCTGCGCCCGGTCAACAAATATACGGTGAAACACCAATACCCAATGCCGAGCTTGGAGCATGAGCTAACTAAGCTCTCTCGATCAAGTTACTACGCGACATTCGACTTGTCGCACGGCTCCTGGCAGTTCGAGCTAGATGCTGACTCGCAGCCACTGCAGTCATTCATTACACTGGACGGAATTTTCTCACCGACGAGAGTCCTGCACCGTACGACGAACGCAGTCACATATCTCCAATCTTCACTCTCTGAGGTTCTTGCGGACGGTATATCGCGAAACCTTCTCTCGTGGCTGGACGACGTCCCGATCCACCACGAAATCACTAACGGTTTACTCCAAGCGGTTTACAAGTTTCTCACCTTTTGCACCAAACAGATTATTAAGCTGCATCCTGGAAAATGCACGCTGTTTGTCTAGAGCATACGCTGGTGTGGCCGCTTAATCACCACCAACGGTATCCGTTACGATCCAAAACGATTGGATGGATTAATCCAAATGGAACCACCGCAAACGGGAGCGCACTTTCAGCAATTTATCTGCGCGCTACAGTTGGTCAGGACGGACATCCCCCAATTTTCGGAACTCGTCCAGCCTCTACACACCTTTATGGAAGAGGTCTACCTCCAAGCTGGTAAACGCACGAAACGTGCAGTAGCTCGCTACCATCTCACAGCTCTCGGATGGGGCGACGCCCAACATGCAGCCTTCGAAGCATGCAAAACCGCTCTGTTACAACAAGTCACTTTGTCGCATCGCGATGGTGCCAAGCTTTTATGTGTTTACACTGACGACTCCGATACGGTCTGGGCCGGGATTGTTACCCAGGTACCAACCGCAGATCTTTCCGAACCGCATGATGGCCAGCGCCACGAGCCTATGGCATTTTTATCCGGGCAGTACGATCAGACCAAACTTGGCTGGTCTATCCTCGAAGAAGAAGCCTACGCTGTCCTAGCATCCCTTCGGGGGATGCACTGGCTCGCTGCCATACCGAAAGGTTTCGCTCTTTACACAGATCACAAAACAATCTGATCTTCCTACTTGATCCGCTATCGGTTGCCCCGGACCTTTCCCAGACGTCCCTACGCAAGGTTCTCCGCTGGGCCATACGGTTGTGTATGTACAATTACACATGCTTTCATATCGAATGCGCTGACATCGTCTGGGCTGATTTTCTTGGACGATGGTCCGCTCCGCAAACTACCCGTCCCCTAGTGCTCATCCTCGAGCTGCCGTCAACAACCAATTTGGACTGTGAGTGGCCCTCCCTACGTGGTATCCTCGACGCGCAAACTGCATCCGCGTCTGCTCGTCCATAAAATCTCATGGCCAACAACGAAAAATCCCAACGGTACTATCTAGGTCCCTGATACCACCTCAGACCTACAATTGCAAGTTTGCATCATTGCTCACACCGGGCCTAGCGGCCACCGTGGCCAATCCACTACCAAAATGGTTTTACGACATCAATAATTTTCGTCGAAGATGACCACCGACATCCAGTCCTTCGCCCGCTCCTGCATGAACTGTCTATCTACAGTTGACGGGGAGAAAGGTACGGCGCCCATTCGGTCCTGCCGTCAGTGGTACAGCGGCGAACGACCTCTTTCAGTTTGACTACATCGAGATTGGATCCAGCCGTAACAGTGAGAATTACGTGCTAATGCTGCGCGACGACCATTCAGACTACAAATGGTTCTTCCCATTCAGGAACACCACGGCAGAAAACGCTGCAACGGCAATCATTGACTGGTGTGCCGATTTTGGGGTACCAAAGGTACTGATATCTGATGGACATACCCATTTCCGCAATGAAACCGTTGGGTTGATGTGCAAACGACTGAACGTTCCACATCAGTTTACGCTGCCCTATACGCCCTGGAGTAACGGCGCGGTCAAGCGCCTAAGAAAGGATCGGACTAGAGTATTCCGATCGGTTGTTTCTGAACTGCAGATGCGGTTCGAAGAGTGCATGGATCTCTTGCCACGCATGCAGAGTGCGTTGAACAACGCACCGTCACCGCAACGGAAGAATATCACAGCGACCACGGCATTTACGGGCATGGATCCTACGCTGCCCATTTCTACTTTCCTGCGAACCACTACGCACAATTCAGTTACTGTTTCCAAGACAAAACGCGAGAGAATTTTAAACTTCTCCGCACTGCAATCCCGAATGGCTGAGCTTCACTCACTGGTGCAAAATTTCATACGGTCAATGCGCGAACGCAAACGCAAACGCAAAGTTGCCGAACGCGGCGAACTACCGACGTTTACGGAAGGCGATTTTGTTCTCGTCGCGCGCGAAGACTTCTTCGCTGCCGAGAAATTAGCGCTGCGCTGGCGTGGACCGAAACAGATTTTTAAGGCTATTAATGACTACGTCTTTCAGGTAGAAGACCTCCGAAATGAATCAAAAGAAAAAGGGCATGGCACGCGCCTCAAGTTTTATTGCGGATCCGCACTGGACATCAATGCGATCATATCGCAAGTCCTGTCATCCAAAACCGGTATGCCCATGGCACGCTTGATGCGTCTCATCGAAGAACCGGACGATCTCACGGTTATCGCCCGCTAGAAGGGACTACTGCACTCGGAAGATTCTATGGAGCCACTCTCCGTTTACGAAGATGTACCGCAAATGCTTTTGCGTTTACTTTAGCGCAAGAGCACTCTTACCGCTCTGTTTGAGAAAGCGCATGGCGTTCTGGCGCTTTGAAAGAGGGGAGTGTAGCCCGCCGTGTTTGGCTAAGCAGCTTCACCGATAACGGATGTTATTCTGGCTCTGCTAGAACTGTAGAAATACACGTGTGTGACGTGCGCTCTGCCGCCGTCGGAGTGGCGTTTGTTTCGTATCGGTAGTATTTAGCTAAGGCTTGGCGTGACGACTGTAAACGGAAAGGGGCATCGACGCTATCCCCAAGTTTCCCACAGTATCCAATCTTGCAGAATAAAGTATGCAAATCTTTCTTACGCATTGCACCACCACTCTGTGGCGTAAGAGATATCAGCTGATCTAAATACTCCTGAAGGCAAGTACCAGAAGAATTTGTCGTCTTCAGTAGGTTGAGGAGACCTTAAATGCGATTGTTGTTGTAATGGAAATCGTGTTGTGTCATGAGGCACGTAACTCTCACATATATATCTCGCGTTAGGTATATTACGTGATATGGATTATTTGGAATCAGAATTAATTAGTCTCGTTAGTGCGGACTTCAGCAGTATAGTAGATTGTGAATCCTATGGTTCCCTTCCAAGCAACCACAAGCGTACCATAGGCGTCTCTGATTTTCGCAAGGTTTTCCACAGATGCCGTATCTACAAAAGCTTGGAAACGACTCCACCGTTAAGGGGAAAGAGTTATCTGACCAAGAACCCAACAATTGTATCTTGCATTCAGCTGCAGAACACACTGCTCTTGCTATGAAGGAGCGCTGGTAAATTTGTTCCAATACTTACAACACATCTTAGAAGCGAAGAGACTGGTATTTTGTCTTCATGGTCCGCAATTATTTCCTTCACAAACTTTTATGCCGTTCGCAACGTGAAATACAACGCTCTGGCAAGGACCCACCTGGGATCTTCTGACTGTAGCAATGTCATCTAACCAACATATTTCATTGCGAGTCAAACCATAAGCATTGATCAGCTCTCCACTACATTAAACATCGCTACGGGAGCACTATCTGTCATATTATCTTTCTCTCCGTGTTACACCGTGTGATAGGACTCCGCATCTTCTTGGAAAGTGCTCGGAGACACTCCTAACGTGGAGCTAGCGTGAGCTCTGACGCCCCAAATAGTCATTCGTGGTTGTAATAAACGCCCGCAATACGCCCACTGTAGCTTTCCGAGTAGAATGCAGCTCTAATAGGTCTTCTTGCATCTGTTTGTGGTGTAGAACGTTGGTTTGTGCAGTGAGTAGTGCAGTTGCAACGGGGAAGGTGTAGTGCGGTAGTTGAAACTACCTTCCTCTTTTTACTCAGATTAAGCTAAATCTATCGCGACTTATATACTGTATTTCCAGACCTAGTATACTTAGCTGTTAAACTATTTTTTACATCCTGCTTGAAGGTGGAGTGTTTCTCAGAGAAGAACTTCACCCGTGGCTATTTAACCATACGGCAGTCTGGTTGGCGAGAAATGCGAGATCCGACCAAACTGCCTACGCAGAGAAGCGCCGTCGTACGACGTGGAGAGCCGCGCCAATGCGGCAACCAAGAAATAGTAAATTATCCTGATGTTTTTCTTAATGCAGCATTTTACTGCAGCACAACAGGTGGCTTCCTTATCGCACTGTAGATTGCTATGCAAATGGTTTCAGAGACAACTATGCTCTTATGCTTTTTTCGAATAGGGACCTCAGAAAACAAGAAGGGATAAACGATACTGCATTTATATGTCCCCAATATCGTAGCTAAAAGGTTCTTATTAATGAAATCAATGATAGCACGATCATTGTACTGTCTGTCACAAGCAAAACTGGAATCACACATCGGTCGAGTAGACGCAGCAGTGGTTATTCCCAGCAGCAACTGCAAGAGACGCTTCCAAACTTCAATCATCTTCTCATGCTGTGGTGAGTAATGACTTGCAAGGAAAACCCGGTTAAGGACACAGCATAACGCATCAATGACAGGACCGAGAGCTTTCTTAGGATTCTTGACTGATCGTAGTCCCGTCAATTTTGGTACGAACTTCGACTGCAGACGTGGATTTTCATCATCCAATCGCAGGATACTTGCCCCATCAACCTACAAGAAGAGCGTATTCACAGATGTCAGATCTTGCTCAAGCTTTGTTACGAATGCAGGGGCTCTTTTCGAAGCATTGCTCCACCCCGAACCATACTGTCTTGTTCGCTGTTTTCGTTCAGCTTTACAGGAAAATGATGACCATATGTCAGAGTATAAACTTCTCGGTATGCCAGTCTGATGAAAACACTCCCGAATATGGGGTGCAGTAATAGTTAGTACGCCAATACTATATGTGGCAGCCGAAATAAGCATCAAAATTACACCCTTCAATTTTCCAATAGTCATAATTTTCTTCTTACGAAAGGTGAGACACGATTCAAGTTACTTACCAGTTTAGAGAGCACATACTCTGGTAGAAAAACATCGAAAACCCCCATTCTTGGAATAATTGTAGATACAACAACAGTGTCTTTTCTATCTTTTTAGAGAATGTTCTTCAGTACGTTATCTAGAATAGCGTTACCCTTCTTCAAAACTATTTGTCCAAGTTCTTTGTCGATTGTGGCAATAGAAATAGACACATCGTTGAAAGGCGACGCATAAACCCACCCTTGTAATCCAGCATGATTGTGTACCCTATTCGATCTCGTAGAGCTTCTGTGTCCTGTCGGGTCTTTCTCATCTTGAAATTGGGATGGATCTAAACTTTCATCCGTCAAGCAGTCGGGATCATCAACAAAAGTGTTTGCTTGTTTGTATTGCTGTTCAATCACTCTTGCCTTCGTGAGAATGCAATTGCCATGTTCTCTTCTTGTCAGAACGTAAGGAGCATCACTGCAAACAATTCAAAATTCATCTCCATGTATTTCATGAGAGTGCTATTGTAAAAAAGGTGATTTATTTCCACTTTCTGATGAATGGGAGCTTTGGATTCCGATGTAGTTTCCAGCCAAAAGTTCGTCGGATGTGTTCGATAAATATGATGTATAAGAAGCTTGCACAGTTACTTTGCTTTGTTCATTAACAGTAAGTTCTGCGTTATCTGAGACGAGAAAATCAGATAAAGAATCGCTTAGCATATTGTATTCATGAGGAGTAAACATAAAAGAATTGGCTTTATCTGATAGGTCTGAAGAGTATAGTTGTAGGAAACGTCAAAATGCAGTTACGAAAGGGACTGAATCACGTGTGTATAATTTACTGCTTTTTTTACCTGATCGAGATTGAAATCTCGGTAATGTCTATGGCATGTGCACTTTCGCTGTGGTGCTGACTGTAACCAGAGGGTAATGTTGTAGGCCCACTAAAAATTTAAAGTCTTGTATAATTTTTACTCCATTTGTGTGGAAAGCACCAGAAACCAGTGTGAAGGTCACCCAAGCTTGGTGAGATCAGCTCAATTTCGGTGGTTTCCCCCCGGCCCGCGGGTGATTTCATTTGTATCATTTTGAATTCACTTCAACTCCGGTGAATTCACCCACGTAGAGTGATACTTCTCTGGGTGACAAGAATGACTTTACCCCGAGTGCATCTCAACATGTAACACCCCACTCTTAAGCCTTCACATACGTATGAGGGGGGTGTTGTTTACTGATGGGAGGCCTTGCGCCATAAAATCGCTTTGCATGCCCCCGTGCGTGCATGCAAAACGCTCATTTGGCGCAACGCCTCCCTTCCGGTCACAAAATTCAGCAGCAGCAGCAAAGAATTCAGTTTATTAGCTGCTGCTGCTGCATGTTGACTGTGCAATGGCTGCTGAATGGCTCGCAATACAACCAAATTGTAGTGCCAGCCACTCAGCAGCAAAACCTGGCTGTTCAATGCGACAATTGGCAGGTTGCACTGCGCCAGTGCAGCGTATCCTGAAATTTCATTGCAGACATGCCTGCAACGGACGTATATACTGCGCTGGTGCAGTGCCGAAAACATCTGCCTTGCTGACCCTAACCACTATTTTTACCTCCCACTTCAGGCTTGGCCAATTGCGCAGTGTTGAAACCATTTTGCTACTTTTGGCACTGTTGCGGGACAGAGATCTAGGCAATGCCGAGCTCATGTGCATGTTGCCACAAGATTAAACCACTGAGTACCATGGTTCCGGGAAAGTTCAGGTGCTCTTCTGTGAAATCCTGGTCGTTTGAAGGCAATGCAGGAAGTCTGAGGGTTTCCCGGACCTAATACCAGCTTGCTATGCAGGGGCTGCGGCGGCCGCCGTGTCGTAACTCTTGAGACCGGAAGGTACCCTTCGTTGTGTGAGTAAAGACAGACCAGACCTTACAACCGGACGCGGGTTAAACATCATACGGCTTGAAAACCGGCTGGGCACACTCTGCCTGTCATAATCCAACAGGAGTGTGTGGAGAGTACCTGTGCTGCGCACAACTGCATCGGGTAAATATAACTCTTGCTGCAATGTTTCTTAATTGTTCATCCAACTGGGTCCGGTGGGTGCCACGCAACAAACTGCAAACAATTTTTCACATTCAACTTTTTGGTAAATTGGAAATTATTCTCGAACTCTGGCAAAGTTTTTAGCGGTTTCAAAAATGAATTATTCTTTCTTTTTTTGTAAATTAAAATGACGAGAGGAGGGCGACATCCGAACTCTGCTGGGTCCCATCTAACTCTGGAGGTGCCAGCGAAAATTACGGAGGGGCCATATTGAATGCAGGCGGTGCAAGGCAAAACGCTGGTGGTCGTCTCGTCGGCAGTGCTGGAGCAAGGGCAGGCGCTGCAAGACCCCGAAGAGTACCAGCTTCTCCAGCTCTAGATGAGGTCGGAGTAAATGAGGGCGGAGCGCACTTTCAAGAACCTATTGTTCCAGCAGTAAAAGAAGACGAAATTACTCCTGCACCTACTTCGGTTGCAATTGCAGATAGCACAAGCGCCGCTGGAGCCAGTGGGTCCGTTGCCACAGATCTACCAACTTCTTGCCCAATACCTGGATTTCTGGGGTTCGTGAGAGGCCTTCCAAGTCACATTCCTCCACCTCCGATGCCTCCTCCCCTCCCATCGATGCCTGCAGAACAGATGCCCGTTGAGATGGAAGTGGAAGAGGATGAGATCACCCCGGCTCCTTCACAACCACTACCACCACCGCAGCTTGCTCTACCACAAGCTGAACAAGAGGAAGAACAGATGACCGTCCCGATGGAAGTGGAAAAGGGTGAAATCACCCCGGGTTCCTCACACCCGCCGCCGCAGCCTGTGCTGCACACAAGCTGAGAAAGAAGAACAACAGATGACCATTCTGATGGAGGTGGAAGAGGATGAGATCACACTGGCTCCCTCACACCAGCCGCAGCAGCAGCCACAGTACCAGCTTGAAACGACGGCCATGCATTGTGCTGGGCGTCCTGATCGAGGACTGTATCGCATTTAATATGCGTGGAATCCTGTGGCAGCTCCGGCGAGGAGTGATCCAGCCATCCATGCAAGCGTGCCAGATTTTGAGACGATTCCCACTTCAGGTCAAAGGCGATGCGGAAGATGCGGCGATTTCTCACACGCGCTCTCCTCCTGCCCGTACTGGGACTGAACATTGCAAATTCATAGCTGCAAGTATTGCGGTTGTGCTTTGCTTGGCAAAGAGACCACTGGAGTGTGCGGTGGTATGAATAGAAGTCAGGATGGGGCGTCACGTTTCGCAGAAGGCATAGCAGTGAGTTGGTTCGCAGTCTTTATAGCCTGAGAGCCTTTCACAGCCATTTACTCAACTTGAATACGCTCTTCGCGACGACGCAAGCGCTCATGGTCATGTCGTATGTGACGGGAGGCGGTCCCTCCTTTATCAAAATTGAGGGTAACGCAGCTCTCGCTCTGCTAACGCAGAACCAAAACAACACGCGCTACAGCTCTCAGTGGGGTACCCGTCCACCGCCCTTGGATCCATCTCACTATGCGCGTGCCAATTTGGGTGCGTTCAATCAAGACATCAACATACGAGACATCGTGCCCAAGTTGTACGATGTTATCTACGCCAAGCCAGACGTGGTGCGCTAGTGGTACCAATCCATGCTTAGCACGCAACAACAACAACAAAATGCAGAGACCGTCGTCGATATCAGCATGCAGGCCGCAGAACCGGGAGTAGTCGTACGTAGATACGAAGGAACCCGAAGTGCCACAGTCAGTGCTCTTCATGCAGTTGCTGGCCCTCTCCCTGAAGATGCTCTTAGTGAGGGGCCAACCATGATGAGAACGCTCGTCGTGGATTCGAGTGCCCTGTCCCGAGTGGATTTTCGACTACCGCCCTCGGTAGAAGGAACTGTAACAAAATAGCATGCCGTAGTGATGGCTGCCGCTACTACTGATGCTGGAGATGGGGCGAGTGCGAACGCTGCAAACAATGCGCAAGTTCACTACTGACTTCTAAAACCAGCATACAAAACGACAGAGAAAGGCATTTTCCCTGTTCTCTACCTGTACGGCGATCAGCACGAACAGTTTGACATCGCCGAGTTTCTGGATGCATAGAACTCCACACAGCAGAGTGCAGGTCTCAGCATCAATGAATGGAAGCTCCGAAAGCTCACCTGGGCTGAGAACGCGAAGAGACGACAGTAATCAGACAATATCCTTCTGAACAGTGGACCGTTGATGCAGATGTGGATTCTTTGCACCCACAAAAACATTGAGGACATGCGAATGCGTTTCCTGGATAGAGAACAACGGGCACGCCATTTACGAGGGCAAGAGATCCAGCAAGCACAACAGCAAACCGGTCACCTGCCACCACCCCAGCTCGGGCAAATGGGACGGATCTTCCT
Organism: Gracilariopsis chorda; assembly: GCA_003194525.1. Classification (NCBI taxonomy): domain Eukaryota; phylum Rhodophyta; class Florideophyceae; order Gracilariales; family Gracilariaceae; genus Gracilariopsis; species Gracilariopsis chorda. Next base: position 168,382 of record NBIV01000035.1, on the reverse strand, counting down.
GCCCGTTGACTTGGTGCTCAGCATTGTACTGGAAGATCAAGGGCATGGATGCAAAGGCGATTGTGACGCGGAGAGGACCGCCTTCTCTATTCATTACAGTCACTATGAATATCTGGTGAGAGGACATCCAGTGCCTTGCGATGGACACCGGCACTCGTAGCGCATTCACGGCACAGATTAACCGCACTCAACCGTTTGATCGACTGGATCTGATTGCAATGGTGTACAACCTGTACGCATATGACTTCATGAAGGACGTGGAGAAAAACTCGGAGCACATATTTCGAATGAAGTGCCTGGGGCTTGCATCTAAGCTCGAGTTTCAAGAGCGCAATGTGCCTTATCACCACATGCTCGGGTGGCTCGAAGGAGGTGTGATTTAAAACGTTGATGTGATCGAAGATCTGATTCGTGCAAAACTCTCCCTTCCAAAAGAAGACGACGCGTTGCGCGGCATTATTCGTTCCATGCACAGGCACCGCCACTCCCACTATTGCCGAAATCGCGCTGGGCGGTGCAAGTTTGGATACGACAGCAACATGATTGTGCCGGAGACCTACATTGAATAAAGTACGAGTCGTGTGGTCTACTGCAGAAGAAGGCACCATGAACTCAAGACTGTGCCGTAAAACCCAACCCTGACCAAGGAGTACCGCTCTCATATCAACGTAGAACACACGCAAGGGGGAGCGCAGTGGCTTATCTGATGAAATATACGTTTAAGCACCCCAAAGCTCAGGAGGTGGTGCAATGTGAGTGACGCTAATGAGACAGGCACACAGAACGAGCAGCACCAAGAGCCGCAAGCTCAGGACGACATTCGTGCATACATACCAGTACTTGTGGTGGGCGCCGTCAACCCAGCTTAGAGAATTTTCGAGTTTCGACATGTTCACATCATACAGAATTATATTGGCTGGCCATTCAATTGGAAGGAGAGCGAACGTTTCTTATGAGAGGTCCAAATCAAATCCATTTTGCATCGCCCCCGTTTACATTGGAGAGATACTTTGCAAGGCCCAAAGCATATGCGAACCTCGACTACCTTTCGTACTTTGAATATCTGCGATTGTATCGCACGCTTCCTGCCCGTGCGCTTAACCAATACAACGGAGATGGCACTCAGGTTCCCACAAATGACTTTGATCCGCACATGTACTTGGTAGAGTGCACAGAAGACCAGCAGTGCGTCGCAAGGATCAGAGGTGTTTCGCCGTCCAACATTGAGATCTTTGCTCTGCGGTTGCTGCTCATGAATCACGGCTCGAGCTCTTATGAACACTTAAGGACTTTCAACGAACTGTAGTATGGAACTTATCGTGAAACGGCGATTGCAAGCGGCCTGCTCGCTGACGGATCCGAGTTTAGATATTACGTTTCAAGAAGCAGTGGAGATCTACAGCAAACCCTCTGAGCTACGACGTCTGGTTGTCACAATATACCAGCAAGGCGCAGATCCAGAGAAAATGGCCGTCGAAAACCGGGACGCGCTATGTAGCAACAACCATACAGGAGATGAGCAGCAACGAAAGCAAGAAATGTATCGAAGTGAGGTGGAGATCTCAGACCGGCAAGATGGACGACTACTACACGATCACAGCTTCTTCTCACATAACCAACAGCAGGATGATGCAGCATTGACTGAGGCGAGTCGAGCTAAAACAACTCGTGACATGCGAGTGGTGCAAAATACGTGACCGTTTCAGTCAAGGTACGCCACCTTAAAAACTCGCCAAATACAAATCATTGACACCGTCAGTGCCGCCTTGCAACAACTCCAGGCGCTGCAGGGGCGCATAAGAACTCCTGGAAAGGTTTACTTTGTGCAAGGATCCTCAGAAACCGGGAAGACATACTTGATCAACCTCTTTCGTGATATCACTGAGTCGGAAGGAATGCTCGCCGAAATGACTGCTACAACAGGCTTCGCAGCTTCGTTTTACAAAGGTGGCTGCAATTTACATAACCTGCTCGGACTGGGTGTAGCGGATACGGACAGTACAAGGCGCACTGAATCCACTTTTTCCAAGTACGGTCCCCGATCACAACGTGCGGAACTGCTACTCGGAATACAACTGCTCTTAATGTATGAGACCTCCATGCTCTCAAGAAAGCTGTTTGAACTCATGGATGCGTTGCTTAAAGATCTTTGCTGCAGTGGAATGGACAAACCACCTCCGTTTGGGGACTTGAAGATCATTCTATCCGGTGACTACTACCAGCTGCTTCCAGTTGCCTCGCAGGTATACAAGGAGGTTGAGCTAAGTAGAAATGTAGGACGAGTGTACACAAACATTCTCAACGAGTTGCCGTGGAAGAGCGATTTATAGAAATTGTGCTCCGTTCAAGTGCTCTACCTCACCGAACAAGTACGCCGAGCCGATGATCTGGTATTTGCATTTCTGTTACATTCCATTGCACACAGCACACTATCCAACAACGCTCCGCTCGCACTCAGATCTACAGTTAGCATGCAAACCGCTTACCAAATCCGGAGGAAGTGGCTCACAAAACGATGCGAGGAGGATGTGGATCTCAGCAAAATGCTCATTGCGTCCACAAATCAGTTGATCGATGAACATAATGCGGCAACGCTGGATCTGTTCCTGGTAGGCACTTCACTCTTCTACCAGCGAAGAATCTACAACCTGATAGTTGACGGAACCCAGAGTCCGCCATGGTCAGTGCTATCGCTCCTGAGATTGCATATCAGTATGCGCCTACTGGAGTACCGCCTCATAACTTGTACTTGAAGATCGGTGTGCCAGTTATGGTCATTCGGAACATGCTGCATCCTGTATTGGTCACCGGAAAGCTATCTGTGGTCGTGCCTGTAGATCAGTTTACGATGCAGGTGGCTCGATTCGACGAGAACTGACAGGTGCTGGAATTCCAGCTCCTGCATCGTATCAACTTCGAGTTTTCTCCCAGGCATTCGCATGATTCGAAAGCAGTTTCCCATTTCCCTTGCGTTTGCTGAAACCGTTCACAAAGCACATGGAAAGACCTTGGATGGCTTGGTTGTGGATGTGCGGTCCAACGTCTTCTGCGCTGGTCAGTTGTACGTGGCATTGTCGCACTTTTGAAGAAATGAATATGTGCTGCTCCTGCATGACCCGCAGCTTACATCCAGGAATGCGCAGACAATTCATCCCATGCCTGTGGCCATCGCAAAGCCAGTGCTACCTGAAGCCATTCAGTTCTGCATTCCTCCACAACCGTAATCATATTTTTTGCGCTCTTCATTCATTGATTTAAACTACTTGCTTTTCTTCTTTTGCTTTCTCCACCCCTTTTTTTTCGTCCAACCGCTTTTTATCACCCCTCCACCGCGGCGCGCAGCGCCGCCCGCGGCCGAACCCTGCTTGCTCCTTTGGGGATATAATGATTTACTTCAGCAGAGGAAGAAGTGGCATTTGGCAGCAGGTGGCGCTGTGCGACGTGGTTCAGAAGCGGTAAAAAGCTGTTGATAGAATAGAAAGGGCACAGAAAGCAATAGCACAAATAAATGTAGTTGAAGTCAACAAATGTAGAACGCATGAAATAGGATTACGGGTATTCGGGATGCAGAACTGAAGGTACACAGAAAGCACTAGATCTCTGAGGTCCACGGACATGGGATGAATTGTAAGCGAATTTTCGGATCTACGTTGTGGGTCATGATGAAGCAACAAATGATCATTTCTTCGAATGTGCGACAGTGCCCCGTACAACAGAACGGCGCAGAAGTTGAATTTCACATCTAAAACCGAGCAATTTGACGTTTTTCCTTATCTTTTGTGACCAGCTACTGCAAACGCCAGATGAATGGGATAATTTCTTCGAATAATGCACATGTATTGGAAAGAGAACTCGAAGTCGATACGTTGCAGAAGCTCTCGCTCTAGTATCTGCCCGTTCTAGTCGAACTAAGCCACTTGCATGGTGTACTGATCGACAAGCATGACCGTAAACATATTTTCATTGACTGCATGGGAGTTAAGAACCTTCCAAATGACCTTAACGGCCACATAAATCTTCAATTCCAGGTTCTGAAGTGGTACTCTAGTAGGCTCATTCTGAAATGCAAGCTCGGGAGCGATAGTAATGGCGATGTCGGACTTTGGGTTCTGTCTATAACTACGTTGTACTGTCGTCGCTTGCGGGATAGTGAAGCGTTCACCTGGAAACAGATCCAGCGCTGCTGCACTATGTTTGTCGACCAACTGGTTAGTGGAAGCAATGAGCATTTTGCTGGGATTTACATCATCTCTACGTCGTTTTGTGAACCATGTTTAGAAAAACTAGTCATCGTTCTGTATCCAGGCGGTAGATCTGAGTGGTGTTCGTTGTTCTTTGGACATGATAGTGCGTGCAAAACAACGTAAGAAGAACAAAAATGCCATACCATCCGCTTCGCGTACTGTTCAGTGAGATACAGCATTTGAACCGAGCACAATGTCCACAGATCATTCTTCCATGGCAACTCGTTAAAAAATTTTTGTATACTCTTCTCACATTTTTACTTGGCTCAACGTCCATGTATACCTGCAGCACAACTGGAAGCAGTTGTCAGTAGTCGCCGGATAGAACGATCATCAAGCTTCCACAAGGAGGCTGGCTTTCCGTTCCACTGCACCGCAGATCTTTGAGCAACGCATTAATGACCTCAGAAGGCTTTCAAGAACGCATGGACGCCCCAATCACGACAATTAGTTGTATTTTACGAAGCAGGTCCGGCCATTGACATCGTGAACCATATATGGACAAAGTAGCTGTAGTGTTTCTTTTTTCGCTATCTACCACACCGATTCCAAGCAGGCTATGTAGAGTGCACCCACCTTCGTAAAACGATCCTGCAATGCGTGTTGTAGCAGTCATTTTGGGGAGCATTCCTTCTGAAACAGTTGTATCACGAATGACGTTGAGCACGTATGTCGTCCCAGTGCCTGCTGATCTTGAAAAAGGAACATATTTTCTGGGATGCTCGTTGGCTCTTGCAGCGATTTTCGTTTGTGCAATGCAGCATTGATTTTGCCAATGACTTTTCTTTGGCGAGTTTTTAACGTCGCTTATCCTGACTGCAACGTTGCAGCATTTTGCCCCTTGTACGCGTCTCGAGTTGTTGTACCTCGAATCGTATCAGTCCTTGCTGCTTCCAGCTGTAGGTGTTGCGAGAAGATTCTGTGCTAGCAAATCAGTCATACAACGTGCCTGTATGAGCTGTCCATCACACGTAGATACATTTAATACTCTATTTGATGCTCATCGCCTGTATTTATATCACTACAAAGCGCTCTCCAGTTCTTCACGTCCATTTTCTCTTGGTCTACACCTTGCTGGTACAGTGTAACAACCAAATGTCGTGGCTATGAGTGCATGGTGTAGATCTGAATTGCTTCTTGAATGGCAATATCAAACTCACTTCCGTCAGCGAGCAATTTGCTTGCGATCGCCAACTTACGATACGTTTCATACTGCTGTCCGTTGATGGCCCTTCCAACTTCATAAGAGCTTGAGCCCTGGGTAATGAGAAGCAACCAAAAAGCAAAGAGCTCAATGACAGGCAGTGACACAACTCTGATTCTCTCGACCCACAGCGCGTTCTCCGTGCGCTCTACCACGGAAATGGGCTGAGATCAGACGTCTACGGGCACCTGAGTCTGCTTCGTCGTGTTGGTCCAGCAAGTGGTCAGGGTGCATGCGATACAGACGCAACTTTTGAAATTATAAGAGAGGTAGTAGAGGTTTGCATATGCTTCGAGCGCTGGAAAGTATCTCTCCAGCGTAGACGGCTGCGATGCGAAAAGAAGCTGGCTTACAACTGTCAGCAGAATCGTTCGATTTCCTTCCAAGTGAATGCGCAGTCGCTCGAATTTATTGCCAATGTGCGCATTGTTAACCTCAAGAAGTATCCAAGCAGCGTTGGTGGCATGCAACAAACGCGTACGAATGTATGCACGATTTTTAATCTGCATCTTTTCCTTTATTGCTGCTCGTTCCACCTGCCTACCTCATGAGCACCAGTCAAATTCAGCACCGCTTTTTGTGCTTTGAGCTGCTTAAATGCGTACTTCCTCAGATAGGCAACTGCGCCCCGTACTTGCGTGCGTTCTATGTTTCTACGGGAGCGGTAATTCTTGGTCAGAGTTGGGTTGTAGGGCACAATCATGAGGACTTCTGCCTTTTTCTGTGGTAGACCATGCGAGTAGTGCCTCCTTTAATGTACGTATCCGGCACAATCGGGGTGCTGCCGTATCTAAACGTTCACTGGCCAGTGCAATTGTGGCAGTAGAAAGAGTAAAGAATAGCGATGCTTGTGTCTGGACCGAATAAGGCCACGCAACATGTCTCTTTGACCGGAAAGGGGTGCTTATGCTCGAATCAACTCCTCGATCACACTAATGTCTACAGTTAGTGCTTTTTTGTGCCACAAGAGGATTTAGTGATGAATCATATTGGGTTCTTGAAACTCCCGCTTTGATACTCTTGTTTTGATGCAAGCCCCAATCTATTCATTCCAAAATATGTGGTGCGATTTTTTTTCGAAGTGTGGCATGAAGTCGTTTGCATACTGGTTGTCCACCATTGCAATTAGATCCGGTTACTCAAACGGGCGAGGGCGGTTAGACTTTGCTGTTAATGCACTACTATTGCTGGTGTCCGTACCAAGCAGCTGGCTTTCCTCTCGCCAGATGTTCATATTGAGTGTAATGAAGCACGGAAACGGTCCTCTGCGCACTAAGATCACCTGTACGTCCATTCGCTAGTTTTTTCAGTATGCTGCTGATTTGACGGGGTAATCGGGCAGAAAAATACGTCCCAATTGAGACAACTGGGATGATGACAGCTGAATGGATTGCATTTTTTCTTGCTGGACGTCTTACTGTTTTACAAAGCATGCCTGGTTTTCTCTCTACAGAAACCGAAGTGTTATGTACTGAATCATCGATGTTTTTGGGATGCTAGTTTGGCATTCAAAAGGCAAAGAATTAAAATGAACGAATAACGACTCTTCAAACCCAATTTTAAATGAATCAAATTTCTCAAAACAATTCCATACATAGCACAGAGCTAGTTTGCTTGGGACAAAAGACTAGCAGTATACTAGACATTTCCCAGTTTCTTTGGAGGTAAAACTAGCGCCAGACTCCACAAATACCTACCCTCTCAGGTGCACGTGGAATCCAAATCTTACTGGTCCTGAGCGAGTGCCCCTTCAAATAGTAAAATAAAATAGATAAAATAGATAGAATAGATACATAGCGTTTACATAACCAAATAGCTTTGGCTTTCTATCACCCGTTGCCCGACCTGCTCCCTGCATCGCATGCTCTACCCCACGCCCTACGAAAAGACGCTCTGCATCACGTGCACCACCTCATCTACGTGCGCCATAATATTACGCTCCCCGATATCCCACTCCGCCACCACCCACCCTTCTCTCTTTCCAAGCATCCCGTTCTCCGTTCTCCTTCCCCCGCCATGATACCCTGTTGCCATCCCCGTTGCACATTCTATGGCCGCACCACGTTCTCTCTCCAGAGTCACCAACGCAGGTGCCCTCATCGCCTCACCCCCGACAAACGCCCTTCCTCCTCCGCTAACGCTCCCGTCCAGTTCCCTCCGAGGACCAAGCGACGAAAATCCGTTCCAAACCTCTCCACCATTCCTCCTCCCACTCCCTCAAACCGCCCCTCCGACAACGTCCCCCTCGCCGAAGATGAACCCTATCACATCCAACAGGCCTCCCTTTCCCTCCAAACACAAGACGCACACCACATGGCAAGTCACGCCCTCTGTTCAGTCTCCTCTTCAAACCCACCTCCCCACACCTCGTCCCACTCCCCCTCCCCTCTCCTCAACAACCCCTATTTCGAGCAACTCGTCCTCTGCATCTCCTCCATCGCTTCCTCCTTCAGCACACGCCAAGCCGACAAACTCATCTCCCTTCTCAACCACCCAGACTTCTCCAAGTCATCCTTCCAGAAATCCATCTCCTCCGCAAAGCAGTGCCTCGCACTCCAAGAACACCTCGTCAAGGGACGTATCAACTCCACCAGTTTTCTCCCTCTCACAATCTCCGACGAGCACAACTCTTTTTCCGCAACTCTCTTCCAAAAACCCGCCACAGACGTCCTGAAGCAACAACTCGCTCTCGCACACTTCAACAACTCCTTCTTCCCACCCGTCTCCCAATCTTCCCCTTCCTCCTCTTCCACCCCCGCCTTCGCCCATCCTATGGCCGCCGCCTTTGGAAACAAAGTCGTTCCTGGCTTCAAACAACCCATCATGCAGTGCCACATCAATGACATAGTCTGGCACACACCCGAAACAACCGGTATGGAATCTTTCGTCGGTCTCGTCCAGTTATACTCCGATACGTCTGTAACCTCACTCAAAGGCTCTTCCATCACCCCCTACCCCCTTTAAATCACCCTTCTCAAGCTCTCCGAACAATTTCACCGAAAGTGTGTCTCCCAAAACCTCACCCTACTCGGATACCTTTCAACTTTCTTCTCCCCCCCATCTTCCCCCGGCAACGGATACTCCATCCCACATTCGTCCTCCAACATCTAACGCAAAACAGTAATGGCCCTCATTCAGCGCGCCATCTCCGCAACCTTCCGTTTCGAAGGTATCCACAGCGCTACCTTCGCTTCTCTACTCCCATTCCTAGCTAAAAATTGCGGGTCACCGTCATTGCAACCTTCATTCTCCAATCCTCATGATGTAGTTCTCTAACCCTCTCCCACGCCACTCCAAGTATTTTCTTCACTGCAAGCCGAAGATACTCCCCGTAAAACTAGAAAATAACAACTGCCGTCTTCCTCCACGCCCCATATCTGTGTCCATTGCTGTCAAAACCAATCCGATCCACGCATACAAACGAGCCAAATGCATCACTGTCCCTTCCACGTACTCCATCTTTCCCTCCCTTTCCGTCCCCATCTCATATCCCATGAATTCTTCCAATACTTCCACCGGAGCCCCGTTCTTGAAGTACATGTCCTCTTCACTAAACTCCCTCAGCCGACCAGCAACCTGAACTCCAGAAAACGTAATATCCTCGATTGTTCTCATCCTCCAAGAACATAAACGACTGCTCTTCGCCTCCCCATCCCCCTTGAACTTCCACTTTGCTTCCTCTAACTGCTTCTTCAACTCAATGTCTAGCCCCGTCCCCTCTCGCGGTCTAACGCGTCTGGCGATCAAGTCATATCCAAGCAACGAAAGCATTTTTTCCGGTGCCGCACGCTTCCGAATCCCAATCACATCACTCAAATTCTGCTTCATACGTTGCCTCAGACACCTGTCTGCAACAACCTCCCGCACGCATTGATCCTTCCTACCCGCATCACTAATCGACTGCCATCTCTCCCCCTCAATCTCAACGCCAACCAAGTACTTCAATAGGTCATTACTTCCTCCTCGCGACGAAGGCGTGTACGACCTCATCTCAGACGCGATCTCAAACGGACATCGAGGCATAATATCCTTTCCTCCGACGACAAACACACTCCACTCTCTTCCCTTCCCCAATAATTCGCATCGATTCGTCCAGTTCCTTTCCACACCCTCCGAAGTAAAACAAAGCTCCGACACCTCCATCTTCGCATAGTACAACAACCTATCATATACTACCCTGGCAAACCCATAAAAACCCTCTTGCACATCAACCACATACTTCCTACGCCCTCGCAATTCCTTTTCACCTTCAGATCCCTTTCTCTCCCCTCTCCCAACCTTCATCCATTCCCGTAAGCTATCTATCAATACATTCTTCTCGCTCATCTCCTCTCTCATCCTCTTCAGTTCCTCTTGCGTCAGCTTCAGCGACATATTTAGGCTGCAGTGGTCCCTTTTGATCTGCCGGAGTTCTGCCTTCAACATATTGACCCTCTCAACTAACGAAGATCGAGACATCACACCAATGTCGTCATTCCCTGCATCTCCCAGAATATTTACAGGCAGGCTTTGCTCGTCAGCAGGTTCACTTGGCGACCGATGAACAATTCATTTTCTCTCTCGCATGCCTTCCAGAGTCTGCGGCGTTCTGCTTCCTCTATCACTTTCCAAGTTTTCAGCCATTTCCACCTTTCGCGTCCGCACGAGTGTGCTTGTACGGTCTCCGCTTTTCGATGCTTCCTGTATCCCATCTGTCGCTCTGACACTTCTTCCACTTCTTGCGTTTCCTTTAAATTAGAGCGACGTCCCACTCCTTCGTTTATCATATCTCTCGTCTATCTCTCCTTCACAATATGATCCTCTTCGTCCCCATCACTGTGTACCAAAGAGACATTTACCTCTCCTATATCTCGGTTTCCACTTGGGGCCCCACCACTCTTCAACGCACCTGCGTTTTATATTTGTTTACTTCCGGGCATATCTTCATCCTTATTTGGTCTTCGACCGGCGCATTTCCTTTCAACCCTCCCTCATCTGTTACCTCTTCCGTTCTCAGAACAACCAACCCTTTTTTACCCTCCACTCTACCACCTGACCCAGGCATAGATCGCTGTCCCCGAACCGAATCTCTCCCGCCTGCTACATGCGCATGGGCATCAGCCTTCAAATTCTCACTCGTCGTGCGCTCGGATCCGACGTTCTTTGCCCCACCTTTTCCCCCCCTTTTCGAAGCACCTTCTCCTGACCTCCTCCCCGATAATCCGCTCCTGGGAACACATGATTTCACTTTGCTTTCACTCGCGGTTCGCTCCTCAATAGCCTTTTGCCGCGTCTTAGGCGCACTCGCCGCACCACCCCTTGCCAGGCCTCGCTTCTTTCCCTTTGGCGCCATTCTTGGAGTCAAACCTCTTGCGCAAGTGGCTAGTGACACTCTGGGATGGCGCACGCCGTGTGTTGTCCGGGAAACTCTCGCCACCCAATGCGCACAAAAATCTTTGTTTTTAGTGAAATCTTGAGAATACAATCCCCCGTGGTACCGAAAATGGACGTTTCTGTGTCACATCTATATCGCTTTTTATCTTCTATCCTTACCGAAAAGTGATGTTCTCCTAAGTTAGGACTACACATCCGTTCAAATAATAAGCTTCGCCCTTTAGCCAAGCTGTGGACAAAGGTTTAGAACAACAAACTAATCAATGACTATCATTCCATCCTCCACATTCAAATGGGTTTGCCAGTCATAAACATCACCGTATCTGGCGAAGAGTACCTCTCTTTGCTCTATGTTGGCTGTCGCCTCCATCTTCATAAGTTTGTAGTCCGTTATTCCCCGTGGTGTTCGTCCCACTCCCGGTGTCCGTTTCATTCGCACATTAGCCTCCCTTTTTTTCAGGAGGCCATCCACCATGGCATCTAACTGTTTATCTCCTTCCACGTACTTTGAATCGTTGATATACCCCGCAATACAAAAAGGGGCAGGAACCAGCCATAAAATGGGGTTTGCTTGTTTTCCATGCCAATTCGTCAGCTGTTTTCGATGAGGAAGTGATCGGAACTGTTGACCGTAGACTTCTATCTCCACCGCATACTTCCGGAAGCGATCTTTTGTCACACCCATGACTCCCTCCCCGTAGGTATTGTGCACTTCTTTCCGATTCTAAAGGCCATGATAAACCAACGTCCCGTAGAAATAGCACACTACCTCGCCTGCAGCAATTCAACGAGTTGTAAACTATCCAACACCAGCCTTTTCTTGACGAATAGTAGACTTGCCCACTCACAACCCATATTGCACAGCCTCCATTGCCAATAGAGACTTCATGTTCTCCAGATTCATTCTTCCCTGCACCTCCTTCGGCCATCCATCCATAGCTTTCTTCCTTCCCAACTTCCCTAGAATTTCAATTTGCCACAAAGTGGAGAGAAAGTCGACAAGGTGTGGGGGAAGAAGTTGGTACGGTGGAAATCCGTCGACAGCCCTCCATAACACGGTGTGCCTGCTTCTTCCCATTTGGAATGCAGAGGAAATACAATGGGCCATCTTTCGAAGCTCCTGGCTCTTCTCAATATCAGTGTATCCTTCCCGTATTATGGAAGCGAAGCGAACAATAGCGCCATGCCTGGCGTGTTCAAAGCAAGCTTTGTCCGGTTCACACCCCAAATACTTCCGATGCTTGGGCAGTTCCATGCACGCCATCGCTGTCGAGAACGTTCCGGCAAACATGTCGACCACGAGGTCTCCTGGCTGACTGAAGCTGCAAATCAGCTTTTTCAACAGTGCCCTACTCTTCTGTTCCGGTCGCACGCTCTTCCTCGTATACTTCCCATCCGGGTTTTTCACAGACCACATGAGCATCTCACTATTTGACATCGGTGGCACCTGATCCATGATTGCATGATACGCTGGGTATCGTGAAGCAACATAATAGAAGTTCTCATAGTTGACCATCTGGTGCTGTTGTGCATAAGGAACTCCAGAACGAACAGCATGTACAGCGTATTCTGTCGTCTGGTGCAACCGGCAACTTCTTCTCCCTACGTTACCCGTCGTATTACCTAAAGACCGTACGAAATGGAGGGGCTGTTCGTCGACGAAAAAGGAGTAACGCATCGTATCAGAGTCATCCATGTAGGTAACGTTCCATGGCACATCCCGCCACAACGGTACCTCATCCCATGAGCAGAACTGTATAATATGTCCACCAGGACGTAGAAGCTTTGACGACCTCCTCGCCGACCTGCTCATGCCCTTCTCTGTCAGAATATCGTGTTCGCTGTTCTCCAAACGACGCTCAGAACGAGTCCCATATTGCGGATCGGAAAGCAGGAACTGTACCATTCCTTCAATAGATACATCGCTTTCGCCAGACTTGTTGCCGTCAACTTCGATGAGATTGTCGAACTGGCAGTTGTGGAGACGGAAGTTGCGGGACATCTCCTTCTCACAATACTTGTAAGCTATCACATCATCCAAAGTCGTAGGGTACGGTGGTGCACGAATCCCCGTGCCTTCGACATCATACGATAAGTTCTGCGACAAAGCTGTTGTCTGCAGTTCCTCAGTTGCCTTTGGTGCAGTACCAGGTTCCACATCCTCTACCATCTCTATCTCTTCCACCTCTTCCAACTCACCGTGATCACCACCTTCCACACGCTCAGCACGTTCGTTCCCATCACCAGCCGTACTAGTTTTTACCGGCTCCATAATGATGTCAACGTCTTCTGCGGGCTCTGGTTTCACAGCTTGATGTACTTTGACATTGCTTCCATGCAATGCAATGAGCTTCAGAGGCTTTATATGGCCTCTTGAACAATAGTGACAAGAGATTCACTATAGTTCTCAAACTGCAGAGGGAAAGTCTTGTTCTCGTGATGATGAAACTTTTGAGGGCATCCAATTTGCTGGGAGCAGAGATGTCGAACAGTTTCTCTTGTACCACCACATTAGAAAAGTCACCAAGGTATTTTTTGGCACAAAGGCGAAGCGCTGTATCCACTGGGTCCGGCAAATTCCATGCCCATTTCGTAAAGTTTTCTTCTACGGTGGCGACGTTTTTCTCCTCCACAAACTGTTTGGAACAATCTTTGTGTTGGAAGCCCATGGAGCGTTGTGCGATATCGGTGAAGATTACACTGATATAGTCGAGTCGAATGTAAGGCAAGATCATAAACTCAACGTTGGGAAACCCGAGGAATTGGGCGAAACAATCCCAAGCCCTGGTCACCAGCTGCACACCATTCCCGACTCTCTGACTCTGGGTCATGTCCGACAAACTCACTTTTGAGAACTTCTTAGCTGCCATGCCTCTTTTCCTCTTCCTACCACTTCCTTTCTTATCCACGGCAATCTGTTGCACCATAGACAACCCAATGACCATCTCAAAGTCGGTGCAAGGATCCGTGTGGAAAGCGGAAGATTTATTGGTTGCTCCCAGAACACGGGACTTGCAAAAGACAGATAGCAACACGTTACGGGGTATTCCTTTAAGCCCTTCCCGTTTACAATAAACCTTCCAAAAGTCCCTTACACGCCTGTCTTCTTCACGGTCTCTTACGTCCAACACTCCTGCCAAATAGCAACTCCCCGTATCATTGCGAAACGAGAGAAGGCTTGTGGTATCATCATCTGTGCTCTTGGTGATGCTCCATTACGCGTAGTCATGGACGTGGATGATGATCCTGCATGTATGTTGCAACTCTTGGATCAACGTTATGCCTCCAATAGGACTGTATCTAGTATTGCATTGCAGACACGATTGTTCCGAATGTCGTACAGCGGTGAGAACATGTCCAGCTATGTGGATCAATACACGGCATTGTTCGCTCAGTTAGACCGTATGGGCAAGGATGCTGCTATACCGGAGTCTCACAAGGCACCTATGCTACTTGCTTCCATTGATCCGACCAGTTCGTTGGAGTCCACGGCTGCTGCACTACGTACCAAGGACATATCGGAACTCACTTGGGACTATGTGGCAACCACTTTGATCGATGAGTACAATGCTCGTCTGGTCAGTTCTTCTAGTTCTGGACGTACGCGAAGTCGAAAGAAGAACAGAAGCAAAGGTTCTGGTGCTTCACGTGTGTCCCAAAACTCTAGTCACGCTCACATCAGGGACGGAAGTGACTCTGATGATCGGCCAAGTACAGCTGGTAGAGCATACGTGTTGTCCAGTAACCGGACTTATCACTGTGAATTCTGTGATCGTGATGGTCACACAAAGGACAGATGCCAGGTGAATCCCGATAACCCAGATAATCACTTACCCAAAAGCATCCTGGACAAGCTTAACATCAAATCGAAGAGAAAATCTGGGGCGTCCAAGTCTTGCAATAAGCCGGCTGGTAGTTCATCAAAGATTGAGGTATGTAGTATGGCCCTGGAAAAGTCTTCCATCGTACCTCCCGACAGTTGCGATATGGACACCTATGCCGATAGTGGTGCTACATCACACTTTTTCCATTCGGTGTCTGCGTTTATTCCCAAGTCTTTGCACAACGTAGAAACTCGAACCATCATGCTTGCCGACAACACTGAAGTATGTGCAACGCAGCGGGGTGACATAGTATTGCCATTTGAGTACGCAAACCTACGATTGACTGATGTCCTGTTCGTTCCAGAACTGGAATACAATTTGGTGTCCGTAGGATGCTTGGCGGACAAGAGCATTGAATCCTTCTTTCGCTCAAGTGAGGTTCGTCTCACCTTGGACAATGGGTTTGTAGTCGGCAGTGGCCATCGCGATCGACGCTGGGGGTTGTACACCCTACCCGATCCGATATTGCAAGGTACCAACCCAACCCCATCCTCGTCACCAACTAGTGGAGATCATTTCATGAAGACATCGGAGTCCAGTATTGCTAATCTATGGCATCGGCGACTTGCCCACATCAATGCGCGCGACCTCCAGTCAGTTTACAAACATGCTGAAGGGGTGCCGAAGATGTCGGAAATGGAGGAGATATGCCGCCCATGTATGCTTGGTAAGGCGCATAAACTTCCATTCCCTGACAAATACCACCGAGCATCAGCCGTAGGTGAGGTGGTACACTCCGATATACTAGGACCCCTTGTACCTTCATTCCCACAAAGGTTTCAATATGCCTCTACCTTCCTTGACGAGCATTCAAGGTATGCACTCTTAGGCTTCATGACCCATAAAAGTGAAATTGCTGTTGTATTCGATGCAGTTGAGCACAAGTTCCAGCAGCTTGGAGGAGTGGCCATTGCGAAAGTGCACTAGGATAATGCCCAAGAGTATATTGTGTTGCAGCTGAACCCTGCTAACAATCTTCAAGACATTTCTTTCTCTCCTCCGTATACTCCGGAACACAATGCAATAGCCGAGCGCATCAATCGCACTATGGAGGAAGCTGCTCGAGCTTTGCTCATACAGGCAAGTCTCCCAGAGTGCTTGTGGCCATACGCATTAAAGCTCGTCATACATGTTCGCAATAGGGTTTGTCACTCAGCAACTGGAAGCAGCCCTTACCTTTTGATGACTGGTTCAAAACCATCCCTGAAGCATGTCAAAGTGTTTGGGTGTGCTGCGTTCGTGCTTAAGATGAAACCGGATACCAAGTTCGAGTCTCGTGCACTTGAGGGAATGTACTTGCAGACTCTTGAGCATGGTGTGTATGATGTTTTAGTCAATGATAGTGATGAGATTCCACGCATTGTAAAGTCTCGGCATGTGACATTTGACGAGTCCAAGTTCCCTGGAGCACCATTTCTGGAACAAGTTATGAGTGATGAAGGTGCATCAGATGATACTTATGAATGCACAGATCACTCTAAAATCGATACTGAGAGTGGTAGTATGGTTTCTGTGGACAATCCATTCGACATTGAGAGTGATACGGAACATATTGAATCCACTCCTATACCAACGGCACAGTGCATTGAAAGCGGTACCGATCATCCAGATGATAGCGAGCATACTTCTGATGACGATTCGGACCCAGACAATGGTGGTGAGCCTGCCCTAAGTGCTAGTCAACATACTTCGGACACTGATGTCTTACCGGAATCTGAACCAGAACCACGCTATCCTCGCCGTACACGACGTGCGCCAGCTAAGTGGTGGTACATGGCCGGTATTGCAACGTCACAAATGGATATTACTACCAGTGATGAACCTACTCTGGGCGAAGCACTGTCTGCCACACCACTTGAGCAGAGCCTTTGGAAGAATGCCATTGATGAAGAACTGACATCTCTGGAGGAGAAGAACACTTGGGAGGAGGATGAATCACCTGCCTCTCAGCCTCTTCCTACTCATGTCATTTTAAACGTAAAGCGCGATGCCAAAGGATCGGTTGATAGATTCAAGGCTAGGGTTGTGGCTGGTGGCAACCACCAAACATACGGGCAGAACTACATGGAGACATATGCGCCAGTATTGCCATTTAGCCTGGTCCGCATATTCCTGTACGTCGCACTTTGTCTTCAGATGTATGTGGCTCAAGTAGATGTTAAGATTGCATTTCTCAACGGTGAGCTTAAAGAATACGTGTGGGTGATGTCGCCGCGTGGTGTTCCTGGTCTGACCACAAAGTACTATAAGTTACTCAAGGCTATGTACGGTTTGAAACAGGCTCATCTAGCATGGCACACCAAGTTCAAAGCAGACATGAAGAGGTTGGGTTTTGAGGAACTACCCAGCGCACCGTGCGTATTCAAGCGAAAGGTTGGAGATGGCATGTATGCCTACTTACTAGTATACGTGGACGACATTCTGGTGTTCACGCCAACGCTGGAGCAACGGACTACGGTGTTGGAGGAGCTCAAAACACTCTATGACCTCCGCATTGAGAACCGAATCACTCTGCACCTTGGCGTGGAGCTGTCATGGAAGATAGGTACAGCCGGACAACTCCTTGGTGTCAAGCTGGGACAGTCGCTGTATATTGAAAGTATACTTCGACGATTTGGTCTCCAGAACGCTAAGCCAGTACGTAGCTCTATGGTGGAGTGCTTCTTCGCATCTCTAGCAATGGAGGAGGACAAATCACCAATGGATGTGCAGCTGTACCAGCAGATGATCGGGTCTCTGCTGTACTTGGCACTACGTACTAGGGTGGATATACTTGCTCCAGCTCTCATCCGGGCTCGTTTTCAAATTGCTCCTATCGCTTGGTGTCACAAAGCTGTGAAGCGTGTGCTCAGGTACCTGTGTGGAACGCGACAGCATGGGCTATGCTACAGGCCTGGATCGCTAGATCTGCATGGTTTTGTGGACTTTGACTACGCTGGAGATACTACGAGTCGGAAGTCGATGTCCGGGTATATCGTTAAACTTGGGTCAGCAACCTGCTGGTAAGGTGGTAGAAAACAAGCGTCAGTTGCGCTATCAACTGGCGAGGCGGAGTACTATGCTCTGACTTTGGCTGCACAGGAAGTGGTATGGGTTGCTCGTGTGCTACGGGAATGCGGCTTCCATATGAAACCTTTGATTCCTCTACACTCTGACAACTAGTACGCATTGGAGTGGGCTGGTGGTGAAAGGTGTCCTTCTAGTAGTGCTAAACACATTGATGTAAACGTTCACTTTATCCGAGATCTCATAAGAGACAATGTGATTAGTGTTCAATACGTCCCAAGTGAGCTGAATGATGCCGTTTTACTCACCAAGCCATTGGGACGTATGAGTGTTAATGCAATTCTCAAACGGCTTGGTCTTGGACAGGAACTCGAGGAGGAGTGTTTAAGTGTTGAAGTCTAGAAGTGGTCGAGTGCCTGGCCAACCCCCAAAAAAGGTCTCAGCTTGGTCCAAAACCAAACCTTCAGGGGAATATGGGCACTTTTGGAGCCCCTCGCTCCAAAAGCGCATATGCGCCTCTGCTCAAACCCAACGTGAAATGGCAATGTGATTTGCTACTGCAATATGCTATATGCATTGTATACCGTACAAGTGTTATGGAGTGTATGGTACTGGATTGCGGATATGCACAAGTGGAGCAATGTGGTTGGTCCAAGTGTGCGTGCAGTAGACGGTTGTGCTGCAATGCCGAAGATGCAAATGGGAGCTGTATTGGGTGATTTGGGACAATGTGCGTTTCGGACTGCACTGAGGGGTTGGAGTGCCAGGATGGAAATTGTTGATTTTTTAGAGCCGGTTCCAGATCAAGGGACTGGCAATGGATTTGCCACATTGATTGATTTAGTTATTTGAAAATGTGACCCTCTAGATTGTGCGCGCTTTTCGTGTACATCTGCACACACGAATAACGTGTAGTGTAAGGGTGCAACCACCGCCGTCGCTTGCTGCGACGACGGTGAAGTGTGTGCGGTAGGGTATATGTAGCTTGGCTTTGCCTGCTGTCGAGTAAACTGGTCTACTAAGGCTGAATACCTTCCTTGTTTTATTTTCTTGTTTCTTCTTCCTCCCTTTCTTTCTTCCCTTTTGTTTTCACAACCCGCGTGCGTTGCGACAGTTGCATTCTACTTTGTTATAGTTGTCGTTCTATTTTGTTCGTTATGATTCAGTTATAGAACGTTATTTTTATGTAAAACGGCTAGTACTACAGTACGACATAAAGCTTGTTAGAAATCGATCGAGGAAGAGCTTAGCCGCATCGAGGCCACAAGCACTTCGAACTCTTTCGTTGACGCCACTCTGATACATGCTATATGAGATAAACTTTTTCTACACCCTCTCAGAATATGTATGGAATGCTGATAGATTCGGTTCCGAGGAATAGGTGCGCGGTTTATCCGTATGAATGGTATTTTATGCTGTACTGAAGGCACCGCATCGTAGATTATCTTAGAAATAGGTCGACAGTGGTAAGCACGAGAGACAAAGTGGATAATCAGTGAAAAAGTTGTAGAAGAGTTAGCTACCACAATTAATTCTTAGTTTCTACGATTCCGCTTTGCCTCTAGTGCTAACCACTGTCCACCTATTTATAAGAGGCTATGGGCCCAGGTTTGGCGCTAACAAAGCACGAAAATACCAAACGTTTGACCTTATCAGAGATGACTGGGTTCAACGACGTCTCGAACTCAGAGTCCTACTGTTGACTCCTCAGAACTATTTTTTGTGGTCGAGCACGCTACAATTGGTACTCAGAGCAAAAGGAGTATAGTCCATTATACGTGAGGCCAAGACCAAATCGAAAAGTGAAGAAAAAGGAGTAGCCCAGTTTGAGTGTCGTAGGCAAATTGCTTTGTCGGCAATACTGCTATCCGTACACCTTGCGTATGTAGCTCCATACTTCAGTCTCTGCGATCCAGTATTAATCTGTAAGAGATTGCATTTGAGCTTCGAGAGTGTATCTCAGGCTACCGTGGATGCATTAGTGGAAATGCATCAAAGTATAAAGTTAACACCCGAAGAGTGCATTAGGCATTTCGCAAGCCAGCTTACAGAAATGGAATCAAAATTGAGTGGAACTGGTAAGATCATACCTGACGATAAAAGACTACGAGCACCACTGAAAGGCCTACCAGATGAGTATAGCACAACGAAGGAGATCATTAGGGGATTTGAAAAGTCCCATCAACAAGCACTGGCCATACTTGTTCAGAAAGAGGTAGAGCGGAGACTAGATGATGGAAAGGAATAGGATGTCAGAGGGCATGCAGTAACGGCTAAAAGAAGCACTGAGAGAAGCAGCTCATTTGTGCACAGGCAAGGAAAATGTTACCACTGTGGGAACCCTGCCCACAAGATGGACAGATGTTGGGAGAATCCAGACAACGAGTGTTACCGAGGTAATGGAAAACAAAAGAAGAAGCCCGGGAAGAAGAATCAGAGACCGAAGCGAGATGACGAATGCATGGCAGGACTAATACTTTGTGCTCATGACTCAGAAGTTCAAAATGGCTCTTGTTATGAAGAAGCGCAAGGACTTCTTGCCAAGTATCAACGGGCATCCGGAGCAAGCCATAAGTGTTAATTGGATTCCGGAGCATCTCTATAGATTACAAATTCGTGTCGAAGCTTCGATGGAGAAGCCATGAAACCCAAGAAAACAAAGATTTTCGTTGGCAGTGGTGAGACTCTGGTGTAGAGCAAAACCTGGCGGCGGGAAGTGGACCTCAAAGTGTTCGAAGCCTTGTCCCCAGGAGAGGTAAGCTAGTGAAAAGAGCTCTCCGTTCCACCCAAAGTTGGGGCGTAACTCCCAGGGTGATTCAGTAATACCCTACAAAGGTTGTGGGTCAGGATTAGATCTAGTACCGGACTCGGTGTAACCAGTGTAAAGATCCGAAAGCGGAAGAAGCAACCAGCAAAAAAGGGGACGAGGGTTGTGCACACGCAGGCCACAGACCCGAAGAAAACAGGGGGAACCAAGAAGAAATATCCCTTTACAGGGTCAGAAACCTGTCCTCGAAAGGAAACACAAACAATAATAACAATCGAGTTAGAAGCGCCGCGGGCAGTGTGATACAGATAGGTTGAGCGTTCCCAACGGGATAAATAAATGGAGTCCACTCGTGGATACTCTCCAGTATTCGTAACACGATGAGGGCAATTGTAGTTAGAGCCACACTTGGTTGGGTTTAATTTGGACTCGCGACCGCGAGTTCCCTCTTTCCTAAGTAGGGTGCTCTATAATTATGTAAACTAATTAAATAAAGTATTGCAGACCTTCTAAGGGCCGTAGAAGTAGAGATCTCAGTGTCAGGGCCAAAGGAAAAACTAAATAAGTAATGAAATTCCAAAATCGGAGCCAAAACGTCCCACGCGTACCACGCACTACACCCATACATGACTATTCATAACCAACCCATCGGGGAGCCATCCCCTTGCAGGGACCATCCTGACACACCCCTTCCTAGGGAAAAATCATATAATGAGCAGCATCAACCCAAGAGGGATCAACCTCATATGAAGAGGATTTTCACCAAGTCCGCTAAAAAGACGTTGCTCCACATGTCCCCCTTTTTAGGGCAAGGCGCCACATTCTAAGGGAGTCTGGTGGCGGCGACCGAGCGCCTATTTCAACAATCTCCCTTCATGGGGTCTCCTCCTCCTTCTCCTCGCAAGGCCGTGACCGACATCACGGAATGAACATCTTCTCCGACATGCGGAAACCAACGAGCTTCCGCTCCTGCGTCTGCCTCCTTTCATCAGATGAATCCTTACTCAACGAACCCGCTACCGGGCGCTTCCACACCGGCGGCGGCATATGCATCTGCGTCTAACGCGCCTCCCGCTTTGGGGTACTTCTCGGTCTTCAGGTCGACTCCCCTGCTTCATGGTTGTGCTGCGTATCCGGGCTTGCCGGCTTCTGCTGCCGCTGCAGCGAGTGATCCTTCTCAGTAACTTGAAGCCGACGCCGTGGCGTGTAATTCTGCACAAGCGATGCTATTACTAGCAACCTCTCGGGCTTGGATATCGAACGAGTCCCTTCGAAGGTGGAATCCTCTGTTGGGTCCTGGTATCTACTGCCGTGCCCGTGGTTTCATCCGACGTCAATGGACGACGACGAATTGATCGCCTCCTATGTGGAGGATGGCGTGCTCTCTGGTTGGAGTCCTCGCGAAATGGTACAGTCACCCTTTTGGCGGGCGGGTATCGCCATCGAAACTCAGATGCTCTACCGCGGAGGCGGGGAACCTTTGGATCAAGCCCAAGCCGGGATGCCGAAACTCGCTTACCAACGCATGGAGAGGACTCGCAACGAGCGTCTAGTTACCCCGTCGTACGGGTTCGACTTATCGCACTTCCGAACCTACGGAGAGTTCTCCTATGGAACGGCCTTGGCCTGGTTCCCTGAACAGTAGTTCCATGGGCCAGACCTCGTGATCAAGCCAAACATGCTCGTGTGGAGTCATCATACTAAGGGCAGAGTTTCGATACCTTCAGAGGTCCAGCACGCAGTATCACTTCGACCGAAGGGTGCACTTCGAGTGGCGAGCGAGATCCCGACATGGGTACTTGGTTCCTTACCCCCATGTGGAGATTGAACGAATGCGTTATACGGCGAGGCCTAATAGGTATCTTCGCCTTCCCGCCTGGTGGAGTAAAGTTGAAGCTCCCCGTTGGGGTTCTGCCGAGCTTTCCCGTTGCGTCTACTACGTGGGGTCGCGCCTCATCGAGGATCATCACTCTGGTTACTGGTGCCCTGTGGCAGCCGAACGGGGAGCCCACGTTGCGGCACATCTCCAGTGGAACACTTATGACCATTTCAGTAAAGTTGAAGTCCCCCGTGGGGGTTCTGCCGAGCCTGCCAGTTGCGTCTACTACGTGGGGTCGCGCCCCGTCGAGGATAATCACTCCGGTTACTGGTGCCCTGTGGCAGCCAAGTGGGGAGCCCACGTTGCGGAAAATCTCCAGTGGGACACTTATGACCATTTCAGGATATGGTATATCCCACCTCTGTTGAGGACCACCATACGGCGTCTCGATCTATACCCAGCGTGGGGCTCCGAAGCGAATGTGGCTGATTTGAATTTGATCCTGACCGTCATCGACAGAGTGCGGTGGGATCAGGTGCCCGTGGCGAGCCATCCCGAGAGAGGCGATTCCGTTTCCGGATATGACCGGTCTCCGTGGCGCAGTGATCCGCATTCCGGCAACTGGATGTGGTACGATCCATATGAGGGTGCTCTTTTCACTCAAGCTCATGCCCTTTACCTTGAAGGATGTCCCGCGCACGGTGCAGATTGTTCACCCCACAGGGTTTGTCTATGCAAAGGACTACGAATACGAGCCCCCAATTGACTTGGACGGTCCAAACCTGGATAGGGAAGCCAATCCCCTCGGCGGGATGCTTAACACGGGGACGGTTCCCACGGCTTCGGGTAATGCTGGTGCTTCCGGTTCCGGCCTTGCAGTCTCCAAATGGTGGAATATGGGGACTACGCAAGGTAACGGGTTAACACCGCAAGCAGCGAGCGTTCGCAAAAGCTCTCCTACGAGCGGGAATCCCGATTCCTCCGGGTGTCACTGACATGAACCAGATGCTGGCCTTTGCGGCGAGCTACCAGCAGTTTCATAGCAATACTGGTGAGCCGGATCCTTTTCCAGGCTTTCCGTGATCCTGGTGGCTGGTGGTAACAAAACGTGGCTTGCGTTTCCCCTTAGCTTCTGAATAAACCTAACTTGTGGTAAATTTTCTCTTCTAAGCCTTCTTCTTCTTCTTCTCAATCCTCTTCAAGGTTCCTTTGCTTCTTCTCTTCCCACTTCGTGGGTCCTTCCATACCTCGATTTCTTCTAAACCGTAGTGGGTAGTGTACGAACTCCCGTTTTCTCGGTGCGAACCGAAAATCGGTAATCAGTTTCCCTCCTCTTATCTCCTTGAGATACTTCTTCCAACTGTAATATTTCGAGTTTCACAACTCTCGCTCTGAGGTCAAGTCCATACGCATCCGTTGCCGTATTACCCAACCTGGGTGTCGTCCAGGTTTGGAGGTAAAGCCAACCGATTTGTTCGGTGATAAGAGAGGATCGCAGAACTCGGAAGGGGGACGATGGGTTTTATGGTATCCTCCTCGGGAGAGTATCCGTACGAGCAAACCTGATAGCATATCTCCCCATCTGGGGTATGAAAATGACGCACGATGCGGTCTATAACGAACTCCTGAGAGTAAACGGGTTTCTGGGTCTCCTTGGCCATCGTTGAGGGTCGTTCCCCCTTGGGGCGGGGTCTGACTTTCTTTTCTTCGAGAGACGCCACCCTCCGGGCTACGCAAGAGCTGTTGTGCCAAAGAACGTACTGTACCCGACACCGGGGTCAAAATGCCCCGGAAGTGGGTTCTTCTGACAGCTGAGGTCTCCCTGACTACGGCGGATATCACAACGATCGTGACGGGCTAAGAACCACAACGTGGTAGCTTCTCGATTCCCGGTTGGGATTAACTAGTTCGTCGACCTGAACCGTTGTGACGGGAGAGCTTCACGCTCCGCTCCATGTGCCAGGTGGCAGTTCACCCACACACCGGGATTTCTCCAACCTCAATGGCTGGGAGTCAGGGCCTGAGCGCCATAAGCTTTGATACGCGCCTCCATTGTAGTGACCGTTCCCAAAATGGGCCACCGAGCGGGGGGCACTTGTAAGCGCGGTTTCTGCTGCACTGCAGCCGCCTTGCGCCGGCTTTCTGCTGATATCTCCCACCATACATGGTGTCTGTCCACTGACGTGGTTGCACAGCGTACTCTCCTCTCGCAGGTTTGTAATCCTTACTTCTCCTCTTCCAAGGTTTCCAAAGTGCCTCCGTCGGGGTTCTGTTAATCCCAGCACCACAGGGCGGTCCATATATGGTCAACGTCCTCGTAGGATTCCTCTGCATGCCGGTCAGCGACTACCAGGTGATCAGGATTGGCCGAGACCGACTTTTTTTACGGTATTGCGAACTCCGATGCGAGTATCAAGTGCCTCGGAAGCATTACTGGAATCGGGCCCGACAGCCCCGACAGTGTCTTCTTTAATAGGGTTACTATCTTCATTGCTGACGGCATCGTCAACCTGGGCTGCGAGAGCGTTGAGAGCCCTGCACGGGGTATCGAAAGAAGCCGTCCAACGGTTTTGAGTAGGAGTTTCATAAGTGGGTAGACCGGGCGACGCCAGAGTAACCAAAGTGGTATTTCCGTTCTCCTCCCCCTCCTTAGGCGGAGCCTTGGGGGTTCGTAAAACCTCGGGTGGGGGAGTAACTCTGTTAGAGCCAGTTGGCTGAGCCTTTGAGAATTTAGATTCAGTGTCCTTAGTATCCAAAAATTCCGATAGATGGGTTAGTCCCCGATCTGGGTGCGGCATAATCACGGGGCGTAACTCAGTGTTTTCTGCACCGTGCGGTTCAGCCGGTGTAGGTTCCCCTGGAAGGGTTGTAGGTTATGTGACGACCTTCAGGTTTGGTTTTGGCACTCAAGCGACGCGATCACTTGAGATCCACTCGTGGCGGGTGTTTCTATCCAGTACCATTGTTTCCGTGGAGAAAGATACCACACGGTAGGGTCCTTCCGCGATCGGAGATAGCTTATGACGGCGTTCATTTTCAGGGTTATGATACTCCTTTCGGAGTGCCACCCAGTCGTTCGCCTGCAGTCGGGGTAGGGGTCGGCGGACCTTGCTGTCAACATTCCGCTTGGAAGCGAGTTGAGCTTTCTCCATAGCCATTTGGGCTAACGGAACCATTCTGGTTAGACAGGCCTTCTAGGAATTACGATATAACCCCGGTGAAGGGTAATTAGGCAGGGTTGGCTTAGCTTTAATTGCAACCGATGGCGGTATCCTTGACAACACCAACTCAAATGGAGACAAAGTTGCTACCAGATGTACCTGGGTGGTATACGCATATGTAATGGCGTCCGTGTACAGGTCCCATTCCTTTAGGTGATCCGCAACGTAAGATCTCAATTCATTGAGCATTGTGTGGTTAAACCTCTCTACCTGGCCATTCCCCTGAGGGTGATACGTAGTTACAAACAGATTCCGGATATCTAGGATGCGACAGAGGTGTTGAAAGAACTTTGATGCAAATTGGGATCCGTTGTCGCATAGTAACTGCACCGGCGGTCCGTAGACGAATACCCAGTAGGTCACAGAGGCTTGCGCCACCGCTTTGGCAGTAATTCGGTTAAGCGGTACTGTTCTTACCAGCTTCGAGAACCTGTCAGTTATCAATAGCAAGTAACTTTCTCGTGGGCTAAGTGGTCATCCAGATTGTTGGAGAAGACAATGATATCGTCAAGGTAGACGAGACACGTTTTCCACTTAAAGTGGGCAACAAAATATCCATCGCGCGTTGAAACGTTGTGAGAGCATTGGTTAAGCCAAAGGGCATACGATTGAATCGGAATAGTCGTTGATGACACACAAAAGTCGTGTTATCGCGGTCCTTCTCCCTGATGGGGACTTGCAAATAACCCCAATTGGCATCGAGGGCTGTGAAAACAGTTGCACTTCCAAGGTAATCGGTGTATTCATCCATTCGGGGGATCGGGTATACGTCCTGGAAGTTTACCGCATTCAAGCGTCTATAATCAACGCAGAAACGCCATGATTTATCCGGTTTCGGAAGTAACACCACTGGTGAGGCCCAAGGAGATTGGACGTGCTCAATGACGCCATCTCTTAACATCTTCTCCACTTGGGTCTTTTCCTCTTCCCGAGCTTTCGGTCCTGGCCTGTAAGCCTGTTGCGCAATGAACCGAGTGTTCGGAAGCATATCAATGCAATGTTCTGTAATCCCTATAGTTTCCAGGGAGCCATCCCAAATGGGAGTAAATTCACGAAGCATGTCCCTCAGCTTCTCCCGGTGAGATTCGGGTACATGTTCAAGATTAAGCTTCTCTGATTGTTCAACAGGATCCGTCTTTTCTGTACCTGGTGGCAGGGTGTTAACCTTCAGAGGTTCCGAGCGTTCCGAACCCGAGATCACTGGTGTATCTCCACCATTTTCCGCGGTTTTAGCGGTGTCCTCCCCCTCCTTAGGGTCTGTCACGCCGAACACCTCTGGAATAGAGATCTTTTTCGGCACGAACGCTGTCGGGTGTGGAAGAACAGAACCCAGAATCTGGTTTTTGACTAACCATTGGGTGGTTTTGCCAATGGTGGCCACTAGAACCTTGAAAGGTTTATCCGGTTCCACGGAGACAATTTCATTCACTAGAGCGAGCTGATGCCGTTCGTAGAGTGCCGAACGGGGTTGAAACACATGTTCACGGTGCTGCTTTGTAGTAACTGTAACCCACACTCGAGCTTCCGGTGGAATCGCAACTGATTTTGCTAACCGCAACTTTGTGGAGACGGGGTCCTTCTTCGGAATCTCTTTAGCAACGGGTAATGGAACACGCTTTCGCGCAGCACCCTTCATGGGTTTTCGAACGATGAGCATGGTAGAACCATCTTCGAGTTCCCCTGTTCGAGTCCGAGGACGGATAGCTCCCAAAACCCCGTCACAAACGTCACAAGCCAAAATGATTGGAGAGCGAGAGACTGGCAGACCACAAAGTCCAATTGTACCAAATAGGTTCCAAACCTCATCATGACGGTAATCGATCCAACCGTCCGCAACGGGCTATTATTCGAATCTGCGATATCCAGGCCTGGACCGTATTTCATAAAAGCCCGAAGAGTAGATGAGATCAAATCCACATGGATTAAGTTAGGAGCTGCTCCTGTATCCAGGACAGATAATTGACGAACCATCAACTGGTTGGAGAGGCCGATATTGGCAAAAACGCTTTATTTGCAACTGGCCATGACCAAAACTCGATCTGGAATACGGAAGTTACTGGAACGTATCCATGGGTGACGTAGTACACCAAGGTGTTCCGAGTTAACGTCTGTGTCACCCGTTGTCCTCGAAAGTATGGTGTGTGTTGGGGAGGAAGGCTTGGGCGCGTCGGGCATCTTCAACCTCGGCTCAGAAGACGCCCCCCTGTAGGGGAGACTCCCAAGTCTCTGCCGTGTGTCACGCACAGCAAAAACAGCGTCTTGAATCTCATCATTAGTTGCGTATGACTTTAAGAGGTACTGTACCGCTTCGGGCCAACATGTAACTGCTCCTTCCGAGGCTCGAGAAGTTCCGCGGACGGAGTTCAAATGATCCACTGCCATTCCCTTTACAAACTAGGGTAAGGCGAGATATGCCTGCGCTTCACTCATACCGAGGATATCAGACTCCTGGACATACCGGGCAAGGAAATCAAGCACCAGAATTCGGTCCTCTTCTAAGAATTCCCTCCTCCGTAGGGTCATGCCCATCCTCTTGATGTAGTCCTTGACAGTACCCGTTCCACGGGATGAACGATTTCCCGAAAAATTATCCAACCGATAACAACGGCACGACAGTAGGTTACGATAATGCGGATTCATCGGCTTCAATTTGCTCAGTCCGAGGTACTTCCTACCTTTCTCGCTTGAGCGGATGGCCCCTTGAGAGGTATAAGTATCCTTGGACCGTGACGTACCGAACCAGCGACGTCCATCCTCAAAATCCGAAGAACCGGAAGACGAACTCGACGACGAATGATTCAAATTAGAGTCCGATGAATCTTCTTGGAGGTGGACTTCCCTTTTTGGCTTGCAGTGGTTCCGTTTAACGGAGCAGTGACCCGAGTCTTCCGAAACGTCGGATTCTTCCTTCTTGGCGTCAACCCCTTCATCCGTTAGGATTATTGCATCCAAGGAATCCAAACGTTATTGGAAACGGTCCAATCTGTTACGGAAGTCCTCCACAACGGTGCGATACTCCTGAATAAAAACCCCAGGCGTACCAAGAATTTCCAAAATGGAGTTCACATCCTGTCCCAGGGTACGAATATCACCTGAAACATCCCTCAATTGGGCGTCATCTATTATACGCCGAAGTTCACTTACACCCTTTAAGAGCTCCACATTGTGGAGCAATGGAATCCGTGATTTCGGGGATCGCTTCTTTCAGGTACACTATGGTACCTCGCAAGGTGACGTGGATATGGCTACGAGGCACACCCCATTTTGGGTTGTTTTGGAACCGGAAGTAATGGTAACCATCACTGGTGATTTGGATGTCCGACCTGGGTACAAGTGGTATACCGGGTACGCTGGACACCTACCAGGTGATTGTGGGCGGCACAGCCGTGCGAGGGCACCCTGACAGCGGGCTAGCCATGTGCGTGGACCACGTGAGGTGTACACATATGTTTAGATAGCTATTACACTTTTGCAGTTGTAGAGCCTACTTAAGGCAGGTTGAGCTCCCCTCACCTCCCCCACAGTAAACGGTAACTGAGTCGTGTCTCCTTCCCGAACACCGGGCGATAGTCGTAACCATCTGCGTAGGTTTACAACTCCTCGCGGAGGGTAACCACGTTGGACTCTGGTGCGTCTACCCCTCAGGGTCAACTAGGAAACACTTTATCGTTTGTCACCTTCTTTTCAGGGACCAGCGTCGTCCCGAGACTCCGATCGGTTTCCGTTTCTGTATAGGATATTTCTTTGGTTAATATTATCGCTTTCAATCCACCTACGGACCTGTTCCCGCTTGTCGAACGGTACTTGGAATCGATCCCGGTGTTGTGTCCCGAGCACACTCACCGTCCTATGGTACCGCTTGCTGTCGTCTTCTGCCCCGTTTCACTTAGGTTCGCCGCCAATACCGTTCGTCATATTATCCCTTCTTGCCCACCTCTTTAGGTATATCCAGCAACCGTCTCCGGTCTTATACATGGCGTGCCTAGCACTGAGCACGTACAGGGGGCTCTTTTCACTCCAGGTCACCTCTAAAGGGGGCAGACTCTGGACATCCGGTGGACATCACCCATCGCAGGGTTTTGCTCCACATTTTGGTCTCCTGACTTAGAAGAGATTAAGATCAAATCTTACTCTGATGAGTGTTGGTATTGCAAGTACTTTGTCTCGTTTTCGAGAAACGTCTCTTTTGGTTACCCAGTCGCTTGGGTTCGATCGAAGTCGATTCTCTTTTCTTTCCCCGCAGTTCGGAAATTTGGTGAGGTTATACTGTCGTCCCGAGTATCGGTTGGCTATCTGCAGCATGCCGCCCAATCCTCAGTCATCGAGGTCCCGGTCCGTCAATTCGGACGTTCCCGATCATCGGTGCCTCCTAGATCTCGGTTCTCCGCTCCGAAGATGCATACAACTGTGAACGACCCGAATAACCGGAATGCACGCTCAATAGAACCCGGACCTCAAGAGTTTGCTGCCCAAACGGCCCCACAACCCATCCTGGAAACCCCGTCATCAGCCCCTCGAGAGAGACTGGACTCTACGGAGTATACTGTGTTCGACAACCGTGTGAATGTCGCCACTGTCGCTCACGTGGAACTCCTTCAACAAGTGACCGAACTTCGGCGTAAATTAGATGACGTCCAAGTCAGGGATGTTTCGGGAGACATTCGACTCCTAAGACAGGAAATGTACTCATTTTCGGAGAGCTTTGGAGCACCTAGGGCTTTTGTTGAAGGTTACAATCGAACGACGGAAGAGTTCCGAGTTGCCACGGATCGAATCCACGCTCGATTGGATACCTTGGAAGCCACAATTCGGATGGATGGTGAGGTTGAAGCCGCTGACCGGCATAATTCCGATTCGGAGGTTTCTGATCATCGTTCCGAAAAACGGCACCGTCGCAAGTCTAAGAAGAAGTTCAAAACCTTTTCGGATTTATCAGGTTCTGATTCCGACAGCAGCTCGGAGAGCTCGTCGTCCTCCTCATCCGATTCATCGGGGTAAAGTTAGTCGTCGCCGCTCCCGTTATACTCGGTCGAAGGTCACTGACACCTCTTACGGGGCCATCCGCACCCGAAAGAAGGGTAAGAAGTGTCCTGGACTGAAGGAATTGAAGCCTACTAATCCATTATATCGGAAGTTGCTTTCGTATCTTTATTATGGATTGCAGAAGTCCTCTGGTCAACGTACCTCGAGAAGTACTGGTAAGGTGAAGAACTATATCCGAAGACTCGGAATCGCCATGAATAAGCGAGAGTTTACTGGTGAATACCCGATCCTGGTGCTATAGTTACTCGCGAGGTTCGTTCAAGAAGCCGATGCACTCGGTATGAACGAAGGACAGGCGTATCTGGCTCTCCCGTATTAACTCAAGAGTTCAGCTGAAGATCAGTTTAACTCCGTCCGTGGGTCCTCTAGAGCCTCGGAAGGCGGTGTCACGAACTGGCCGGAAGCGGTTCAATACCTTTTAAGGTCATATGCTACTGGACAAGCAATCCAGCAGACGACCCTGGCTCTGAGGGATACTAAGCAACGTCCCGATGAAACCGAGATGACTTATTCGACGCACTTGAATAAGGCGTTTCACCGATGCAGTAAAGTTCTCCCTTCTCAGGAGAGATGTGCCATGTTTGTCGACGTATTGAATCCCGCAATCCGGGCATTGGCTGCCCGACACCGGGAAGAGCACAAAAAAATCACCTACCTAGAGTTGGTCCAATACGCACAAGCGGAGGGAGATACGCTGCGAGCGCGGGAGAAGCCGAAAGGTAGGAGAGTACTCTTTGTAGGGGGATCTGACTCAATGGCGAGCCATTCTTGTGCTCACCGTTTTAGTCCTGATGAGGATCATGTACACCTCGTTGGCAGTAACCTTGATTCGATCGGCACTTCAGATTTACCGTCAACTTCGGTTCCATCGTCAGAAAGTGATGCAGCATTATATGCTCATGGAAACCGAATAGTGGCATCTGCTATTCCTTATGCAGGTCGCACAACAAGATTCAGTCGCTGGTTGGAAGGAGAACATACCACCCCGTCGAGTGGACTCGCGTCCGCGAGACGCGCCGAACTCGGTAATTTGATATGATTGCTATGCCCTTAGGCCTCTCTCTACGCAATGTACTCTCCCTGCACGGGAAAGGTCGACCATCGTCGCTCAGTACGAAGCTTTACCCCCCGGAAGTTCAGGCTCGGGTTCGTTAAATAGCCTATGAGGTAGCCAAGTGGGTGTTGAACCAATCTTGAGGTTATGGCCGTTAGACCCTCTCCGCAATACCGGCACCGAGCAGGAACGTTGTGGAAAGCACCGTACTGGCGACTGGGGATCCTGTGAATTTCTCGGATGGAAGTCTCCAACAACCAGAGGCACCGGTCCCAAAAAACTAAACTTTGGAGTCTCCCCTGTAGGAGGGGCGTCGTCTGAGCCGAGGCTGAAGACGCCCGAGGCGCCGACGCTTCGCTCCCCAGCTGTTAGAATCCTCTCGAGGAAGATGGCTGCCACAGAAGTTGATTCGGAACACCTTAGTGTTTTGCGTCGTCCATGGGTACGGTCCCGCAATCTCCTTATCCCGGATAGAATATTTGTTATGGCCAAGAGGAATTATAAGGTTTACGCTGACCTCGGCCTGTCCAACCAGTTCATGGTTCGTCAGTTGTCTGTTCTTGATACAGGAGCGGCCCTGAACTTAATACATCAAGATTTGGTACCACCCGAGCTTCGGGAGAACATTCGATTTGGTCCAGCATTGGATATTGCTGATGCGAACAATCGCCCGATTCGTACTTCAGGGTATATCAATCTCGTTGTCAGACTTGGTACTTGTTTGGTACAATTGAACTTCATCGTCTGTGAATCCCTCGCAGCACCGGTTATACTCGGCTGTGATTTTTGCGACCGCTGGGTGGAAGCGATCCGTCCCCGTAAACGGATTGTGGAAATGGCAGATGGTTCCCATATCCCGATTATTCGGAAACCGATGAGAGCCGCGACGCGGAGACATGCCCCGCTACCGAAAGCTCAAAACGCACAAGATTCCAGCCCAGTTTCGACCAAGTTGGAAGTTGCTAGATCTGGGCAAATTCCTCCGGAAACCCAAGTCTGGGTTGAAGTTACTACCAAACAGTCCAGTCTTCATGCCGTTCCACTGACACCTGTTTATATGAGCAACGACAACTATCTCTTGCTAATGGAGTTGTTTTCATTGAATCTGACACACCTTTAAAGGTCTTAGTTGCCAACTTTGGAAAATCGTGCCAGTATTTGGTTAAGAAGCAAGGTATTGGTTCTGTCTTGCCTCACCCTAAGGCGGTAGTTGCAACAAAGATTCCCTTTGAACAGGTCCTCGGAGTATCTGACCCTAAGGAGGGGGAGGAAGCCGCTTTCTTACAAACCAAGCATATGTCGGAGAACGTCAAGAAGATTTCGGGTTCAACACCCTCTGAACCCTCGGATGTCAAACCCGTATTACCTGGCAGCCAAGAAACGAATCCTTTTAAGGAGTTAATGGCTCTTGATTTGAAGCATATACCGGAATCTCATCGGGAGAGGGTACGCGAAATGCTGCGCGAATTCACTCCTATGTGGGATGGGACTCTAGGAACAATTGGAGTCATAGAGCACTGTATTTCCTTACGTCCGAGCACTCTGCCCATTTCACAACACCCTTACAGAGCTGGACCGAAGACACGGGAGGAGAAAAAATCTCAAGTTGAGAAGATGCTACGCGCTGGCGTCATCGAGCCCGCTCAGTCTTCTTGGGCGTCGCCAGTCGCGCTAGTTCCGAAACCGGATGGATCTTGGAGATTCTGCATCGATTACCGAGAGTTAAACGTGGTTACGGTGAAAGATGTATATCCGATTCCCCGGATGGACGAATACATCGACTCTCTTGGGAGCGCAAATGTCTTTACCACCCTGGACGCTAATTGGGGTTATTGGCAAGTCCCTGTCAGGGAAGAAGACAAAGACAAGACGGCTTTTGTGTGCCATCAGGACTTATACCGTTTTCGGCGCATGCCCTTTGGCTTAACGAATGCCCCCGCAACGTTTCAGCGAGCGGTTGATATCCTTCTCGCTAGGTTCAAGTGGACACCTTCTCTGGTGTATCTGGACGACATTGTCGTGTTTTCCAATAATTTGGATGAGCACCTCTCTCATGTGCGAGATGTGATGAGGGTGCTGCATGATGCAGGAATCACATTGAAACTCAAGAAGTGTGACTTTTTCACCGAGTCGGTTAAGTACCTTGGGCATATCATTCGCCCCAGGAAGCTTTCAATCGACGAAGTTCGGGTGAAATCCTTAAAGGAGGCTAAACGTCCAACCACGCAGACAGAGCTTCGATCCTTCCTAGGCCTGTGTAACGTGTATCGACGTTTTGTTCCGAACTTCGCGGATATTGCTGCCCGATTGAACAAACTCCTTACAAGAGGACAAACAGTTGAACTGGACTTGTTTGGCGATGCTGAGGCATCTGCCTTCACGGCTTTGGTTAAAGCTGTGACGTCTCCGCCTACTTTGGCGCTTCCCAAGCCTCGGTTACCTTATGAAGTGGAAACCGATGCCAGTGCGAACCAGGTTGGTTGTGCTCTGTTTCAACTCGATGAGTCGGGCGAGCGACACCCCATTGGGTAGTGGTCCCGCTCGTTGAATGTGCATGAATGGAATTACTCAGTATCTGAGAATGAATGCCTTGCCATTGTATGGGCTTTATCCACACTCAGGCCCTACCTGATGGGAACCCATTTCCGAGTGCACACGGATCATTCTTGCCTCCGGTGGTTAGTGGAAATCACCCAGCCCTTGGGTCGTCTGATGCGTTGGCGTCTCCGACTTTCGGAATTCGACTTCGAAGTGGTGTACAAGAAGGGAACCTTCCACTGTCAGGCAGACGCTCTTTCCCGCCTGGGAACCTCTGCGGAAGCAGAATCTACTGGAGATACTGATATACCCTGTTTCATGGCTGGCGACCTCAAGAGTTATGCAGAATTTTCGGATGACTTGTGTGACGACATTCTCACCGCACAGACGGCCGAACCGGTTGCCGGTTCATTTTTCCCCATTACACCTGAAGAGATGATTAGAGAACAGCAGACTGACCCCTTTTGCGCACAGGTTCGCGCCCGTCTTAATGGTGGATACAACCTACCCTTTGCTACCAGCGACCATGGATGCCTAGTCCGTTTGGTAGAATCAACCCTCCAGATTGTGGTGCTTCACTCTCTACAGAGTCTTGTTTTACATCTCTCGCACCATGTGAAGCTTGGAGCCCACCCGGGAGGAAGGAAGTTGTATCTCACTCTAAGAACAGACTTTTATTGGCCTGCAATGGCTTTTGACTTTTACGCGGTTCGAAGCTCTTGCTCCGAGTTTTCTAAGAAAAATATCAGACTTCGGAAGCCTTCTAAGAATTTAACGTTATTCCCAGCACGGGGACCACTCGAATTCGTGGCGATCGATATTTTGGGAGAGCTTATCAGAACCCCGAGAGGCAATCAGTATCAACTGGTTATCACTGATAGGTTTTCAAAGCTCGTAAGAACTGTTCCTCTGAAGCGGAGTAAAGCTGCGACAGTGGCTCAAGCATTCGTCACCCATTGGGTTTTTGTTTACGGTCCCCCGGTGCAGTTGCTCTCCGACAATGGCTCGCAGTTCACATCGAAGCTCTTAAAAGATGTTTGCAGAATCCTGGATATTAGTAATATGTTCACTACTACTTATCACCCCCAGAGTAATGGGCAGGTAGAAAGGTTTAACCGTACGCTCCTCGGTGCTTTACGAGCGTACGTCGCCGATCACCCCAAGTCTTGGGACCTTTACACCGACGCGATCACATACGCGTACAACAACCATTCACCGGGTAACATCTCTATCCGCATTTGAATTGGTTTTGTCGAGAGTTCCGCCATCCCTGGGAATCGAGGCCCAGCCAACCTTGGATAGTTACCCATCCCCGGGTTTATATCGCGATTCGTGGAAGAATTGGCTCACCAAGATGGTTCCTGTCGCTCGTACCTCAATGGAGAAAGTTGAGGCCGCATACAAGCGGAATTTTGACGCAATAATTCGTATGCCGCTACCCCGTCTCCGGGCTGGTGACTACGTGTTCCTACGCAAGGAATACTATAATCCTGAGAAGGAACGTCGCCATAAATTATCGCTGATTGCGAGTGGACCCTATCGAGTGGTTTCAGTTCAAGAGGACACCATCGTGCTGGAAATCGATAATCAGCACTAACAGGTATCACTCGATCGCGTTTGCCGCGCGCCCAGTCCTTCACAGGAAGTTATTTCTCCGTCGACGGACAGTAACCCTGGAAGATCAACCACAAATGGTGCCACTGAGTTGGACGCTCCTACGCCCCGACCCTCAGTACTACCGCACCCGTTTCGTGGTTTGGCTGAACTACCTGATCTATTGGAACCTCCAAAAGGTAACCTCGTACTCTCTCGAGGTACCAGTACGCACTCTACGCGAGTGAATACCCCGAATACGGTCCTGGATGCAAATGCCGTATCCCAACCTAAGGAGGGGGAAAGCGCAGCAATTTCTCGCCTGGTTGCCCCGGCATCTGCTGGATCTAACCAAGTTGAGGCACTCAGAAGTGAGACTGAAGCCCAAACTGGAAATGCTACCACGCGCACGGTACACCATGCTTCTGGTAGAAAGTGAAGTCAGATTTGAGGAACATACCCCTTTCAGGGAAGCTTTTGCTGAGACTAGTAATGCGGGCAATGGGAAACGTTCCATTTCGTTGGAATCATCTACCGGTCGCTCTTATCATCAAAGTAGCGCTGGCAGACCGGAAAAGTCGGTTTCGGCTGACCCATTCATGGGAAACAACGACATGGACCCAGAAGGTCGCTCCTTACAGTAGGGCTAGAAAAGAACGTTCTCGTGGAAACACTTGAAATATATCCAGGTTTATTAATTGGTTTATTACGGTTGATGGCCCCGCGAAGGTAAGCGAGCTCGGTATTTAGTCGTTTTGAGCTCCGGTGCAACGGATTCAATCACTGAGGTAACGCAAACGTGGCGCTGGAACGCAAGGAACCGTTTACTGGTGCCCTGTACAGCCGTCTGTAGGTGGAAAATCGTGTAGTGCATTCGCACGCAGCTCGATCACTCATTTTCGGTTGCATATGCGCCGTGGCCCGTACAAACCGCCTCCCTGCATCTCTGTCGCGACGGTTCTCCACCGCCCCCCTGGAATACCACGAGATTTGCAAACGTTGTTGCTCGGGAACCCGCCACGGATTTGTTGATCTTAGGGGCTCTCTGGACTGCGGACTGTCAGAGCTTTTGATTGCTGTATCTTTTTGGAGAACTCCCTGGGGGGTTCCTGAGTGGTGAGCCTCCGTCTTCACGGCTTCGTCGGTGCTTTCGGGATGCTTGTTTGGCATTCAAAAGGTAAAGAATTAAAATGAACGAATAACGACTCTTCAAACCCAATTTTGAATGAATCAAATTTCTCGAAATAATTCCATACATAGCACAGAGCTAGTTTGCTTGGCACAAAAGACGAGCAGTATACTAGACATTTCCCAGTTTCTTTGGAGGTAAAACTAGCGCCAGACTCCACAAATACCTACCCTCTCAGGTGCACGTGGAATCCAAATCTTACTGGTCCTGAGCGAGTGCCCCTTCAAATAGCAAAATAGAATAGATAGAATATATAGAATAGAAACATAGCGTGTACATAACCAAATAGCTTTGGCTTTCTATCACCCGTTGCCCGACCTGCTCCCTGCATCGCATGCTCTACCCCACGCCCTACGAAAAGACGCTCTGCATCACGTGCACCACCTCATCTACGTGCGCCATAATATTACGCTCCCCGATATCCCACTCCGCCACCACCCTCCCTTCTCTCTTTCCAAGCAACCCGTTCTCCGTTCTCCTTCCCCCGCCATGATACCCTGTTGCCATCTCCGTTGCACCTTCTATAGCCGCACCACGTTCTCTCTCCAGAGTCACCAACGCAGGTGCCCTCATCGACTCACTCCCGACAAACGCCCTTCCTCCTCCGCCAACGCTCCCGTGCAGTTCCCTCCAAGGACCAAGCGACGAAAATCCGTTCCAAACCTCTCCACCATTCCTCCTCCCACTCCCTCATACTGCCCCTCCGACAACGTCCCCCTCGCCGAAGATGAACCCTATCACATCCAACAGGCCTCCCTTTCCCTCCAAACACAATACGCACACCACATGGCAAGTCACGCCCTCTGTTCAGTCTCCTCCTCAAACCCACCTCCCCATACCTCGTCCCAATCCCCCTCCCCTCTCCTCAACAACTCCCATCTCGAGCAACTCGTCCTCTGCATCTCCTCCATCGCTTCCTCCTTCAGCACACGCAAAGCCGACGAACTCATCTCCCTTCTCAACCACCCAGACTTCTCCAAGTCATTCTTCCAGAAATCCATCTCCTCCGCAAAGTAGTGCCCCGCACTCCAAGAACACCTCCTCAAGGAACGCATCAGCTCCACCGGCTTCCTCCCTCTCACACTCACCGACGAGCACAACTCCTTCTCCGCGACCCTCTCCCAAAAACCCGCCACAGACATCCTGAAGCAACAACTCGCTCTCGCACACTTCAACAACTCCTTCTTCCCACCCGTCTCCCAATCTTCCCCTTCCTCCTCTTCCACCCCCGCCTTCGCCCATCCTATGGCCGCCGCCTTTGGAAACAAAGTCGTTCCTGGCTTCAAACAAGCCATCATGCAGTGCCACATCAATGACATAGTCTGGCACACACCCGAAACAACCGGTATGGAATCTTTCGTCGGTCTCGTCCAGTTATACTGCGATAAGTCCGCCACCTCACTCAAGAGCTCCTCCATCAACTCATATCCCCTTCACATACAACTACCAAGCCTTCAACGGCTTCTTCACCACAGAAGGCTTACGAGGAATGCTGGAGGCAAAGGATTACCGCACCCTCGACATGGTCTTCTCCTTCATCGGAGCCTTCTTCGACAGATGCTGCAAAGAAACCGACTCCTCCCACATCACTTCTGTCTTCACCAAGTACACAGACCTCCTTCTCTCCGCTATGCGATACAACTCGTCCCCCGAATGGACAGACACCTCCCTCCTATCTCTCGAAAAACACATCAGATCCTTCAAAGTCACAGCCGCATCCATTCTCGGACCCTGCCACTCCTCGCACCTCGGCACCCTCAAGTTCCATCTCCCCGACCACATCGTCGAAGACATACGCCGATACGGGGGTCTCCGCTTCAACGACGCAGGCATCTTCGAGCACGCCCACGTCCTCTTCAAATCACATTACTCCAAAACTTCCAAGCGAAGAGCCACCGCCTATAAAGAAACCATCCGTGCTATATACCGCTTCAATCTCTTCAAAGACTGGAATCAACTTTCCGCAGACCCTTCCCTATCCTCCCATGCTCGACCTCAAACTCAACCGCAACCACGCAAACCCTTCTTCGTACGTGACGGAAAACATCTTTCCTTCTACGACATCTTCACAGCCGCAAAGTACCTTGCATCCACCCCCAACGCAAGTCCAAAATTTATTCAAGAACTCTTCTCCTCAGACACGCTCTCCATCATCTCACAACTAGGTCCCACCACACTTCATTCCTTCGTCTCCCTTTCCATCGAATATCTCAAGCTAAATCCCTCACCCAACAACCCCCGTCAAACTCGTCTCACCTTCGTCAACTCCGCATACGTCGTCGGCGGTTACATCCCAACACTACACAATTACAACCAAGAACGAAACGAACTCGTCCTCCAAGAACCCTCCGTCCCTCTCCTCCAGCGCATCTTCGCCGTTCCATCATTCGGACTTTCCAGATCACCAAAGTTCTCCCATATCCTTGTCGCAGGAACCAACTCCTCCTCTCCATCCACACCCACTGTATGGGTCTCCAAGCTCATTGCCTTAGTTCGCTTCAAACTACCTTCCCCCTTTTCAAGCTCTTCCACCCTCATTACAAAGGAATTCGCTTTCGTACAATTCCTTGAACTCGTACCACCCCGCGACAATGTCGATATCACCCTCAACTGCGTCTGCCTTCGGTGGTCAACCGATGACGAGCGGGACCACACCACCGATCCAGTTCCCATCTCCAAACCTTCCACCGACGACAACGTATCTCCTTGGTTCGGCCTCATTCCTTCCACCTCCATTCTAGGTGCAGTCCACGTCATTCGAGAAGACTACCCCGCCCCGCCATTCACTCCTCGTCTTCACTGGCGCTTCCATCGTTTCTACATCAACCGATTCTATCGTGACACCTCTTCAAAGCCTTACGCCCCACAATCTAAAACACATGAGTAAACCACCCGTTCCACCAGGAACACTATTCTTCTTCAACTTGTTCTTCATAACCTCCCAGACCTTCCTCCCACTGCGCCTCGACATGATCCGTCGCCTCACCTCTCCCTACATCTCGACTCTCTTTCACCAACCTCTTCATCCACAAATCTTCTGGCCGACACGCAGCAACATAACAGTCCAGCACCCCTCCCAGCCGTTTCGTCATATGTTCGAAAAAGTATTCATCTTTCACTGCCAAGTATATCCTCCGCTTCGAAGGTATCCACAGCGCTACCGTCACTTCTCTATCTCCATTGCCAGCTATAAAACGCGGTTCACCCTCATCGCAACCTTCATTCTCCAATTCTTTATGATGTAGCTCTCTCACCCTCTCCCACGCCACACCAAGTATATTCTCTACCGCGAGCGGAAGATACTCACAGTACAATGCAGAAAATAACAACTGCCGTCTTCCTCCACGCCCCACATCTGTGTGCATTGCCGTCAAAACACATCTGATCCACGCATCCAAACGAGCCAAATGCATCACTGTCCCATCAACGTACTCCATCTTTCCCTCCATTTACGTTCCCACCTCATATCCCATGAATTCTTCCAACACTTCCACCGCAGCCCCGTTCTTGAAGTACATGTCCCCTTCTCTAAACTCTCTCAGCCGCCCAGCAACCTGAAATCCAGAATACGTAAGATCTTCGATTGTTTTCATCCTCCAAGAACATAAACTACCGCTCTTCGCCTCCCCATCCCCCTTGAATTTCCTCTTTGCTTCCTCTAACTGCTTCTTCCACTCGATGTCTAGCTCCGTCCCCTCTCGCGGTCTCATACGTCTGGCTATCAAGTCATATCCAAGCAACGAAAACATTTTGTCCCGTGCCGCACGCTTCCGAACCCCAATCACATCACTCAACTTCTGCTTCATACGTTGCCTCAAACACCTGTCCGCAACAACCTCCCGCACGCATTGATCTTTCCTACACGCTTCACAAATCGACTCCCATCTCTCCCACTCAATCTCAACGCCAACCAAGTACTTCAATAGTTCATTACTTCCTCCTCGCGACGAAGGCGTATATGACCTCATCTCAGACGCAATTTCAAACGGACATCGAGGTACAATCTCCTTTCCTCCCACAACAAACACACTCCCCTCTTTTCCCTTCCCCAATACTTCGCATCGATTCGTCCAGTTCCTTTCCACACCCTCCGAAGTAAAACAAAGCTCCGATACCTCCACCTTCGCATAGTACAACAACCTATCATATACTACCCTGTCAAACCCATAAAAACTCTCTTGCACATTAACTACATACTTCCTACGCCCTCTCAAGACATTTTCACCTTCAGATCCCTTTCTCTCCCCTCTCCCAACCTTCATCCATTCCCGTAAGCTATCTATCAATATATTCTTCTCGCTCATCTCTTCTCTCATCCTCTTCAGTTCCTCTTGCGTCAGCTTCAGCGACATCTTTAGGCTGCAGTGGTCCCCTTTGATCTGCCGGAGTTCAGCCTTCAACATATTGACCCTCTCAACTAACGAAGATCAAGACATCACACCGATGTCATCATTTCCTGCATCTCCCAAAACGTTGACAGGCAGGTTTTGCTCGTCAGCAGGTTCACTTGGCGACCGATGAACAATTCATTTTCTCTCTCGCATGCCTTCCAGAGTCTGCGGAGTTCTGCTTTCTCTATCACTTTCCAAGTTTTCAGCCATTTGCACCTTTCGCGTCTGCACGAGTGTGCTTGTACGGTCTCCGCTTTTCGATGCTTCCAGTATTCCATCCGTCGCTCTGACCACTTCTTCCACTTCTCGCGTTTCCTTTAAATTAGAGCGGCGTCCCACTCCTTCGTTGATCATATCTCTCGTCCATCTCTCCTTCAAAATGTGATCCTCTTCGTCCCTATCACTGTGTTCCAAAGAGACATTTACCTCTCCTCCATATTGATTTCCCCTTGGGGCGGCACCTCTCTTCAGCGCAACTGCCTCTTCCATTTGTTTCCTTTCCAGCATTTCTCCATCTTTATTTCGGTCTTCGACCCGCGCATTTGCTTTCAACCCTCCCTGATCTGGTACCTCTTCCCTTCTCCTAGCAACCGACCCTTTCTTACCCTACAACCCACCACCAGACCCAGGCATAGATCGCTGTCCTCGAACCGAATCTCTCCCGCCTGCTACATGCGCATGGGCATCAGCCTTCAAATTCTCACTCGTCGTGCGCTCGGATCCGACGTTCTTTGCCCCACCTTTTCCTCCCCTTTTCGAAGCACCTTCTCCTGACCTCCTCCCCGATAATCCGCTCCTGGGAACACATGATTTCGCTTTGATTTCACTCGCGGTTCGCTCCTCAATAGCCTTTTGCCGCGTCTTAGGCGCACTCGCCGCACCACCCCTTGCCAGGCCTCACTTCTTTCCCTTTGGCGCCATTCTTGGAGTCAAACCTCTTGCGCAAGTGGCTAGTGACACTCTGGGATGGCGCACGCCGTGTGTTGTCCGGGAAACTCTCGCCACCCAATGCGCACAAAAATCTTTGTTTTTAGTGAAATCTTGAGAATACAATCCTCCGTGGTACCGAAAATGGACGTTTCTGTGTCACATCTATATCGCTTTTTATCTTCTATCCTTACCGAAAAGTGATGTTCTCCTAAGTTAGGACTACACATCCGTTCAAATAATAAGCTTCGCCCTTTAGCCAAGCTGTGGACAAAGGTTTATAACAACAAACTAATCAATGACTATCATTCCATCCTCCACATTCAAATGGGTTTGCCAGTCATAAACATCACCGTATCTGGCGAAGAGTACCTCTCCTTGCTCTATGTTGGCTGTCGCCTCCATCTTAATAAGTTTGTAGTCCGTTATTCCCCCTGGTGTTCGTCCCACTCCCGGTGTCCGTTTCATTCGCACATTAGCCTCCCTTTTTTCAGGAGGCCATCCACCATGGCATCTAACTGTTTATCTCCTTCCACGTACTTTGAATCGTTGATATACCCCGCAATACAAAAAGGGGCAGGAACCAGCCATAAAATGGGGTTTGCTTGTTTTCCATGCCAATTTGTCAGCTGTTTTCGATGAGGAAGTGATCGGAACTGTTGACCGTAGACTTCTATCTCCACCGCATACTTGCGGAAGCGATCCTTCGTCACACCCATGACTCTTTCCCCGTAGGTCTTGTGCACTTCTTTCCGATTCGAAAGGTCATGATAAACTAACGTCCCGTAGAAATAGCACACTACCTCGCCTGCAGCAATTCGACGAGTTGCAAACACTCCAACACCAGCCTTTTCGTGACGAATAGTAGACTTGCCCACTCGCAACCCATATTGCACAGCCTCCATTGCCAATAGAGAATTCATGTTCTCCAGATTCATTCTTCCCTGCACCTCCTTCGGCCATCAATCCATAGCTTTCTTCCTTCCCAACTTCCCTAGAATTTCAATTTGCCACAAAGTGGAGAGAAAGTCGACAAGGTGTGGGGGAAGAAGTTGGTACGGTGGAAATCCGTCGACAGCCCTCCATAACACGGTGTGCCTGCTTCTTCCCATTGGGAATGCAGAGGAAACACAATGGGCCATCTTTCGAAGCTCCTGGCTCTTCTCAATATCAGTTTATCCTTCCCGTATTATGGAAGCGAAGCGAACAATAGCGCCATGCCTGGCGTGTTCAAAGCAAGCTTTGTCCGGTTCACACCCCAAATACTTCCGATGCTTGGGCAGTTCCATGCACGCCATCGCTGTCGAGAACGTTCCGGCAAACATGTCCATCACGAGGTCTCCTGGCTGACTGAAGCTGCAAATCAGCTCTTTCAACAGTGCCCTACACTTCTGTTCCGGTCGCACCCTCTTCCTCGTATACTTCCCATCCGGGTTTTTCACAGACCACATGAGCATCTCACTATTTGACATCGGCGGCACCTGATCCATGATTGCATGATACGCTGGGTATCGTGAAGCAACATAATTGAAGTTCTCATATTTGACCATCGGGTGCTGTTGTGCATAAGGAACTCCAGAACGAACAGCATGTACAGCGTATTCTGTCGTCTGGTGCAACCGGCAACTTCTTCTCCTTATGTTACCCGTCGTATTACCTAAAGACCGTACGAAATGGAGGGGTTGTTCGTCGACGACAAAGGAGTAACGCATCGTATCAGAGTCATCCATGTAGGTAACGTTCCGTAGCACATTCCGCCACAACGGTACCTCATCCCATGAGCAGAACTGTATAATATGTCCACCAGGACGTAGAAGCTTTGACGACCTCCTCGCTGACCTGCTCATGCCCTTCTCTGTCAGAATATCGTGTTCGCTGTTCTCCAAACGACACTCAAAACGAGTCCCATATGGCGGATCGGAAAGCAGGAACTGTACCCTTCCTTCAATAGATACCTCGCTTTCGCCAGACTTGTTGTCGTCAACTTCGATGAGGTTTTCGAGCTTGCAGTTGTGGAGACGGAAGTTGCGGGACATCTCCTTCTCACAATACTTGTAAGCTATCACATCATCCAAAGTCGTAGGTTACGGTGGTGCACGAATCCCCGTGCCTTCGACATCATACGATAAGTTCTGCGACAAAGCTGTTGTTTGCAGTCCTTCAGTGGCCTTTGGTG
Source organism: Gracilariopsis chorda (assembly GCA_003194525.1). Taxonomy (NCBI): domain Eukaryota; phylum Rhodophyta; class Florideophyceae; order Gracilariales; family Gracilariaceae; genus Gracilariopsis; species Gracilariopsis chorda. Next base: position 123,953 of record NBIV01000035.1, on the reverse strand, counting down.
CAGTACCACGTTCCGCAGTACCAAGTTCTGCATCTTCTACCATCTCTATCTCTTCCACTTCTTCCAACTCACCCTGATCACCACCTTCCACACGCTCAGCACGTTCGTTCCCACCACCAGCCGTACCAATGTCTACTGGCTCCATAATGATGTCAACGTCTTCTGCGGGCTCTGGTTTCACAGCTTGATGTACTTTGACATTGCTTCCATGCAATGCAATGAGCTTCAGAGGCTCTATATGGCCTCTTGAACCATAGGGACAAGAGATTCACCAAAGTTCTCAAACCGCAGAGGGAAAAGTCTCGTTCTCGTGATGATGAACCTTTTAAGGGCATCCCAATTGCTGGGAGCAGAGATGTCGAACAGTTTCTCTTGTACCACCACATTAGAAAGGTCACAAAGGTATTCTTTTGCACAAAGGCGAAGCGCTGTATCCACTGGGTCCGGCAGATTCCATGCCCATTTGGTAACGTTTTCTTCTAGGGTGGTGACGTTCTTCTCCTCCGCAAACTGTTTGGAACAATCTTTGTGTTGGAAGCCCATGGAGCGTTGTGCGATATCGGTGGAGACTACACTGATATTGTCGAGTCGAATGTAAGGCAAGATCATAACCTCAACCTTGGGAAACCCGAGGAATTGGGCCAAACAATCCCAAGCCCTGGTCACCAGCTGCACACCATACCCGACTCTCTGACTCTGGGTCCTGTCCGAAAAACTCACTTTCGAGAACTTCTTAGCTGCCATGCCCTTTTTCCTCTTCCTACCACTTCCTTTCTTATCCACGGCAATCTGTTGCACCATAGACAACCCAATGTCCATTTCAAAGTCGGTGCAAGGATCCGTGTGGAAAGCGCAAGATTTCTTGGTTGCTCCCAGAACACGGGACTTGGAAAAGACAGATAGCAACACGTTACGGGGAATTCCTTTAAGCCCTTCCCTTTTACAAGAAACCTTCCAAAAGTCCCTTACACGCCTGTCTTCTTCACGGTCCTTTACGTCCACCACTCTTGCCATAAGATAGAGTTGACGTGGAGGGCCTCTGAGAGACATGTTACGGAGCTCGGAGTCCGAATACGAGATATAATCCGGTCCGATGAGAGTGAGAAACATTTTCTTGGCAGAGTCATGAACGTTGCTACTTTGTACGGCGAACTCCACAAAGTCATTGAGCTTCAAACTTATCGGCGCATCCACATTTTGCCTCGTCGCTGCGTAGTCATCACGAACTGCAAGATAAGCATCAATAAGCTCTTCTCCGGTTCCGTGCATCTTGAATGAACCCGTTTCCTTCGGATTATGTTTCTCTTCGTTTTGGGTCGAGGACCGTGGTCCAAGGTGTCATGGTGCTCCATCGCGAACATGATGGAGTGCCAGGACGCGAAATGTTAATTAAAATTCATGCCTGGCGCTCCATCGTGTTCGCGATGGAGCACCGCGACACCTCGGACCATGGCCCTCGACCAAACAAGTATCAGTTTATTTTTTTTTTTTGCAATGCAAGTAATTGGGAGGGGGATTGCAGGGATGCTACGATGACGACGGATGAATGTCATGAAACGTCTTGAAAACGATATATAGTGCTTACGTCCATCTCTTTGGAACCAAGCAGGCGTGTTCACGGGAGCTTCAAAAGAAAGGGGTAACACTGTTGGAGACTACCACTCCGGTGCTTTTTTTAACAATAAAAAGTTGTTCGTCGGGTTCAATAGAAGTTTTCAATCGCCCAAACCGACGCAACGAATGCGGTTGCGAATAATGCGCAAGACGCTTTTGACTTGGTTGCCACGGATTATGTTTCTCTTCGTTTTGGGTCGAGGTCCGTGGTCCAAGGTGTCATGGTGCTCCATTGCGATTACGATGGAGCGCCAGGCATGAATGTTAATTAAAATTTTGCGTCCTGGCGCTCCATCGTAATGGCAATGGAGCACCACCCCACCTCGGACCACAGACCTCGACCAAAAATATTATCAAATTCTTTTTGAAATGCAAGTAATTGGGAGGGGAATTGCAGGGATGCTACGTTGACGACAATGGATGTCATGAACCGTCTTGAAAACGATATATAGTGCTTACGTCCATCTCTTTGGAACCAGTCATACGTGATCACGGGAGCATTCGACGTCAGCAGGTGCCAAGAAAACGCAAGCGCGACCTTTGAAGTACTCAGCCATGGATTCCACTGGGAATAAGATAAATGCGCTATCACAGAAACGGACTCCGAGGAAGCCTGTTCCGCCAAAGAGACGTGTTATCGACATGCCGACCACGCGAGGCAAAGCGAAGAGCCGGGGCACCACCCGAACTGCCAGCCACCCTGAGCCATCAATTGGGGGCAATACGGGTCAGGTGCTTAAGGGCGATGCAGAGGTCAATCTGTTCGTACGAGTTGGGAGTAGTGATGCGAAGGTGAAGGTAGGAGAGGCGAAATTGCGCGGTGTGGGGGTTGCTGGGGGGCCGGGGACGAGATTCTGTCGTTCACTAAACAACCATCCCCTGTCCTCTACGCAGAGACCTGGAGAGGACTTGGTGTTTATCTTTAAGACAAATATTTCGTCACACCAAGATGAGAAGTACCCTTATGTTTATGGGGGTCCCGAGGAACCGCCCGCAACTTTGAAGGAGATGGTTTCAGCGGGTTTATATGCATGGGACACTGCGATGATGAGTGTCAAAAATGAAGGCGGAGAGGGCAATGAGTGGGTTCCACCGCAGTCAGGAGCAAATGTGAAGACTGTCCACAGATTTACAGCTTCCAGGACCACTGCAAGACAAGTCAGGCGCCTTCCCGCTGTTGCTGGTACACCATCAAGCATTTTGGTGACCAAAGCGCCGGTGAAGAGCCTTGAGAGCGGTGGAGAGGGTCCGGTGAAAACCCGTCAGAGCGGTGGAGGAGCATCAGGTGCTCTCGCGGGCGGCTCTGGAAACCGAGAAGGCCCTGAAGTCGGAGCAAGCTCCGATGATGACGTCATAGAGGTGCCTGTACTCTCCAGGAACGATCTTGATCCGGAGGAGAGGGTTTTATATGATGCCGGTGATGCTGTTCCTTCGGAAGAGGTGGATAACAGTTTGGGTACCTTAGACATCAATCGAGATGATTATGACCAGCACAATTGCGTAATCGATATCCACAACATTCGATTTCCGAAGAACATGGTTCGTTCGAAGAATGACAAACATCTTCGAGATACTTCGAACAAACTGAGGAAATTCGGCTGGCTCCCTTCTCTTGGGTCGATTGCGGTGGCCCTGTTGGAGGATGTGCCGGTTCGTGACGCTATTGATGCGAGTGGGCGTTTGATTGTTCCTGTGGTTTTGGTGGACGGCTTCCATCGAGTGATTGTTCTACTGGACCTCGAGCAGGATGGTGCGAGATGGGCACGGATTACTGCTGGTTTGAACGTCACGTTTTGGGAACGGAACGACCGCCGGAGAATGACATTGAATGAGGTGTTGTGGCTGGGGAAGATGTTGAATGATTTGAGCTCCAATGTTCTGGTGATGTGTTTCGCAGATAAGATTCACACTGCTGTTTCGTTTATTCGTAATGGCGTAGAGCAGGATTGGTATGAGTTCTCGAAGCTTAAACCAAGCCAAATCAAAGGGGGTGTTGTGGAGCAGTGAGACGAAGGGGAAAGAAGGGAAGATACGTCATTTCAATCGCCATTCTGCTCTTGCTCTGAAGTTTGCGCGTAATCCCGGTCTGTTAGAGTTCTTCCATGTGGTTTGGCAGGAGACGCCTCAAATTGGAATCACTCATGTGTCTAGTGATATTCTGCTTGGAATGTCAGGGGATAAGTTTCGTTTTACTATCCAATGTCTACAGGCACATGTTCGAGTGAGGTCGGCGGCCACTGTGAAGATGGGACCGTTTGAGGATTTCCGAAAGTAGTTCTTCGACTGCGCTTCTAGAACGTATGACATTTGCAGTGAGCTGGGGAGTTCCATGAAGGAGAAAAAGAATGTACAGGAAGTGATGAATACCGCGGTTACCATCGGCGACTCTGACCAGACTGTGTCAAAGTATATCATATCTTGTCTGGGGAAGTGGTATACGACAGGGAAACGCAGTTCACTGGAGTCCAGAGTGATTAATAAGGTGAAAGAGGTTCGTAGGATGTTGTCCAGCGCTTTTTCGGGCATGCAGGGACAGGATGCTACTGCTGCTGCTCCCTCTGCGGCCGATGTGGACGTGATCGAGTTGCTTGGTCTGAATGAGTAAGCTGCTCAGGGGCCTCCGAGCGCTGACCAGGAGCCTCGAAGAAGTAAGCGAATCTCAAAGAAGCGTAGAGTGGAGGTGCTGGACGAAGATAAAGATGAAGAGTCAGTTGATTTTGAGCCACTGGTGACGAGGCAGAGACGATCGAATCGTAAGCCGACTGCACCTGGTGTGAAGCGACCTGGCTTTGGTATCTCGCAGGAGGTGGTGGAGGTGCTGCGTAGTATGGAAAGGAGAGATTTGAAGAGGTCGTTGACAGCACAGGAGATCGTTGTGCTCGAGTCAAGCGAGGATGAAGCTCAGGAGGACTTTTTGGATGATGAGGAAGACGAGGCAGAGGAGCAGCAAACCGCAGGCAGCTTTGACAATAAGAATCCTGACAAGCTTCCAGCTGGCTTACGTACGCTAGGAGAGCTGGCTATGGGAGCGGACATGTCTTGGGTGGACCTGGTATACTCGTTGCCCAGTGAGTGGCCTGCAAGCGGAAATGCAGTGAAGCATTCCCATCCATGGATGCGGAGGATAAATCTGAGGAAGCACCATCGGGCGGAGTGCCTATCACCTGATGACTTCCGAATGGTTCATCATGCTGTGTACTGGCGTGCGTCACGCAACATGCACAACTAGATGGGTACTACGACACGTGCAGTGCTGGGCGTGAAGATGCCGTCATCAGGAACGGCATCGAATGAAGAGGAAGCGTTATGGATGGCCGCTTTTGAGAGAGAGGACTTGGCTCGTGTTCACTTTGCGAAGAAGAGAGTGGAGCTGTCGGAGAGAGGGTTTTGTGTGCTGGAGAATTTCGGGACAGATGAAGGCATGGCGAGTGAGGCTTCGAAGAGGGGACTGCAAATGGACGAAGATGTGATAGGAGAACTGATAGACTTCTTCGAACGCGACTTTGTTTCGCAACCGGATCTCACGAACAAAGCGAATCGTGTTTTCTGGAATATGATCGTCAATGAAGGAGGGGTAAAGGATTTTAAGAATGGTATCAAGGCGGTGGGGCGTTTCATCACAACCAAACCAGGGATTGCGGACAGAATTGAGGAACTTGAAAACGGTGCGGTTCTTGCTCGAAAGAGAGCCATGTTGGATGCAAGACTTGGTCAGATTGCAGTGGATCTCGGGTTTTCTGAAGGTGGAACGATGTATGCCCCTCACATGGGTGGCCGTATCCTTTGTACTGGAGAGGATTGTCCGAGGCAGGTGCTACACACGGATTTCAGGGGTTTGACGGAGAATGACAGGATGAGAAATGTGAACCCGGGGTATTTTGGAATGGCATCGGGACCGGATGCGTTCATGATTTGGGTTTGTGAACGGTCACATACTCTAACAATAACACGGGGTAACTTGAAAGAGCTTTCGGCTTCTATGATGGTTCGGAAGTTCAGAGTTCCACCGTTTTCTGTGTTCATTGGAAGAGGGGATGTATTTCATGCTGGGACTGGGTACAATGATGCAATAGCGAAAGGCTATTGCATGCGATACCATATGTACTTTCTACCTGAGGGATACAGTCTCCCGGATGTGGTGCATAGGCAAAGCAGTTTCCGCCCTCCCTTTTTTAATGATGAAGAGGACCGTGGCGATTTCTCTGAGGTGGGAGGAGGGGAAGAGGAGCGGGGAGATGAAGCTGACGATAGAGATGTAGTTATCCAAGAAGCCGAAAGTGAGAACCCGTCGGATGAGGAGGACGATGAGAATATACTGAAACCAGCGGAAATAAACACTGATGGAGATTATGAACAGGAGGATGACGATGAGGGTGAAATGGTTCCTAAAGGAGCAAAGGGTCTGATAGATGAGGACGATGAAAGCGATTGATAATGATAAGTAAACTATTGATATACGTTTGTTAAATCTGATGATTGCTTTTTGATCTTTATAGTAAATGTTTATAGTGAATGGGAGAGGTTTACTACGATGGGGACTACTTTTTATGCGACTTCATTCGAATGATGCGTAATAATGAAGGGATGATGTCTACAAAGATTTCGCTTTGTTATATTCCATAAAGAAAGGTCTACAAATATGAGAAGAAACTTGGGATTGGTATTGGAGGGGAGAATGAAGGGGCAGCTCATATGAAACACGAATGGATGTAAAATTGGGTATGGGATTATGTATGAGAATTGAAGGTGATTATACGGGTGTGAAGGATCTCTTTGTTATAGCCAAATACCGCGATTGTCCATTCTGTTGATATAGAAAGTACTGGTTCTTTTCGTACATGAATGCATTGTGGCGTGCTTGATGTATGAACAAGAGTGGAGAGGGTTTATCGTGTAGAGGTTCAAAATATTGTTTTGTGTGTTGGGAAGGACAAGGGGTGAGCAAATGAGAAGATGATAAGCTGTGCATTTAAGCAGTGACAAAATTGGTTCAAGTGAAGAGGTGGGACATTCATTATCGACTTTTGAACATTCATTCACGACTCTTGAAGATTCATGTCATTTGAGAACATCCATACGCACCATGACTACGATTTGCAATTTTTAGTCAGTGACCGGAGGACCCGTATACATGTGGAAATCTTTCCCAATGAGACGGTGATGAGGTTTGATGAAGTACTTGAAATTCGGTATATCACGGATACGGAGAAGGGTGTTGTGCGAGTGTCGTCGAGGTTGCTGACTGCTGGAGTTTTAGAGGATGTGACGAAGATATACGAAGTCCTCGACGCTATACCGACACATAATCATATCTTAACGAATGCAAATTTTTTGCAGGTGCTGTATGGCAGTACGCATCTAATAGAGTATCTGGAGAGTGCGTCAAACCTTTCTAAAAGCCCTGGAAATATGTTCAGCTTTAATGGGTGGTACACATATGCGTTTATGTTTTCATTAGCCATTGGTGTTCTTTATGGGGTTTTGAAACCAGTTTTAATGCATTATGTGGTGGGTGATGATAGGATGTCTCTGAAGATGCTATTTGTGGTGATATTGGATATGGTTCTGCATTGGCTTCTCTTCGATATTGTGTCCTCATTGCATAGGAGGTATTTTGGTTCATTGGCGTTTGTACGTTTGAGGGGGAGGGAACGGCTGGGAAGGTTTTCTGTGATTCGAAACAGACTACTTGGATTCAAAGTGGGAGGTCTGGTGCCGTTGAATGCTTGTATTTTTGTTACCTATCATTTCTTGGGAACGCCAATGTCGCTTAGAACGGAACTTAAGACTGGCGCTGTTGCAGTTTTCAGTGGTGAGTTCACGTTTGGGGCTCTTTCATGTGTTGTGGAGCGGCTGACGATGTTCTTTGTGACGGGGGACAGCATTAACAATGAGATAGGGCTTCCATATGTGCAGAGAGGTATTGGTGAGCTGATTTTGGGTGTTTGCGGGACTGTATGCGGGGGTTTGAAGAAGGTGGTGGGGATAACAGATGGTGTGGCTGCTATTAGGCTCTTTATTGGAAGGGTGTTCCCTGTGCTATTTACATATTTGATATCTACATTTGTGATGGAGACTTCTTTGCAAAATGTAAGGGGACTGGGGCCTGTAGTATAGAACACAATGTTTTTTGTGTTGTTGCTTTTAGATATGGCTGTGGATATGGACTTAGAGTACAATTTTGAGAGGTATGTTGCGAGTCTGGGAGAGCAACCGAGGCCTTTTGGGTCTTGTTTTCGACCATTCCTTTAGATAGCATTGTAGTTCTACCTCTACATACTTAGGGTGAATGAATTGTAAAATGTTGTCCTAGATAGGCTGTTTCTGATCATTGGTGGGACACGTGGTGTGGCGGTGGGAAATGGCGCCAAAAACGGGGGATTGAAAAAATGGGGATGGATAAGTAGTTGGAGTGTGCACGCTTGGTGGTAGAGGGTTGGGAACGGGAGCACCGTTGGGGTAGGGAGTTTAGTAGCCATGTCGAGCAGATCCGTGAATGATGAGGAGCTCCTGGCGTTGTTGGATAAAGCGGAGATGAAAGAGGTGCCAGAGACGCCTCCGGGGGAGAAAAGGGATGAGGAAGGGGATGGTGATGGTGAAAGGCGCGAGGAAAAGGCGGTTGTTGGGCTCGGGGAGCTTGGGTTTGGGACGATGATGGGAGAGTATGGTGGGGAGGGATGTGCGGGCGAAGGTGGTCGAGGAGGAGGGGTAGGGGGAGGTGGAGGGAGAAGAATGGATGGGTTCTACCGCGATGTGAAGGAACTATTGAGGAGCGCTGGGGGAGGGCTTAAGGAGCGTTTGGATGAGTGTATTGAGGAGGTTATCGTGGAGTTGAGAGGGATGGCTCTGAGTGCGTCGGAGGAAGAAGTGCCGATGGGTGCTGTGGCTGAGTTGCGCCGGAGGGTGAGGGAGGCTGGGGTGTGGGCAGAGCGGCACGTCGATGGGGTTGTGGCGTGTGTGGGAGAGGAGCTGGGGAGGCTGTGGAAGGAGAATGAGGAGTTGCGAGGACGGATTTTGGAGTTGGAGAAGCGCCTTTTACTGGTGGACAGGGCTGTGCATCTAGTCGAGGATATGCGGAACAAGATGTATGGAGGTGGAGGGGAAGGTGGGGTGGGAGGTGCTGTCGGGAGTGGGTCTCCGGTTACTCCTGGAGGTAGAGGGGGCGTGAAAAGGAAGTTGGAAGAGAAGGACGAAGAAGTATTGGAGGTTAAGAGTCGGTTGAAGAGGAGGCATGGAAAGAGGGAAGAGGGAGAAGAAGGCTGGTGATGTTTAGGAGTGTCGTTGAGGCTGTTAGGACGACGGAATGGGTGGTATTGGAATCTGATGCGCGGTGTGTCCGGTGTGTGAAAACGGAGAGAGCTGCCCAGATGAGTGCCTGAGGATGAGTTGGAAGTCAAACTAGGGCAGTATGAAGTTTGAAATTCAAAAGATGGAAATAAAAATGTTAGTTTTGGTTGGGTGCTCGAAATGGCCCTGGCTGCACAGCGGCCAGCGCCATTTCGAGATCTGTATCTAGCTTTTAGTGGAGAATGAACTTGCTCCAAACTTGAAACTAGCGATGCGCAGTGCAGGTGAGGCAAGTATCTGTAAGATATGGAAGTTTTAATTGCAAAAAATGTTTTTTTTTTACTTGGCAAGAGCCAGAAACTAGCAGAATCTATCATTTTTGTAGTATTTTTGAGCTTTGGCCTAAGAAACTTGCGATCTAGCACATCTATCTAGCATTCCGATAACACTGACGTTGTTACTACGGTTTTGACCAATTCCAGCCGTCTTCCGAAGCTCTCATAGCGCGCTGTGAATCCTCGTGGCTGGCAGTGTAACTAAACATGTGCGAGAAGCTCCAGAAAACCGAAAGATCCGGGGTTTACCCACAAGATTTTGTGGTTGATCGTATCGTGAAGCACGAAGTTACTCTCGAAGGGACACTACTTTATCGAGTCCGATGGTACGGATATACGCCCGACGAGGACACTTGGGAGCCAGTTGAACACATACCAAGGTCTAAAATCACAGCGCATCACCGTCGAACGCGGTCAGCGCTGCCCCCAACCCTGGATAACGCCCAAGTAGGGTAAAGAGATCACGGCAACGGCTGTGGTACTCGAGGCCGCGTCGCGGTTACCATTGTAGGACTCATGTGAGCGGATGTGTGGGGGGCTCTAGTATGAAGAAGGAGAGCATGTCGGAACTACCGGATTATCGGTGTCAATACACTACCGTACTACGGTGTTATCATATAGCAACATCTTTTCACGAAACCAGAACCTAGAAGAGTAGAAGAAGATTATTTGGAAGGGAGAACGAAAGCAGAGGAGTATCATGAACCACTACGTGGTTTATTTCTCACGTTATGAGACCTAAGGGTTTCTACCGAGCGTCTGATGTCCTACACACCCCAAAGAAAGCGCGGTGGTACTCTGTGTGCTGAGGTTTCATCCTTAAGGGACCTGTGGACCGGATACGCCCGCTTTATCATTTGTAACCTCCGCGTTCGCTGCGTCTTCCAGAGTTTGGGAGCGGGCTTGTTCCGTCGCGCTCCCGTCATGGATCGCTGGGTCATCTCTGTCCATGGGAGGCGCGTAATCCTCAGGGAACACAAACCCTACCGGGTGACAAATGGGTACCATGACTGGTTGTCGGAGCAGAGCCATTGCGTGCAGTCGCGAGATAAGAGTTCGGTCCCATGGATTGTAGTGCACGAAGAGCCCCGCATGAGTAGAAGGACGTCCTGGAGAACGGTCATAGGGGCCTGTAGCCCCCTCGGGTTGATTTTCCACTGGGACTCGATCGCAATCCACGCTGTTGATTAAGTCAATGAGAAACAAGACTTCATCCCAGTTCTGGTGGGAACCCAATGGGGTATACATATCCAGGTACCGGATGACTGACCGAAATAACGGAGGAATATACCACACCCTGTAATGGTCATACGCGTCCCACAAGAGATGAACCGCTACGCGGGCGCCCCATTCGGCCGCCACCAGGGACCAGTACCCTGAGTACGGGTTGTTAATCAAACGGAAACCGATGTAGTATATACTTGGAGGGGGTTCAGCAAAACACCCACGAGGAACTTCGACACGACCCCACCAGGAGGGAAGGATGACGTAAAGCGTGCTCATCGCATCGTTGCGGAGCCGCTAGACCTCAACGTGCGGGTACGGAACCAAGTATCCTCTGCGACAGCGAGTCTTTGGTTCAAAGCGGACTCGTCGTTCGAAGTTGTACTGTCTCTGGGACCTGCGAAGGTAGCGAGATTCTGCCCTGAGTAGGGGACGAATCCAAAGGAGCATATCGCGTGTGACCTTTGGCTGCAGCGACCGATGCCCAGGTTCGAAGAACTCGGCCAGTGCATCGCCATAAGACACCTCTCCTTAAGTACGATAATGTGAAACGTCGAAACCGTAAGACGGTGGAATCAGGTGATCGCCCCGGACTCGGTGAACGGTTCGTGGGCCAGGCGAGCCATGTCGGAGCGAACTCTATCGAGTGATTCACCGCGGCCTCGGTACAACAGATGAGGTTCAACCGCAATACGGGAGCGCCAGTCACGAGACCGAACCATGTCCCGAGGAATCCCTCTAGGAAGCAAGCCGTCCACGGCGTACGAGTCGATGAGAGGATCGTCAGCAACCGCAATCGGGTGGGGCCACGATGCGCGGGAATATATCAGCCCGTCATTACGAGGATTGCGAAGGTTCAGTGTTTCGCGAGAGATCCATCCCCTGGAGTTCACAGTTAATGGCATTGCTTGCTCGCTATTCCACACGACAGAGTTGATGTCGGGAACCTGAAAAGGTGCATAAGGGGTATGCCCGTGCAATCCGATCTGTTGGGAGTGAGGAGCAGCAAAATCCAAAGTCTGGCCATGCTGTTGAATCCCTGTGGAGAGGGGTGCAGATTGGAAACCCCCGAAGTATCCGGGTTGACCCTGCAAGGGAGCGTTACACGCCAACGCGAGCGGAGCACCCAATAGTGTAGCCGAAGGAGCAGACGGCGATGTGGCCCATGAAGACCCCGGAAGCAGGTTGGTACGGAAAAGAAGGATTCCTGATGTAGGAGGAGCCTCAGTTGGAGAAGAATGGCGCCGAGGAAGGGGGCGACTGAGAAACGGTATCCGGACCGTTTGGAGAACGTTCGCCGCGTGAGCAAGAAACCGGAGAATCGGTCGTCGTCATATTCTCGTACCAGGTGCTGGCGTCTCCACGCGTTTGGAAATGTAAATCCATCTCTTAAGGAGGGGGAGATGTGGAGCAATGGAATCCATGATGTCGGGGATCACTTCATTCAGGTACACTATGGTACCTCGCAAGGTGACGTGGATATGGCTACGAGGCACAACCCATTTTGGGTTGTTTTGGAACCGGAAGTAATGGTAACCATCACAGATGATTTGGATGTCCAACCTGGGTACAAGTTGTATACTGGGTACGCGGGACACCTGCTTGGTGAATGTGGGCGGCACAGCCGTGCGAGGGCACCCTGACAGCGGGCTAGCCACGTGCGTGGACCACGCGAGGTGTAAACATATGCTTAGATAGTTATTACAATTTTGCAGTGGTAGAGCCTACTTAAGGCAGGTTGAGCTCCCCTCACCTCCCCCACAGTAAACGGTAACTGAGTCGTGTCTCCTTCCCGAACACCGGGCGATAGTCGTAACCATCTGCGTAGGTTTACAACTCCTCGCGGAGGGTAACCACGTTGGACTCTGGTGCGTCTACCCCTCAGGGTCAACTAGGAAACACTTTATCGTTTGTCACCTTCTTTTCAGGGACCAGCGTCGTCCCGAGACTCCGATCGGTTTCCGTTTCTGTATAGGATATTTCTTTGGTTAATATTATCGCTTTCACTCCGCCTACGGACCTGTTCCCGCTTGTCGCACGGTACTTGGAATCGATCCCGGTGTTGTGTCCCGAGCACCCTCACCGTCCTACGGTACCGCTTGCTGTCGTCTTTTGCCCCGTTTCACTCAGGTTCGCCACCAATACCGTTGGTCATATTATCCCTTCTTCCCCACCTCTGTAGCTATATCCAGCACCCGTCTCCGGTCTTACACCCGGCGTGCCTAGCACTGAGCACGGACAGAGAGCTCTTTCTGCTGCAGTTCACCTCTCAAGGGGGCGGACTCCGGACATCCGGTAGACATCGCAGGGTTTTGCTCCACACACATGGGCGGCATTGGCGATATCCACGCGGGGCTCCAAACGATGGATTTCAGTTACTTCAAACCATGTACGGTTAACCGCGAACGGCGTTTCCACCACGGGTGGTTGATCAACAGTAATAACCTCCTGAGGTGCCAATGCAAATTAGGGTGCTTTTCGACTTTCCGGATCGATACCTTTATCTTCCCGGTCTACGGGTACTGACATCCTTTACCTCGGCCTGGCTGGCGGAGCGGGCCCAGCGAGGCGGTTGGATCATTCCTTGAACTGGGGGCAGGCGGCTTCATGCTGCAGTAGAGAACGGACTGTTCGGGAAAACGCTAACGTCGACAAAAAAAATCCAGAAAAGGAGCAAACAAAGCAAAAGCTTTCAGAAACCTGAAAACAGATACAAACAATCCAAGTCACAACTGTGAATCTCCACGATACCCAAGCTTTTCGAGTTCTTCCCAAAGATTGGTAAAAGTGTAATACAATCCAGACACGGAATCAATTAGATAAGTCCGAGCCAATGTTTAGGTCGGGAGACCACTTATAGAGCAAAACCCAGCGGTGGGAAGTGCACCTCAAGGTGTTCGAAGCCTTGTCCTCAGGACAGGTAAGCTAGTGAACAGAGCTCTGTCTTCCACCAAAACCTGGGTCGTAACTCCTAGGGTGATTCAGTAGTAACCTAAAAAGGTTGTGGGTTGGGATTGGATTTAGTAACGGATTCGGTGTAACCAGTGTAAAGATCCGAAAGCGGAAGAAGCAACCAGCAAAAAAGGTACGAGGTTTGTGCACAGGCAGGCCACAGACCAGAGTAAACTAGGGGAAAAAAGAAGAAATATCCTTTCACAGGGCCAGAAACCTGTCCTCGAAAGGAAACAAAAACAATAATAACAATAGAGTTAGAAGCCCCACGGGCAGTGTGATACAGATAAACTGAGCGTTCCCAACGGGATAACTAAATGGAGTCTAGTCGTAGATACTCTCCGCGAGGAGTCGTAACACGACGAGGGCAATTGTAGTTAGAGCCACACTTGGTTTAGTTCAATTTGGACTCGCGACCGCGAGGTCACTCGTTACTAAGTAGGGTTCACTAGAATTTTCTAAACTAATTAAATGAATTAATTCAGACCTTCTAAGGGCCGTATAAATGGAGATACCAGTGTCAGGGTCAAAGAAAAAACTAATTAAGTAATGAAATTCCGAAATAGGAGCCAAAAAGTACCACGCGTACCACGCGTTACACCCATACATGGCTATTCATAACCAACCCATCGGGGAGCCATCCCCTTGCAGGGGCCATCCTGACACACCCCTTCCTAGGGAAAACTCATATAATGAGCAGCACCAACCCAAGGGGGATCAACCCCATATGAAGAGGATCTTCACCGAGTCCGCCAGAAAGGCGTTGCTCTACAACTGGATGTACAAGGGATGGAAACAATTCAGTGCAAGGGGATGGTGACTGGAAAAGCAATCCGAATAACACTTGATGAAGTGCATTACATCCCTAAAGTGGCTTATAGTCTGTTATCAGTATGTGCTATCCGTCGAAAAGGGTTTGACGTGTCGCTTTCAACCGATGGAAACGGTAATGACACTGCTAATGTGACCAAACCAGGCATGAACATGCCAGTAGTTGTGGCTTTGTAGTTGAAGAATGGAATTTATGGAGTGATGCTGAAGATAGAGGACCCAGAGGGAATGGAAATGTTTTTGCTCACATGATGGAGGGATAAGCAAGCTATGGCACCAATGACTGTGACACTCTAGCAAGGAACAACTGTAGAAGACGCTCAACTGTGTTTAGGGAGTTTTCTTGAAGAAGGGATCTGAGATTGGGCATTGTGAACCATGTGTTCTAGGTAAATCCACAAGGGTCCCGTAAAAGAGGGTACAGATGGAATCCAGAGCCAAGCAGATGATGGATCTGGTTCACAACGATGTGATGGGACCCCTCCAGGGGCTTTCGCGTTATGGAGCGAGATATATGACCACTGCATTTGATGACAAGAGTGCGGTATCATGTATAAAACTACTGAAGAAAAGGTCATCACGTTATGAAGCTCTGAGGCAGATGATAACAGAGGTGGAAGTCAAATCAGCGAAAAAACTGGAGAGATTTCGATTCTACAATGCAGGCGAATATTTGTCAAGGTCATTCACGAACTGGCTTCAACACAAAGGAGTTAGATTGGAACCAACACCACCGTATAATCCTGAGTCAAATGGAAAAGCTGAAAGACTGAATTGGACGTTGAATGACAAAGGTAGGACAATGATGATGACGTTTCTGGGGACTCCGGGATGTGCTCAGCTTTAGAATGAGGACGTGAAGAAAGCTAACTACATCCGAAATCACATGTTTGCTCAGCCTGAAGTGAAGGATGGGCGTACTCCGATACAGGTGTTTACTGGAAAGACTCCCAACATCGGACACATGCGAATTTTTGGATGTGAATGCTATGTGCACATCTCTAAGAAGAAGAGATTGAAGAGTGACAAGTATGCACCAAGGGCAAGGAAGGGGATACTGGTAGGTTGTGACAAGGGTCGATGCTTCAGAGTCTATTTTCCCCAGCTGAGGAAAATTGAATTGTCAAAAGATGTGACATTCAATGAACAGAAAATAGGATGGACTGCAAAGGACACCGACTATGAATCTGCCTTCAGAAATCAGGTAAGGGACCTGTTTAGTTATTACCAGATCAAAGATGAAGAAGAGTCGAACGCTTCATCTTGCGAACACGGGTCGACCAGACATTGCATTTGCGGTTTCAATTCTCGCCCAGAAGATGTAGCACAGCACGGAAAAGGACTGGAAACAGGCGAAAAGGGTACTGAGGTATATTTACTCTTTAAAAAAAAACTACTGCACAACGTATTGCAGAGACGAAAATGAGATGAAATGCTATTCAGATGCAGATTTTGCATGTAATACAAAAGATAGGAAATCCATTTATGAATTCGTTTTTCTGAATGGCGGTGGCGCAGTCTCATGGCTAAGCAAGAAGCAAACTTTAGTAGCACAGTCTGCATTGGAGGCCAAATACGTGGCGATATCACTTGCTGTGAGGGAATGTTTGTGGCTACGCAGGATACGTCTAGAGATGTCTGACCAAGACCAGAAGGCAATAGACGTATTTGCGGACAACCAAGGTATGATTGGCCTAAGTAAGGACGAAGTGCTCAATGAACGAACAAATCATATTGATATCAAGTATCATTCCGTAAGTGAATCTGTGAAGAAAGGAAATGTGAAGGTTTTATTGTATCCACCAAACATAACCCGGGGGATATGTTCACCAAGGCTTTATGACAGATAAGTCATGATAGACATTGTAAGATGATAGGGGTCGGAATGAGGGGGAGTGTTATGATGAACTTCATGAATGTGGCGATCCCGCCTGGAAGGCGCAAATGCACGCACAAGGCGCCATGCACGATCCTTGCTGTTAGATGAAAAATGGGCACGCAGAAGTTTTTTCATCTAAGATAAGCGATAGGCAGTTCACTTAGGACTATAGAGTTTGCAGGCCAATCATCTCAGAGGTTTGCAAACAGGACAAACACGAGTATGGGTGGAGAAGAACTGACAAAACGGATCACGGCCGAACAGGATAACTTCATCCTGTTCCCGAAGTTTAGAGCACAAAATCTGACTATAAAAGTGGGATCGTAGAGACTAAGAAGTAAATGTGGTAGCTAACTCCTCTACAACCTTTTCACTGAGTATCCGCTTTGCCTCTCGTGCTAACCACTGTCGACCTATTTCTAAGAGATTACTCATGTCTTACCCACCTCTGGACTCTGAAAAATAGGTGCTCTGGAGGGTTGAAATCGGAAAAGAAATCGGGACGGGTGGATAGAACTATAGAACTGAAAGAAACTTCGTGTCGATGCCGCAAACAGAACATTCAATGATTGTGGTCGTTACGGACCGACTGTTAATTACGCATATCAATGTCGTCAAAGGACTTAGTTGTCGGCTTAACTCTTCCCCGAATTAGATTCTGTTGAGTAGGTTTCCTGATGATGCTTTTCACTGCATTTCATGCACTGGATATAGCTGAGACCTGACGATTCACAAGCGATTGCATTGCCCAGACACTGCTTCCGATATCCGAATATATTTCCAAAGATGGAAGCAGCTGTTTTCACGCCTTTTCTCGAGAAAGAGCGCTTGGTCCAGAAGTGAGCATTTGTACTTCCAACAAATCCCAAAGTCGGCGAAGAGCACTTTCCATACAGGCAGCCACTATCAACGCCTACTTCATAGTGAGAAAGGCACATAAAGGAAAATTCAAACATCTCGCAAGCGCTAGAAGCCCCACTTTATAATTAAAAGGTCTTTCATCCTGTTGGCGACGCCGCAGAATATTTCGAACGACAAGCTCGATACTGAATCCTTCTTGGCAGAAAAGGAGAGTGTATGGATGGTTCATCTGTTCCTGAACATTCAGCATATCTTTTGAAAGTGTTGGTGGTGACTTCCTCTTGGTTCTATTGCCCTTTCGGGATTCTAGAGCCTCCTTTATATTGATTCGATTAACTCAAAACCTCGCTAAAATAGTTAATCTCACAGTACTTTCTAACGCGAGGAGCTACAAATATGTACTACTTGACATATTACAAAACACTGAATTGTTTCGTAATCTCTGACACAACACAATTCATGTTGTCTTACGACAGAACTGTCAGGCTCGCGCAATCATTTCATCAGCCCCTCCTTGCACGTGGTTGACAGTGCTGAGTTTCAGTCGTTGACAGTTCAGATCATGCTGGTGCACTGGCAAAGGCTTAGTGAACACGTCTGCAATCATTTCAGATGTCGGACGGTACTTCAAAACTATATCGCCTTGCTCCGCAGCATTTCGTGCAAAGTGATATCGCAACTCAACGTGCTTCGCTTTCCTCTCTCCTGCAATCCAGTGTAGTACACCAGTGTTATCTTCCATTACTCTCGCAGGTCTACTTTGAACATTCATTCCTTGTTCAGAAAGAAATGCTCGGACCCATTTGACCTCTTTCACGCATTCAGAAAGTGCAATGTACTCTGCTTCGGTACTTGACATGGCAATGGACCGCTGCTTCAGAGTCTTCCACAACACGGGTGTGCCATGAAGAAACAAATAGAATCCTGAAGTAGATTTTCGGTCCACGTCATCACCAGCCCAGTCCGAATCAACGTACGCAGTTAGAGGTGAGTCATTATCTCCATTGTCAGCGCAGATGGTGAGTCCCATGTCCAGCGACCCATTCAAGTAACGAAAAACTCTCTTCACTCCCCTCCAGTGGTTGATTGTTGGCGGAGCTTGAGCACGAGCAAGGATATTCACAGCATAGCTGATATCCGGCCTCGTCTGGGCAGGCAAGTACATCAGTGCCCCCACGGCCTCCTGGTAGAGAACAGTAAAGGATATATGCTCTCCCTGCAAAAGATCACCCGGCTTTGCAGCGGAAGACATTGGGGTTGGAGCAGCCTTCGATTCATCCATATTGAAACGCTGCAGTATCTCTGATGTAAAGGCCTTCTGGCGTAGTAAAGAAGACTGCTCTCCTACCTCCATGTGAACCCCAAGAAAGCTAGCAGCCTTATTCTCGGCTTAATCTGAAAGGAAGTTTCCAAGTCCGGCTTCACCTTTCGCATCACACCGTCACCGTTACCCATGAGTAGCATATCATCAACATAGACGACTATCCACACTGTGCTTCTTCCAACATTCATGATAAAGAAGCACTCGTCTGACTTTAGCGCATGAAACCCAAGGTTAATCAACCTTGATGTCAACAGTTTGCCCCATATAGAGTTGGATTGCTTCAGTCCGTATATGGACCTTTTCCGCTTCACAGCTTCACCGGTTCCAAGTCCAAGCTGTACGCCTTGTGAGGGACGCATATAGACTGGATCTCTATCTTGCATCGAGCCATTCAAGAACGCAGATTTCACATCAAGTTGTTGAATGCTGTAGCCACGTTTGACTGCCAGAGTCAGTGCAATCCTCACTGTTTCAAAGTTGACAACCGGAGAGTATACCTGTTGAACTGCACCTTGCTGGCATCCCTTTGAAATGAGGCGCGCCTTGAATCTTGCAATCGAACCATCTTCATTGCGCTTGATAGCGAAAACAAACCGGGAGCCAATAACTTTGCACCCTCGCCGTACTTGGGATACCTCCTATGTCTCCATCCTCTCCAGCGTCAGCAGATCTTCTTTGATGGCTTGCATCCATTCCTGCTTGTAATCTGATGAAAGAGCAACTGCCACACAGTCTGGAATGTCGTTAGGTAGAGTCAACCGTCCGACAAAGCCACTGTGCTGGGTGTCGGAGAATCGGTTCGGTGCACTTCTATCCCTGGTAGGGTACCTCCGGACTGGGTAGTGTGTTAAAAACTCTTGCATGCTCGATGAGATGGACACTGCATCAACATTCTCACCAGTTCCACTGTTGCTAGATGGGCTGCCACCCCCACTCGGAGGTTCGTTACCATGATTTCCCGAACAAGGATCTTCTCCATCGTGGCCTTCCTGAGTACTTTCCACACCAGTTCCAGATTCCAATCCATGTCCAGTTCCAGATTCCAATTGCCCAACTTCAGCTTCTCTTCTTCCGGCATTCTCTTCAAGTGTTTCCGAGTCTGAGACATCACGATCTGCGGATTCTTCTGTTGAGTCTGGAGGCATTGCTCTTGTGGATTCCCACTCTGTGCTGAAGATACATTTTCCTGGAAATTCAGACTCGTTAATTTGCACATGACGTGCAAGGTTATGGAACCACTTTGGATATCGTAAACTCTGTAATTCCTGTGTGATATGGATCTAAGCAAGATCCCCCGTTTGGATTTCTTATCCAGTTTCCTCCTGTTTGGTTCATGCATCCAAACCTCACATCCAAAGGTTCTGAGATGTCCCACGTACGGTATACAACCGTCAATTATCTGGCGTGCAGATCTATCTCCAGTTGTAGAAATTGGTGTGCAGTTCATCAGACGCACTGCTGTTACCAGTGCCTCACCCCAGAATCTCTGTGGTAGGCCTGCATGAGAAAGCATTGCTCTCAACATGTTCATTGAGCTTCTGTTGAATCTCTCTGCTGTACCACTCTGCTGTGGGACATATGGGGCACTGTTTTCCCAATCTATCCCCTCTTCAGCAAGGTACTTCCGTAGCCCAATGTACTCAGGCCCGTAATCAGAGTACAACAACTTTATCTTTCTCTCTGTCCGTCTCTCTAAATTGAGTAGAAAGCACCGGAACTGGACATTTAGTTCCTTTCTCGTCTTCAAGAGCCGTACGTCTTTATAGCCAGAACTTTTGTCAATGAAAGAGACAAAGTATTTCTTTCCACCAATGCTCTGTGTTGGAAGCGGGCCACAAATATCGGAGTATATCACGTCACCAATTCCTACCGATGCCTTTGATCTTGGCCTGAGTGAAAGTCTCGTCATCTTGCCCTCTGTGCAGGGAACACAGGCTGCTTTCATCTCTGGCTTCTCGTTCAGATCAATACCACTGAAAATACGCTCGATAGCCAATCTTCGAATTGTCTCTTTTCCAACATGGCCAAAGCGTTCATGCCAGAGCTGCACACCACCGTTTACTGAGGATGATGCCTTGTACATTCTGTCATGGCGTACAGTGCCACGAAGTTCGTAGATACCTTCTCTCTTTGGGGCGAGAATCCTTTTTTATCGCCTTGCAATGACACAGTGCTTATCTGTAAATGTGCGATCGAAACCATCATCAGTTATTTCTGAGCATGAAAGCAGATTGCATTCAAGATCATTTGCAAACAGGACATCCCTGAGAGATAAGCATGATTGAGCTTGTCCACCTGGTCCTTCAAGAACAATATCCAGGTTTGCACATAATGATGATTCTACCAACCTTCCATCGCCAAGGGCAATGGTCCTAGGTGGCATCCTATGGAAGTTCCTGGATAGAGTCTTGTCCCCAATCATATGAAAAGTGGCTCTCGAGTCAACAACGAATACCTTATACTGAGGTCTTGCAACTAAAACACGGTGTACTCTTCTATGCTCGTTGTTGGGAGCAGCTTCTGACTTGCCTTCAGGGTAATCTCTCTTGAAATGCCCTTTCTTCCCGCATTGGAAACATTTTCCTCTCATTCGCGCTCGCAGCGCCGTTTCCGGTTCGACCGATGTGCTTCCATTCCTCGACTGGGCACCCTCGGCAGTAAGACTTTCGTACTCTTGAAGTAAGCGTGCAGTTGCTCTGTCCCAGTTGAGTTCCTGGTATGACATGGTCTGTAGTGCAGATACAACAGCACCATAAGGCGAGCCACTGGTATTTCCCAAACTGGAAAGAAGAATGGCAACTTGCATAGACCCTTCCACTGCGCTTTCCATCTCATCGAGCCTAGCGAACAAGGATTCAAGTTCTTCAATGTACTCAGACATCGTCTTGTCTTCATTGTATTTTATCTGATATATCCTCGTCTGAATCTGTACTCTAGTGGCCGTATTTGTAGTTGCATATCCTCTCTTGAGCTTCATGTACATCAAGAACGGATTTCTGCGTTCGCTACAAATAGTTCGAAGAGGCTTGTCACCTAAAGATTGTACTAACAGCATAAGTGTCTTCGAAACCTTCTTCATAGCGTCTTCGGAAATGAACTCAATATCTACGTTTGGAGCGGTTATTGCAGGGTCACGTGTTACAATGTCAAGCAGTTGCTTAGACTCCAATACTGCTTCAAGTCGCATAGTCTATAGCGTAAAGTCTTCACCGCGGCGAGCGGTAAATTTTGGTAGCTTCTTTAACCCTTCTTCGTCCATTGCATAGCTGAACGGACAATCGGGAGGAGAGAAGAGGCAGTTGAATCAGAGGAAGCGACGTTGCCGGCGATGCTACCACTATGTTGGTGGTGACTTCCTCTTGGTTCTATTGCCCTTTCGGGATTCTAGAGCCTCCTTTATATTGATTCGATTAACTCAAAACCTCGCTAAAATAGTTAATCTCACAGTAGTTTCTAACGCGAGGAGCTACAAATATATACTACTTGACATATTACGAAACACTGAATTGTTTCGTAATCTCTGACACAACACAATTCATGTTGTCTTACGACAGAACTGTCAGGCTCGCGCAATCATTTCATCAGAAAGCCCCGGGTAAACGCCCAATTAACTAAGAAAAATGGGCGCAGGGCCTCGGGGTTTTGTATCAGAAAGCTGCTTCTCTTTATCTTCGACGTTTCCACCAAGAAACCCTGCAAATCTATCAAACTTGGCTCTTTCGGAAGGCTGCGGTTTCGAATGAAAGCCATAAATTGGGTTCGAATGCTGAATCATCAGCAATGCGCTTATGTCTTCTGGAGCTGTGCTAGATTGCTGTATCTTATCTCCGACATACGGGTTTTGCTATGTTAGAATGGCATATGCAGCGGACTGGTTTTTGGCACCATCAAACTCACCATGCTAGAGATTGAGGTCAGCACGCAAACATGCCTTGATCATCGTCACAAAACTCTGCAAATCTTCTTGTGCAGCTTGGTTGACGTGTTCTATGGTAAACATAAACAGATCATCCAATTTCATCTTTTCGGTAGAGCCAACTGCAGCAGAACCAACTACTTTCAAAACTAGCACTTCACGCGAACCTAGAATGTTTGATAGAATGTTTTACTACACAATTCTAGGTATATTCGAGTGTTTATCTTGTAAACAAGTAGAGAGTTGAGGTGCACACTGCTTTTCGTGCATTATGGATGGCATTACAGTGACAATTAATTAAGGCGGTGCGAGAAAACGAGTAGACGTCAGTCGACGAGGAAAAAAGACAAACTGTTTGTTCGAAACTTATTTGGCGCTCACAATGTCGAATGATGTGACAGGCCACATACGATTCAAATTTCAATCGGTTGCACCAAAAAGTGTAGAACTGCTTTGCGACCCACGCAAAACCTCAAGAGCATCCAAAGTGTCCGCACACGCAAAAGCTGATATTCGGCACGTCATGCTCCGAAATTAGGCTTCAACAAAACAACCACCTTAATTTGTTCATTATCCCAGGTCCAAAATGACATAAGAGCTTATTGTATTTGTAGAACAATGCTTGTATCTCCAGATTTCTTCAAAACGCTGTCAAATAGTGCGTACGCTGGGTTCCGTAAAGCATTGACCCCTTACAATTTCTTACTTACGCCATTATTACAAACCATGAATTCACTAGGTTATCTTTCCAAGGAAATGCATAGACCTACTAATCGCATCAGCAAGTGGTGTGAACACTACTTCAGTGGACATCCACTTCACAAAACAGGTGTTCAGAGCATTTGTGGCTTATGCAGCAGATTTGGACGCGGAAGGGAGCCGTTTCCTCAACCTGGAACCCATTACGCAGCATGCTGATCCAGCAGATCCTTTATTCTTAATATCAATACTAAGTAAATTCTTATATAGCAAACGGTAACAAATGTTCGTTTCTGATGACCAACTTATACCAGTAGACTAGCGACTACGAAGGTATCTGTCTTAAGCGCTGCTGGTGATTTATTTGTTTCTGTTCCAGTACTGTGAAAACGATTGAGTCAATCCAGCACTCTTGTGCTGATTCGCTGCACAGATCATTCATCTTTTTATAAGTATATTGCTATTATCTCAACTGCTATGTTTCCTTGCTCCGCTCTTCGACAGTTGCGCATTAGTATCAAAATGCTGGTGTGGCTGCAATTGCATTTTATTGACAAAGGAGTGATCCGTCAGTGATCATGAAATTGCGTTTCCTCTCAATCTAAACACTTTATTCGAAAACTTAAGATCAAATACCAGTCAGAAAAACGATGGCTTGCTGCTGACGGACTCGGTCCGCAAAAAGAAATCAGAAAAGAAAAACAAGACACTGTGGAATTCAGGGTGACCGAGAGAGTGTGATAACGTGTCAAGCCTCAACACTCTCTCGATCACCCCAAAAAACCCCACAGGGCCCTTTTCTCTTTTTTTCTTTTTTTGGATTTTTTGTTTTTTTTTTGTTTTTTTGGATTTTTTGTTTTTTTTTGTTTTTTTGTGTTCTTACGGGCCCTGCTGAGCTAACTCAGTTTCAATGCTTCGAGACTTTGGATTACAAGGTAGAGATCGTCCCGGTATCCCGGATCCGCGTAATCGAGCTCTGGCGACCATACTTCTCCATCGCCTGAGACGGCCTCGTCCAAATCCAAAGCGGCTAGCTTTTCGATGCAGAAATCAAGGTCCTCCGAGTACTCTGGATCCGCGTAATCGAACGATTGATGCGACCATACTTCTCCATTGTACTGGAATCCCCAGATCTCACTAGCCCATGCGTCGATATCCATCATTACCCACTCCCCTTGGCCCCCTTGGGAGTTGGCTGATGTAACCTCGTCCTCTGGTGGGTTGCAGATCTCCATGGGTTCAGGATACGGCCGCTGACCGAAGTCAGCGTCCATGTACAAGACGGGAGAATCGAGAGACATTTTTTGCGTTCAAAGGGGTTTTCTGTCAAAGACTTACTCACGAGGAGCGAGGAGCGAGAAGGCGATGGCAAGAGAACGCATGATCCTTAAGTAGACTTGGATGGTTGTGCAAACGTGCAGTGCCAACAGAAATGAATTAGAACGGTTGCGTGTACTGGCTTTGGCATGGAGTGGTTGACTCAAATTTTCTTCATGTACATTGGGCGATGCAGCGGAGATTTCAAACAGGTCGCATCGAGTTGCAATGAAGAACAGACTACGTAGTCTTTTGCAGCTGCCGGCCACTATCAAACGTTTTCGCTAGAACCCGCAACTTGCAATTGGAAGAGATGCAAACAAACCGAGAGTGTAGTTATCGAAGTTCGTTCGTTGCTGACATCGCGACGGTTGCAATAAGCACCGTTCGGATTTATTCCTGTGTGTATTGGTAAGCAAGGTACCCGCAGGGTTTATAGATGAGTTTATCCAAAACACAGAGAATAGAGGGTGTAATCAGCGCTAAAGATAGTAAAAAAGGTGGTGAGATACCCACGGATAAGCAAGGTCTTGGAGTGTGAGTGCAGAAAGGGCCAATGATATGGGCGACGGCACGGAAGAAGTGGCTGCTAATGGAGGGTTTGTTCGTGGCCTCGATATGACTTGCACAGCTATTAGCAAGGCTGGTGTGCTCTGCAAAGGACTGTTACAAAGTTGCTTACGGACGTGGATGATGGTTCCGATGTGAAGCTTTCGAGTGGAAAAGTGATTAAAGCTTAAACGAGTGGAAATAAAAAAGACACCGATGCTGGATAAGACAGTCCAGTGGCTCTTGTCTTGATCTCCATAGGTGCTAAATTGATATATGTTGCAATTGGGAGCTGCCAAAGACTGTTGCCTTCAGTAGCAGTGCTAATGCATTGATATTAGGTACACCTTAACTAGGGAAGTCGTACAGAGAAAGCTGCCGGAAAATAACGGTTCAATCGAAGATCGTGGTTCATAGAAGCAAAACGGTAGCAGGAGGTTTTGAAAAGGTTGTGAGAGGCAAAGCGAAGAGCCGAAACCCCGCAACAGGAACTCAGGATCGTGCTATTCTAAGCAATTTGAAATACAGGCGCTGAGTTGACATGCACACATCACGCGTTGACTACAAGTTCGTGCATGAACCGCCAACATACAGCCATTCAAAAAGACGAGACTGACGTTCATGCTCTAGGAGCATACAAATTGTAACCTCTGTTTGTAGCGTTGCAGAATAATGGCGGAAAATGCCGATTGAATGCCGAATACGTCAGATAAGAAAAGACAAAACGCCTGTGGCAGTGCCATCAGTAGCACTACAGGCAGCAGCGTATATGCTGCGACCCATTTTTTGAGAGCAGCACGGAATTGTAATGGAGACAGCGAGGAACACCAGTTGCAACTGCCAGCCGCAGCGCTACAGCTTTGCCACGAAGAGTTTTTAGGGAAGAGAGCGATCCTCAGTGGTGATTTATGCCTCATGATCCTTCCTAGGTCTGAGTATCACAAGCGTTTATACGGTCTGAAGACATATACTTTCAGAGTTGTTGTACACCTTCTTGAGCACAAATAAGCACATTCTACCGTTAACCATACTCATTTCTAACTCGTTTGTGTTTGCTTACGCTGCACAAGCAGATATCAGAGAAGAAGACAAAAAACCCGAGCTACAGTCGCGAGCTGCAGTGGTCTGCGCATATGTCTCTCTTCTGCCCACAAAACAGTTTATATCGATGTTCAAGGAGCAATGAGAATGCTGAACTGCCACACCTCCGCATTTGGATATTAGGGCACGCCCCTAAACACCTATCGAGCTTGGAAGAGTGCACAATAACCAGAGGTTCATCTACAAAATAGTAGTACTGAGCTGCATTATCAACAGCCTTCATAAGAAAATTGAATTCAACTATGTTTGCGATGCGACTAGAACCTGGGAGATTTTAGGTGCCAAAAGAGGATTGCCATACCTCAGCTCTGCTTTTTAACATTACTGGAGTTCTAGCAAACGCTGATTGGACTCATGTTTGCGCAGAACTTTTCGAGTAGTTTGTTACTTCTCGTCTTAGGGGACTGTTTGAAATGCATTGAAGCTGGTTGGGAGTCACGAGTATTGCAATAAAATGTTAAGTCCCGGATATGTAGCGTGAACTATTCTAAAGAGAATTGTAGATTAAAAACCGCTCTCGCAATTCCATAAAGAACACAAGTCCCACCTGGCTCGTAATAGCTGTTCATATGATGAATCATAAGTTAAACTGTTCGAGCACAGCTTGCACCTAGATCGATTTTTGATCTGTTCCTCCGAAGAATACAACCTCAAGTAACTGCATCATGCCTCTTGCTTTCGCCCTCTTATAATTGTGTGAAGATTAGTTCGATATTCTTCGGGCAGTGCGGAAGAAGGCGGCGTGTGCCATTGAAATGAATTTCTCGAAACGAAACTTCAAACATTGACAGGAGTCAAGGGGATGGCTTTGTGAACAAGACAGACTTATGAACTAAATTAGACGCAATAGAATACACTTGGGCATGCAACAGTCAAATCGTGCGGTTGCTCGGCAAGATACACTGATAGTCTGATCTGCAGATAATAGACTCTGGACAGTAACCTGGAAACTACAAAGTAGTCTAACATACATTTATATACTGGTAATTGCACTCCCAACCCACATATGCTTCCATGCTCGAAACAGAAAAGGGTGCAACTGAGTATGTTCGTCATGAGCATGATTTCGATGAATTCAAAGCACAACATATTCTAGTTTTAAGGAAACTGTCCTTTTGAGAATAGAGAACCACATTTGCACCAACACCGGGGAAAAGAGAGTTCTTATTCAATGTTGAGAGCTCTAGTCATACCACAAACGTTGAGGAAACTGCATTGTACTGTCGTCCAACAAAGGCGTCATTTGCCTGTCCGATGCAGTTCATTGCGCCAACCAAATCCAACCAATACGACAGACAACAAACTGACAGTCCAACTTTGACTGAGTCAAAACAAAGAAAGCAAAGGGCTATGTGGCATTCAAGATGATCGAGTGAGTGAGATGACGTGTCAAGTCTCAGCACTCACTCCATAACCCCAGGCCCACAGGGCTCTTTTCTTCATTTTTTTGGTTTTCTTGAGCTTTTCTATTTTTCTACTTTTTGTGTTTTTGTGTTTTCTGTTTTTTTTTTTGGTTTTTGTATTTTTGTGTTTTGTTGTTGGTTTTTCACGGCCCCGCTGCGCTAGCTCAGGCTCAATGCTTCGAGTCTTTCCGTGACGAAGCGCAGGGTGGCCCAGTACACCGGATCTTCGTAATCGCGATGTGGCGACCACAATTCTCCGTTGTCTGAGTCGCCCCCCGCCAAGTCCAGGGCGGCTAGCTTGCGGATGCAAAGATCAAGGTCGTCCAAATACTCCAGCTCCACGCAGTGCATCCCCTCCGACAACCGCGCTTCGCCATTGTACTGGACTCCCAAGACCTCGCCAGCCCCCCACGTTTCTATGTCCATCATGACCCACTTCCCACGGCCCCCCTCGGAGTCGGCTGCCCAGACCTCGTCGTCTGGGGGGTCACAGATCTGCATGGGCTCCGGAACCGGCCTCTAACAGAAGTCAATGTCCATATAAGAAACGGGAGATTCAAGAGGCACTGAAGAAGTTGGAGATGTTGGAGACGTTGGGAACATTGTGTGCGCGTGTGGGGTGTTCGGTCAAAGACTTACTTACGAAGAGCGAGAAACGAGATGGCAGTAGCAAGAGCAGACATGGCTGTTAAGTAGACTTGAGCGAGGAATGGGACGGAAGCTGGGGAAATGAATTGGAAGGGTTTCGTGTCATGGTTCTGACAAGCAACGGAAGACCCACCAGTAGGTTGCATATACGGAATGTTTCAACAGGTATCTCACAAGTCTCGTCGAGTTGCAATTACGAAGAGCACAAGCTACCGCTGTTATTTGTATAGCTATAATAAGCTTGAACCAATACGTTACCAGTGGGTGGTATTTGTGATGGCCGGTACGGCATACATCACAATAGACCGCTAATCGGCCAAGAGAAGAAGCGCATCCTCTCTGTTTGCTGGTGCTGTTTACAGTGGGGTGAATTGTGTTGGGAAGATGCAATATAGAAAAGCAGTAAAAGCGCTGGTTCTGGCTCGTCCGAACTGCTGATTGTGCGTGAAAAGGGGCGAAAGGCAGAGATGTTTCGCGTTATTTGTATAGTGTTGATTGACTCCAGCTTTATCAGCCATCTCGATCTTGAAGAGCGAACGCTTTCAGCTAGTATTTCTGTGCCAAGCGTAGTTCATAAGCATGTAGAATCTCAAGAAGTGCAGTTCTGCTGGTTGTCGGGCCTGGGATGTGTAACATGTTCTGTTTATTGAGTGATTGACGCAGCCGCGATTACGGCCACCAGAAACGACCGAAACAATTTCATCCGTGTACAAATATGTTGAATTCCTGCAAAGGAATAGACCATAGACCAACGTGACTGTCAAAAGACGCAGAAGAACCAGTCACAGAGGCCATAGAACGTTGTGTCGAATTCCTTTGCACACGCTTTCAATCCCATTCCGAAGAGCAATTTCTACGCAATAGTTTCTGCTCATCTCCACATACGTGTGTGTCTGCAGCACACTTTGTGGGTCTCCGATCAACTTCGGTTTCAAAAAGGCAGCAGGCGTTATTCAGCTTCTGGTGAATGACGGTTTTCATCAGCCTTCATAGATATTCTATGGCATGTAACTGGACAGTGATGCACAGGTGGTGGGTTTTGGAAGACACGGCGCTCCCCCTTGGTGTACAATTCTAACTGGTTGGTGCTTTTAGGTTCTGCTCAACCATGTGTCGCAATTGGCCACGGTTTTCAACCTCATATGAAAGAAGCCCCGGCACAAGCACACAAAGAAACAAACAAGCAGAGTAGTTTGCAAAGTGGTACATGATGCGTGCATTGCGACGGTCGCTATGGGCGCGACTGTAAGGTTGCTCTTACGTTTTCGAATGCGAAAGACAGTGGAAGCTGGCGGCGGAAGAAGAGAGGAGGACACCTTAAGCAATGTCACTGATAGTAAGATCAAAGATCAGGTCGAAATTGATAGTCCTGTTGTTGTTGATGGGGAGAAAGAGGGGAAGAGATGGCTGATGAAACTGATGCTCATGGAAAAGTTGTTTTTGGTCGGGTAGCGGGCGGGCAGGCGGCTAAAAGCTGAGGTGGCCCGCACACAAGAAGATAATAGTGCGGTACTTGAAGGTCTAGTGGCCTGCAGTGCGTTCCCTGCAGATGTAGTACCGTCCTGAGCCGTGAATAGCAATAGTCGAGAGTTTAACGAATTAAATCGTCGGAGATCTCCTGCCACCAGATCAGAAGCACCGCAGACGTAACAGCGACCAGCGTTAGTGCGGTATGCTTTGGTACTGTTACGCGTTGGATGTCAAACCGGAGACGAGTTGTTGGTGAACGCAGTGGGTGATGGTGATGTGACGCAGCCGGGAGGGGCCAGAACGCCCGCTACGACGCCACCTGCCGCAGGGAACAGCAGCGCTACAACAAGCAGCGCTAGTACTGCACTCTTTGATGCATCCGCCTTTGAGGCTTCGACGAGGAGCGAGCTTTCAGCCAGGGCAATGAACGACGTCGAAATAGAGCTTAGAGAAGAAGCAAAGCGCCCATCGCGACGATCGCGTCCGCCTAGCATTGCATCCGGAAGCGAATAGCTGGAACTAATCCTTCTCCTGCGCCTGGACTAAAACTCTAAGATAGAAACCAAAGCTGGAAGCTCTCATACGAAGCCATGGATAGCATCTAGGCATAAACGGTTTCTAAGCAGCAGCTCTTACTAGTAGCATCATAGTGCGAGTACCGCTTCGGACGATGTCAAAGCTCAGATTCATGAGGCCAGTTGCGTGAGCAATCAATGCGGATGTTCTCTCACCTACGATGATGTTGTGACTCGTGTACGGAGATTATGTGAAAGCTCGGCTGACGGGAACGCAAAAGCGGAAGAAAAGAATAAACGGTGATGTAAAACGTCCGGTAAGCAGAAATGTCGAACACGGAAAACTCTGGCCGACGGTAAGTAAAGCTAAGCGCAGTACATCACAGTTGCAGGTAGTCATCTTGGTAGTTCAGGACAAGATGAATGGATGGAAATGCTTTGACCAATTCAGGAAGAATGTTAGAGTCGAAAACCCATGTCCCGTCGTTTCTGTGTTTCTGTTTATGAAGGTGCCGTTGTACAACAGGCAGAAGGCCAACGCATAGTTGCAATTGTACCGGATGCAAGTTGGTGTGAAAAACAAAACACGAAAGGCGCTGCAATGACATCGTGTACAACCGCAAAAAAGACAGTATCGTCGACGAGTCCATTAATTGACATGATCAAGAAGACACATAAAGTCCTGAGCACGATGTCACCGCTCATAAGCGCGATGCCACCACTCATAAACACTTCTTGTGGAGACGTTTGCTCTCAGAAACGTTGCACTGATCATCCAAACACAAACAATGAACGCTAGGCAAAAGACTCACCAAGCTGTCCATGCCATGCTCTACGCCAGAGGGTTCAACCCATCATCATGTTCATCCGTATCAAGCTCCATTTTCATTAGCCTTCACCTTGGCGTGTACAGTGGACTGCCGACTTTCTGCGAGGTGTATAGGGGGAAATGGGCGGACGATATTTTCTCTCAGCAGCGAGGACAGAGAAGTTGAGATTTCACCTCAGATGTCGACTGCCAGATTCTCGATCTCCCACAAACCGAGCAATGCTCGTTCATCCATTTGATTCGATATTTTAACAAAGTTGCATTTACATCACTCACCTTCTTTTCAGTAGTCGTAGTTGGCACCTGTGCCATCGAGTCCTTGTACTTGCTGACAAACAACAAAAAGAATGCAGAGCATCATTTTCTTGGGATATGAAATACAATTGTTGTTTACGCGTGTGGTGTGCGCTCACTGTTCTCTTCTCGAAGCTCTGCTGCAATTAGATTGCTAACTCTAATTGCAATGAATTGTGAGCCGTGTCACTAATCATTTGTAGTAGGCATTCTGTTGGAGGGAGAGCTACAGAAAGTTAGATTCGAAAGACACGCTGCGTGTCACTCTCTGAGCGGTACAAATTCTAATTAGAATGCACGGTTGTGCGCCCAGCTTTCTGGTATCTTCTTGCTGTTCCGGAAATGATTCTTAAACGAACACAGCATGGGAAAGATGACCACGAAGTGATACCCATCCCATCTCTGTGTCTGTTTTCCTTCTATCGTTTCTTACTATCGGAAGACACATATCATGCACAACCAAAAGAGATGGGATCCGAAAGCTACTCGTGCAAGCTCGAGACCGAGAAAGCATCGCGGTTCCTGGGAAAAACATCGTCGAGGGACGGCGAAGGGGGAAGTGTCGTTGGTGATGTTCGAGGGGAAAACTGGCATTAAGAAGGAAAGAATGAACGGCGTTGGGACAGTGGTGGAAAAGAGCCCGGCAGTGAAGAGGGAAGCGGTTGAGGGGGACATGGGCAGGGGGACTCGGGGAGGAAGGGTTGGAGGAAAGTTGGAAACTGGTGAGCCATTGCTTGGCTTGAAGATTGACCAGGCTAATGCGTATGATATGCCGGTCATTCGGGTTGACGGTAGCTCTCTGAGGCCTAAGAGAAGAATGGTCAAAAGAGAACCAACCCTCGGTTGCACTAGCCCAGGCCAGGGTAAGAATAATCCTTCTTTGACACCCAGAGGAATATTCAAAGTGCAAAAACAAAGCTGGACCCTGTCAAAAGAGTCGAAGCGGCTTTTGCAGGCTAGCATTGTTTCGAATAAGAAACTCTTTCTGGCCAAATGCGAGGAGCGATTTTGTGCTCGTAAAGGCTAGATTGGTAATATTAAAAAGAGGCATGTGCCATTTGTAAAAGTCTTGCACTGCGCACTTTAAGATAGTCTAAACTTCAACCTTGGTTGAAAATAGGAAGCGCCCATGTTCGATGAACCGAGAATGTGCCGACGATGAAACTAGAAAAAGTATGTGCAAGTACATAATGTAAGGTTAGGATATGGTGACCAATGGCTTTTAAGTTCACATAGAAACGTTCATGGGCTACTACGGATGACGAGCCAGTCACAGCTACAGCTTATGGTTCTCTTAATGATTCGTTTAAATCGGTAGGAAAGCATTGACAAACTCAAAACAGCTGAACAAAAACTGCGGTTTGTCTTACATTTTCCGCAAGTCTTGATGTACCGGATCATTCTCTTTGTGGCATCTGTATCGTTGCGATGGACACTAATGTTCGCTGGACTCTTTTTTCAATGTCAGGGTTACACAGGGGTTGCTCGCCGTACACAAATTTGTCCTTGCAGACTCTTTTGCACTTGCATAATGATCACGATAAATATTGCTTTTTTCATTCTAGGGAGCCAGAAAGGCTTGTTTTTTCGTCGAGTCTCAAGAGCAGCGCCAGCAGCTTGACACAGCTTGTTCAAAGAAGTGGTAGGAACGCGTTTGCAAGAGTTGGCAAATGCACTACGTGTACTTTTTACTTTACATCAGTGTGACTGTACATGGGCTTGATCTAATTGATTCAATAACCGCTTTAATGAGAAGCACAAGACCAATGTTTTTAGTGTTTTTGTTGAGACATTTGTGTTTGAGAGCATAACGATGTCGTCAGCTTGAGATCCAAACTGGTAGAACTTAGTAATATACCCTTGATACTAGAAAGAACCTGTTTCTTACAAAACGTTACGAAAGGAAATCAAGGAGTCACGTTTCTTGCTGGCCTCAAAATAATTATCAGTTTAATCAGTGTTTTCGCCTGGCAGTGTTTCCAAGTAGATTTACAAAGAGGAACCCTCCGAAAATCTGGACAAAACTCACAGAGACGTAGTGGGCTGACTTCAAAAAGTGAACACATAATGTAGAACAAGAATTGAGTACAAAGTACAGCATCACTTTTGATTTTCACTGTGTTACGGACAAAAAGAACTGCTGCACTTCAGCTTTCTTTGAATTCGGCATTGGATTGTCAGAGAAACATTGAAAAGAACAGCTTGCCGGTCATTGTCAGCTTCTTGGCTTTTGTGCGCACAATTGAAAGCTGATTCAAGAACGCCACCACGCAAACACCAAACACGACAGACAACAAACTGACAGTCCAACTTTGACTGAGTCAAAACAAAGAGAGCAAAGGGCTATGTGGCATTCAAGATGATCGAGTGAGTGAGATGACGTGTCAAGTCTCAGCACTCACTCCATAAACCCAGGCCCACAGGGCTCTTTTCTTCATTATTTTGGTTTTCTTGAGCTTTTCTATTTTTCTACTTTTTGTGTTTTTGTGTTTTTGTGTTTTCTGTTTTTTTTTTTGGTTTTTGTATTTTTGTGTTTTGTTGTTGGTTTTTCATGGCCCCGCTGCGCTAGCTCAGGCTCAATGCTTCGAGTCTTTCCGTGACGAAGCGCAGGGTGGCCCAGTACACCGGATCTTCGTAATCGCGATGTGGCGACCACAATTCTCCGTTGTCTGAGTCGCCCCCCGCCAAGTCCAGGGCGGCTAGCTTGCGGATGCAAAGATCAAGGTCGTCCAAATACTCCAGCTCCACGCAGTGCATCCCCTCCGACAACCGCGCTTCGCCATTGTACTGGACTCCCAAGACCTCGCCAGCCCCCCACGTTTCTATATCCATCATGACCCACTTCCCACGGCCCCCCTCGGAGTCGGCTGCCCAGACCTCGTCGTCTGGGGGGTCACAGATCTGCATGGGCTCCGGAACTGGCCACTGACAGAAGTCAATGTCCATATAAGCAACGGGAGATTCAAGAGGCACTGAAGAAGTTGGAGATGTTGGAGACGTTGGGAACATTGTCTGCGCGTGTGGGGTGTTCGGTCAAAGACTTACTTACGAAGAGCTAGAAACGAGATGGCAGTAGCAAGAGCAGACATGGCTGTTAAGTAGACTTGAGCGAGGAATGGGACGGAAAGCTGGGGAAATGAATTGGAAGGGTTTCGTGTCATGGTTCTGACAAGCAACGGAAGACCCACCATTAGGTTGTATATACGGAATGTTTCAGCAGTTATCCCACAAGTCTCGTCGAGTTGCAACTACGAAGAGCACAAGCTACCGCTGTTATTTGTATAGCTATAATAAGCTTGAACCAATACGTTACCAGTGGGTGGTATTTGTGATGGCCGGTACGGCATACATCACAATAGACCGCTAATCGGCCAAGAGAAGAAGCGCATCCTCTCTGTTTGCTGGTGCTGTTTGCTGGTGCTGTTTGCAGTGGGGTGAATTGTGTTGGGAAGATGCAATATAGAAAAGCAGTAAAAGCGCTGGTTCTGGCTCGTCCGAACTGCTGATTGTGCGTGAAAAGGGGCGAAAGGCAGAGATGTTTCGCGTTATTTGTATAGTGTTGATTGACTCCAGCTTTATCAGCCATCTCGATCTTGAAGAGCGAACGCTTTCAGCTAGTATTTCTGTACCAAGCGTATTTCATAAGCATGCAGAATCTCAAGAAGTGCAGTTCTGCTGGTTGTCGGGCCTGGGATGTGTAACATGTTCTGTTTATTGAGTGATTGACGCAGCCGCGATTACGGCCACCAGAAACGACCGAAACAATTTCATCCGTGTACAAATATGTTGAATTCCTGCAAAGGAATAGACCATAGACCAACGTGACTGTCAAAAGACGCAGAAGAACCAGTCACAGAGGCCATAGAACGTTGTGTCGAATTCCTTTGCACACGCTTTCAATCCCATTCCGAAGAGCAATTTCTACGCAATAGTTTCTGCTCATCTCCACATACGTGTGTGTCCGCAGCACACTTTGTGGGTCTCCGATCAACTTCGGTTTCAAAAAGGCAGCAGGCGTTATTCAGCTTCTGGTGAATGACGGTCTTCATCAGCCTTCATAGATATTCTATGGCAGGTAACTGGACAGTGATGCACAGGTGGTGGGTTTTGGAAGACACGGCGCTCCCCCTTGGTGTACAATTCTAACTGGTTGGTGCTTTTAGGTTCTGCTCAACCATGTGTCGCAATTGGCCACGGTTTTCAACCTCATATGAAAGAAGCCCCGGCACAAGCACACAAAGAAACAAACAAGCAGAGTAGTTCGCAAAGTGGTACATGATGCGTGCATTGCGACGGTCGCTATGGGCGCGACTGTAGGGTTGCTCTTAGGTTTTCGAATGCGAAAGACAGTGGAAGCTGGCGGCGGAAGAAGAGAGGAGGACACCTTAAGCAATGTCACTGATAGTAAGATCAAAGATCAGGTCGAAATTGATAGTCCTGTTGTTGTTGATGGGGAGAAAGAGGGGAAGAGATGGCTGATGAAACTGATGCTCATGGAAAAGTTGTTTTTGGTCGGGTAGCGGGCGGGCAGGCGGCTAAAAGCTGAGGTGGCCCGCACACAAGAAGATAATAGTGCGGTACTTGAAGGTCTAGTGGCCTGCAGTGCGTTCCCTGCAGATGTAGTACCGTCCTGAGCCGTGAATAGCAATAGTCGAGAGTTTAACGAATTAAATCGTCGGAGATCTCCCGCCACCAGATCAGAAGCACCGCAGACGTAACAGCGACCAGCGTTAGTGCGGTATGCTTTGGTACTGTTACGCGTTGGATGTCAAACCGGAGACGAGTTGTTGGTGAACGCAGTGGGTGATGGTGATGTGACGCAGCCGGGAGGGGCCAGAACGCCCGCTACGACGCCACCTGCCGCAGGGAACAGCAGCGCTACAACAAGCAGCGCTAGTACTGCACTCTTTGATGCATCCGCCTTTGAGGCTTCGACGAGGAGCGAGCTTTCAGCCAGGGCAATGAACGACGTCGAAATAGAGCTTAGAGAAGAAGCAAAGCGCCCATCGCGACGATCGCGTCCGCCTAGCATTGCATCCGGAAGCGAATAGCTGGAACTAATCCTTCTCCTGCGCCTGGACTAAAACTCTAAGATAGAAACCAAAGCTGGAAGCTCTCATACGAAGCCATGGATAGCATCTAGGCATAAACGGTTTCTAAGCAGCAGCTCTTACTAGCAGCATCATAGTGCGAGTACCGCTTCGGACGATGTCAAAGCTCAGATTCATGAGGCCAGTTGCGTGAGCAATCAATGCGGATGTTCTCTCACCTACGATGATGTTGTGACTCGTGTACGGAGATTATGTGAAAGCTCGGCTGACGGGAACGCAAAAGCGGAAGAAAAGAATAAACGGTGATGTAAAACGTCCGGTAAGCAGAAATGTCGAACACGGAAAACTCTGGCCGACGGTAAGTAAAGCTAAGCGCAGTACATCACAGTTGCAGGTAGTCATCTCGGTAGTTCAGGACAAGATGAATGGATGGAAATGCTTTGACCAATTCAGGAAGAATGTTAGAGTCGAAAACCCATGTCCCGTCGTTTCTGTGTGTCTGTTTATGAAGGTGCCGTTGTACAACAGGCAGAAGGCCAACGCATAGTTGCAATTGTACCGGATGCAAGTTGGTGTGAAAAACAAAACACGAAAGGCGCTGCAATGACATCGTGTACAACCGCAAAAAAGACAGTATCGTCGACGAGTCCATTACTTGACATGATCAAGAAGACACATAAAGTCCTGAGCACGATGTCACCGCTCATAAGCGCGATGCCACCACTCATAAACACTTCTTGTGGAGACGTTTGCTCTCAGAAACGTTGCACTGATCATCCAAACACAAACAATGAACGCTAGGCAAAAGACTCACCAAGCTGTCCATGCCATGCTCTACGCCAGAGGGTTCAACCCATCATCATGTTCATCCGTATCAAGCTCCATTTTCATTAGCCTTCACCTTGGCGTGTACAGTGGACTGCCGACTTTCTGCGAGGTGTATAGGGGGAAATGGGCGGACGATATTTTCTCTCAGCAGCGAGGACAGAGAAGTTGAGATTTCACCTCAGATGTCGACTGCCAGATTCTCGATCTCCCACAAACCGAGCAATGCTCGTTCATCCATTTGATTCGATATTTTAACAAAGTTGCATTTGCATCACTCACCTTCTTTTCAGTAGTCGTAGTTGGCACCTGTGCCATCGAGTCCTTGTACTTGCTGACAAACAACAAAAAGAATGCAGAGCATCATTTTCTTGGGATATGAAATACAATTGTTGTTTACGCGTGTGGTGTGCGCTCACTGTTCTCTTCTCGAAGCTCTGCTGCAATTAGATTGCTAACTCTAATTGCAATGAATTGTGAGCCGTGTCACTAATCATTTGTAGTAGGCATTCTGTTGGAGGGAGAGCTACAGAAAGTTGGATTCGAAAGACACGCTGCGTGTCACTCTCTGAGCGGTACAAATTCTAATTAGAATGCACGGTTGTGCGCCCAGCTTTCTGGTATCTTCTTGCTGTTCCGGAAATGATTCTTAAACGAACACAGCATGGGAAAGATGACCACGAAGTGATACCCATCCCATCTCTGTGTCTGTTTCGTTTCTAGCGCTCGGTTCTATCGGAAGACACATATCATGCACAACCAAAAGAGATGGGATCCGAAAGCTACTCGTGCAAGCTCGAGACCGAGAAAGCATCGCGGTTCCTGGGAAAAACATCGTCGAGGGACGGCGAAGGGGGAAGTGTCGTTGGTGATGTTCGAGGGGAAAACTGGCATTAAGAAGGAAAGAATGAACGGCTTTGGGACAGTGGTGGAAAAGAGCCCGGCAGTGAAGAGGGAAGCAGTTGAGGGGGACATGGGCAGGGGGACTCGGGGAGGAAGGGTTGGAGGAAAGTTGGAAACTGGTGAGCCATTGCTTGGCTTGAAGATTGACCAGGCTAATGCGTATGATATGCCGGTCATTCGGGTTGATGGTAGCTCTCTGAGGCCTAAGAGAAGAATGGTCAAAAGAGAACCAACCCTCGGTTGCACTAGCCCAGGCCAGGGTAAGAATAATCCTTCTTTGACACCCAGAGGAATATTCAAAGTGCAAAAACAAAGCTGGACCCTGTCAAAAGAGTCGAAGCGGCTTTTGCAGGCTAGCATTGTTTCGAATAAGAAACTCTTTCTGGCCAAATGCGAGGAGCGATTTTGTGCTCGTAAAGGCTAGATTGGTAATATTAAAAAGAGGCATGTGCCATTTGTAAAAGTCTTGCACTGCGCACTTTAAGATAGTCTAAACTTCAACCTTGGTTGAAAATAGGAAGCGCCCATGTTCGATGAACCGAGAATGTGCCGACGATGAAACTAGAAAAAGTATGTGCAAGTACATAATGTAAGGTTAGGATATGGTGACCAATGGCTTTTAAGTTCACATAGAAACGTTCATGGGCTACTACGGATGACGAGCCAGTCACAGCTACAGCTTATGGTTCTCTTAATGATTCGTTTAAATCGGTAGGAAAGCATTGACAAACTCAAAACAGCTGAACAAAAACTGCGGTTTGTCTTACATTTTCCGCAAGTCTTGATGTACCGGATCATTCTCTTTGTGGCATCTGTATCGTTGCGATGGACACTAATGTTCGCTGGACTCTTTTTTCAATGTCAGGGTTACACAGGGGTTGCTCGCCGTACACAAATTTGTCCTTGCAGACTCTTTTGCACTTGCATAATGATCACGATAAATATTGCTTTTTTCATTCTAGGGAGCCAGAAAGGCTTGTTTTTTCGTCGAGTCTCAAGAGCAGCGCCAGCAGCTTGACACAGCTTGTTCAAAGAAGTGGTAGGAACGCGTTTGCAAGAGTTGGCAAATGCAGTACGTGTACTTTTTACTTTACATCAGTGTGACTGTACATGGGCTTGATCTAATTGATTCAATAACCGCTTTAATGAGAAGCACAAGACCAATGTTTTTAGTGTTTTTGTTGAGACATTTGTGTTTGAGAGCATAACGATGTCGTCAGCTTGAGATCCAAACTGGTAGAACTTAGTAATATACCCTTGATACTAGAAAGAACCTGTTTCTTACAAAACGTTACGAAAGGAAATCAAGGAGTCACGTTTCTTGCTGGCCTCAAAATAATTATCAGTTTAATCAGTGTTTTCGCCTGGCAGTGTTTCCAAGTAGATTTACAAAGAGGAACCCTCCGAAAATCTGGACAAAACTCACAGAGACGTAGTGGGCTGACTTCAAAAAGTGAACACATAATGTAGAACAAGAATTGAGTACAAAGTACAGCATCACTTTTGATTTTCACTGTGTTACGGACAAAAAGAACTGCTGCACTTCAGCTTTCTTTGAATTCGGCATTGGATTGTCAGAGAAACATTGAAAAGAACAGCTTGCCGGTCATTGTCAGCTTCTTGGCTTTTGTGCGCACAATTGAAAGCTGATTCAAGAACGCCACCACGCAAACACCAAACACGACAGACAACAAACTGACAGTCCAACTTTGACTGAGTCAAAACAAAGAGAGCAAAGGGCTATGTGGCATTCAAGATGATCGAGTGAGTGAGATGACGTGTCAAGTCTCAGCACTCACTCCATAAACCCAGGCCCACAGGGCTCTTTTCTTCATTATTTTGGTTTTCTTGAGCTTTTCTATTTTTCTACTTTTTGTGTTTTTGTGTTTTCTGTTTTTTTTTTTTGGTTTTTGTATTTTTGTGTTTTGTTGTTGGTTTTTCACGGCCCCGCTGCGCTAGCTCAGGCTCAATGCTTCGAGTCTTTCCGTGACGAAGCGCAGGGTGGCCCAGTACACCGGATCTTCGTAATCGCGATGTAGCGACCACAATTCTCCGTTGTCTGAGTCGCCCCCCGCCAAGTCCAGGGCGGCTAGCTTGCGGATGCAAAGATCAAGGTCGTCCAAATACTCCAGCTCCACGCAGTGCATCCCCTCCGACAACCGCGCTTCGCCATTGTACTGGACTCCCAAGACCTCGCCAGCCCCCCACGTTTCTATGTCCATCATGACCCACTTCCCACGGCCCCCCTCGGAGTCGGCTGCCCAGACCTCGTCGTCTGGGGGGTCACAGATCTGCATGGGCTCCGGAACCGGCCTCTAACAGAAGTCAATGTCCATATAAGCAACGGGAGATTCAAGAGGCACTGAAGAAGTTGGAGATGTTGGAGACGTTGGGAACATTGTGTGCGCGTGTGGGGGTGTTCGGTCAAAGACTTACTTACGAAGAGCGAGAAACGAGATGGCAGTAGCAAGAGCAGACATGGCTGTTAAGTAGACTTGAGCGAGGAATGGGACGGAAGCTGGGGAAATGAATTGGAAGGGTTTCGTGTCATGGTTCTGACAAGCAACGGAAGACCCACCATTGGGTTGCATATACGGAATGTTTCAGCAGGTATCCCACAAGTCTCGTCGAGGTGCAATTAAGAACAGCTTTCGTATTCTGCCGCCTCAGCTTGCGAGTCTGAAACCCTTCCGAGCGAACCTACAACCCGTGCGAGGAAGCTTAAACAAACAGACAACGATACATTCAACTAGACTTGTATCCATGATGATCTGGAAGGCCTTGTCCGTTTCTGTTGTTACCACGATCATCGCGAGCACGACC
This sequence comes from Gracilariopsis chorda, assembly GCA_003194525.1. Lineage (NCBI taxonomy): Eukaryota > Rhodophyta > Florideophyceae > Gracilariales > Gracilariaceae > Gracilariopsis > Gracilariopsis chorda. The sequence continues at coordinate 83,303 of NBIV01000035.1, read as the reverse complement.
GTGTGTGTACTCCGATGTCTATTTACGGACGCGCAAGGGAGGAAACAAAACGTAGCGGGGAGAAGGGTCCGCAAAAGGGCAGCTGAAAGTGCAGGTAATAATGCGACTGCTGGTGCGAAGAGTAAAGAGAACAGGCCAGTCGCTGATGTGATTGAAATGAGTGTAGTTGAATGGATCCCGAAAAGACGTCTGGAGGTGAGGCGGATATAGTAAAGGAGACACAGATGTGGTATTCGGAGATCCAGTCGCCTATAGCGCATACGCTGCAGGTGCCATGCCGCTCCTTGTTTGAATCATGGCTGCCAGAGGAAGGAGGGGGTTAACGGGTCCGGAGATGGCATAGGTGTGCTTTGATCCAGAGCCATGGCGGTTGCCGGAGGAGTTGACAACTCTGGAGACGCATGGACGTGATTCTATTCGAAGCCACGGCTGATGCCAGAGAGGTTGACAGCCTGGAGATGGCGTGAATGTGGTTTGATGAGGAGCCGTCGAGTTGGTAAGGAGAGACGCCATGGACCAGTTTCCGCCGCCAGTAGTGCTGGCAAGGGGTGCACTGTTCCGATCGCATTGTGGTATATCGACGACAAGAGTGCTGCTGATAAATGCGCTGAATGGTGGGAAAGCGAGACATGAGGTGAAGAAGCTCAAAGTAGGCTGCAGGCGCAATCGGCAACGCTGCAGGCAGCAGCGTGTGTCATTTGCCGTTCTCCATGGACTATAATGGCGAAGTGGAGGAAAGAAAGCCAGTCGCCGCATCCAGCAGCAGCGCTTCTATTAGTATTGCAGATGGTACTACCCTTCCTGTCACAACGAAGCGACTTCCAGAAGAGGAAGGGGAAAGATTACAGCTGCAACCGCCGCCAGCAGCGCTGCAGCTAGCAATACAGTTGTGTTCGGCGAAGGGAGTGATTGTCGAGGGTTACGTATCATCAAGGAGTCTTGCTCAGTCTCATTCGTTTTACACTGCCTGATGATATGTGAGGTCAGAGTTGGTTTGCAATAGTCCCTATGTGCTGAAGAGAGCACTTTCTATGTTTACGTATACTTACTGACTTGGCTGTGTCTAGCTGTTGCTGACCCTTCCCGGACAGTTGCTGAAGTGCAGTGAGACTAGAAAGGAAAGAACGAAGAGAGCGAGTTGCCGTTGCCAGCGGCAGCACTACAGCGAATAGCGCAGATGTCAATTATCCTTGTCAATCAGCCAAAACGATGCCGAATCCAAGCTACCTGTATTATGCAGGTGTTTCTCAAACAAACACCTATTAAGCGTAAAGGTTAGGCTGTGAAAGAGGAGAACAGTCACGTGCGCTGTGGACATAGGTGTTGTGCCACGCGATTGAAAATCGGTGAACACTTTTGCAGAAGGAAGGACGAAATGTGCTCATGTCAGCGGATGCGAGACCGGCGACGACACAAAACTGGGACTAGTGCAGTTGAGGACGACGCAGGTAGATGGGAAGGGTAACGTTGGGCGCACAGATATGGATATCACTGTTGACACAGGTGGTGAGACTTGTGGAGGGGAGCAGGCGCAGGCGACTGTGTAATGATTCTACGAAGAATGAGTGAGGGTTAGTGATGAAAGACGAAAGGACGCAGAGCGGACATGAGGTGCACGAAGCAACAAAAACAAGTTTACCACTGAGCACAAAAGCACGGAAGGCGTTCAAGAGACCGAAAAAGAAAGGTGCCGCTCATGTAGCCTTCTTGTAAAGACGTTTTTCAGCAGCAGTTCTACCCTGTTGATACAAACGAGAAACCGCAGGTCCAAGATTCTTAGCCTGTTCCTCGCCCGCGCGATAAAGCTTATCCGCGGCATCATCAATAACAGCTTCATGTCGTTCCAGCTGCGGTTCCAGCACGACATGATAAACGCGTTCATATCCAGAGGTGACCGGCAACACCAAAAAGGCGACAAAAGCGATCTTGACGAGGTTCCAAAGCGGGATGCGGTCGTGCAGTAGGGGTTCGATGAAGAGGGAGAGAAAGGCGACTACACTTAGCACGAGCCAGTACTTCAACCACGCTTGTTGCTTGACAACGTTTGCGCGTTTGACTGCTTTGAAGGATTGATAGCCCGGGTACACGAGCCCGAGCATTATGATGGCGACGCGCGCAAGGTAATCAGCCACCACCATGGTAGTCGTGGAGGGATCACAAGAAGAAACAAAACAAGGTGCGCAAACGGGGGATCGAGAGACGTTGACAAGGAGAGAGCGATGCACCCGGTGTCTTCTCGCACAAACTTGCTCTCTTACACAATGGCAATACTGGTGGCGGGCGCCCACACACAAATTTAACAGTCAATCGAAAACAGGCGCAGCCAGAAAGAGAACAGGAAGAATGGTGTAAGCGCGTGAAACGCTGTGCCGCGTGTAACTCCACCACCTTTTCGCAACTTCAAATTCAAAAACAGCATGCAAACAAAAAGTGCATCCTTGTCCGCATCGCCCCTTCAGCGCCGCCATCCCGCCATTGCCGTTCGTCCGGCACCACCGACACAAAGAATCGCGCCCGCAATGGCGACCAAGCCGGTGCATAAACAAGACGAGCAGGGCAAAAGCGCCGCAGAAAGCGTTCGGCGCTGGGACGACGTAGCCGAGCTACTAAAATCCACTCCGCCCATGAAGGCGCACGTCGGCGACCAAACCGCGCTCCTCTCCACGGCCCTCTCGGACGCGCAGCGCCGTCACAGGCGCGCCAAACGCGCCGCCTACGCCGCCCTGCTCGCCGACCAGCAACCCACGGGCAACACCCCTCCCCCACGCCAAGTCGCCGCCGCTCTACATCTTCTCCGCGCCCATTTCTCGCACTTACTATCCGCCGAACGCGCCCTACGCGCCGCGCTACTCCACCAGCCGCGCGGCACCGTCGCTTGGCTCTCGCCCGCGCATCACGCCCACTTCATCGACTTCGTGCAAGCATTGTGCAAAACCTTCGCTTCAGGCTCCGCTGAAACAAGTTTACCGCCTTCGAAGATCATCGATCGCGCCCTTCGAAACCACCTTCATCCGTCCGCAGTGCACGATCACATCCCCGCCGCACAGCACGCCTCCGACAAGTTACAAGCCGCACTACAGCTTTTCAAATCCGCTCTCCACACCACACAACTCCAACTGCACGCTACCTAGCTCTTATAAGCGCCCTTTCGTTTCGCCTTAGCCCGCGCTTTCAGCCGACCAGCAAGTTCACGGAGTTCTTCATTAGCCCTACCGCCTCCTACACCGCCGCCATCGCCATTTACATCCCGTTCGCTGCGCCGTTTCTTCTCCGCAAGGATACTTTCATTCGTCTCGTTCTTCTTGAACTTACTGTGTGTCGGGTCAATCGCGAACAAATGTGAGCTGAATACCTTTTCGAATCGTTCGTCCTTCACGTTTAGACCATCAGCTGTTTCCCGGCTGTCGCGCTGCGATCGCCGTCGTCCTCGACTACGCTTCCTCTCGCCTCGCTTTCTTTCGCCTTCGTCCTCCTTCGCTACATTAACTAAACCTTGTTTACCGCCTCCTGTAACCTTCGAGTGCCCCACCTTATCTTCCATCAACACCAATTCCAGCTCCGCCGCCTTTCTTTTCTCCTCCGCCTCATCCTTGTCATCAACCACATCTCCACCCTTTCTCTTCTTCTTAACCTTCTTGCTACCCTTCTTCCGCCCCGCCCTTCCCTCCCTGTCTTCAGCTTCCTCCAAACTTCGCTCCTCAGAAAAGAATGCATCGTCAAATCCTTTGTCATCCATCTCAACCTCTCCATCACCCTCATTGTCCACGTCTATTCCATTCTCCCTTGCTTCCATCAACGCCCTTCGCTTTTCACGCTTCTCAGCCTTCCGTTCTCTTTCTCTTCTCATACGCCTTTCCCAAGGTGTTTCACCTCCCTGTTCTTCTCTTTCCTCCTTCCTCTTTACAATATCCTCTCCCTTCTCAAACATCCCCGGGTCAAATGAAATCTCCATATTCATATCCTCATCGCCATCCTCGCCATCCTCCTCCTCCTCCACTGCACCCAACAATAACTGTTTCTTTCGTTCCAGTTCTCCTTCGCTCATCTGCTCCTCGTCAGAAGATCCGGCCAAATACGCCCTCAAATTCTGTTCATCCTCCTCCCGTTTGCCAATCCCGCTACGCCTCAAAATCACGCGTTCAGGATCATCCGCATCCCAGGATAACTTCACTTTGCTTGTGTTTAGCGATGATGATGCCACTTCAGGGGGATTGTATCCCTGCGGTATCTTATCCGCGCGATCTCTCGGTTTCGTCACAATTTTCATGTCATTTGGGATGAAGCGAAGGTCAAACTCCAGTCCCGATTGCGCGTACTCCACGCCATCACACTGTTTATACACCACATCCGCACTTTTCGCATCCTCAAATTCGGCAACTGCATAATAGTATTTCAAACGCTCCTCTTCATATTTGCGTAACGCGAGCTGCTCTCTCCATTGCTTGTCTTCTTCATCTTCAGGGTCTTCATCATCATCCTCCTCCTCCTCCTCGCTGTCACTTTCTTCACTCCCACGTTCCACTGCGTCTGTTCGCGCAGAGCTTGCGATCGCATGGTCCAAGCCAGCATCTTTCACAACCTTCAAATCGATCTTGGAAAGTACCTGCGGTCCAAGTTTAGCCTCTTGTTCAAGTCGCTCCAACCCAAACTTAGATGGATGCACTTCGACCGAAACGACCTCCGCACCAGGCGCACAAAAGCTACTCAAACTAGCGAAAACATCCACAGCACGCGTAGAGGACCAATCGAGGCCGAGAACCGCTAATCGATTTGTAGCTTTTCCCAGTGGTATGCGTTCAGCGTGAGCTTGCGCCAATTCAATCTGTTCCTCGATGTCGCGGTCATGCTCTTCCTCGAGCTCTTCTTCGCTTTCCGAGTTCTGATACTGCATGAACTGCTCTTCCGGATCCTCACTGGCTTCGCTATCGCTGCGGTCACTAAGTATGGCCTCTTTCAAGGAATTTGTAAGAGTGCCTTTTTTAGGGCGCCCAAAGCGGTCAACTGGGGTTTCCAGGTCTCGGAAACCGGGATTGGATTTGAGCTTATCCTTAAAGCGTTCGTCTGGGACATGTCTCTTTGCCCTTTTCGGAACCCTGCTGAAGCGGGGGTCCCATCGTGCATCTGCAAAGCGTCCATCTTGTGTCTGTTGCTCGGGGTCATGGTCTGATGGTGTTGAGATGGTTCGCTTGCGGGACGGCTTTTTTGATGAAGATGACTTGTTTTTCGAAGCGAGCTCGGTCTTCATTGTTCCAGCTCCCACAGGCACGTGAGGACGAACAGAGCTCTTTGTCCGGTATAGACCGCCTTGCGATGGATCTGGTAGACACATCATGGTTGACTCCGAGCGACGACGTTCACAAGCGAAATGAAATGATTCAATACGTGTTTCACATCTGTGTATAAAGGGTCGGTTTCTTTAACCAATCGTATGGCCCCGTGCGGCTGCTGCACTTCCCAACGCTTGTCGTGCCAATTCTCACGAGAGAAGGCGAGAGTGTCTATGAGTCTTCCCGTTCATCTCCGAGGCGGGAGGATGTTTCAGTGACGACTGCTGCGCCCCTCAGTCGTAAGTCGTCCCGGCGTTTCTGCTGCTCAACTCTGTGTGCCCGTACTCATGGCGTTCGTACCTAATCCCTCACTTCGCGCGTCTCTTCTCTCTCAATCCGTTCCCACCGGTCCCGCGTCATCCTGCTGCCCCATCTCCCGAACAATTCATATGTCTCTGAACTCTTCTCCAAACGACAAATTCCCCGAAACTACCTCATCGAAACTCTCATTCGGCCATTGTCAAGAATGTGCAACGCCTCTACAACAACAGCGACCCCCCGGTGACGACCGCTTAAGACTAGTCTGTCCCAACTGCAACAAAGTGTTTTATGACAACCCCAAACTCGTAGTAGGATGTGTACCAATCTCTAAAGACCAAAACCGCGTGTTGTTAGGCAAGAGAGCCTACCCTCCCATCGGAAAATGGACCATCCCAGCCGGTTTTCTAGAGTCTGGTGAAACCGCTCATCAGGGCGCCGCACGTGAGGCATGGGAGGAAATGCGCGCTGAACTTGACTTGCAACCTCTCACTATTCTGGCTATGTACAACGTCATTCCGGCTAAGCAGGTGCAGATCTTGTATCGATCCACCTTGTTGAATGAAGCGCATGTTCAGCCGGGCCCGGAAATGCAGGAGGTCCGCATGTTTGAATGGAATCAAATCCCATGGGATCAACTTGCGTTTCCCACCGTTGAGTGGGCACTACGTTACTCCCTGCACAATCTGAATAACAAACACCTACAACCGCAACTAAAGAGCAAGTGAGCTCTATCTTCTAGCCCATCCTATTCACGAAGCTACTTGCACGTGCACGTGTGCCTTGCGCGCATCGTACCTTAAATAGGCGGGTGGACCGTTTGGCCCCTTCGATTCTTTCTGTTTAGCGCTCACTGTCGACGTTGCTGCGCCCCCAGCGTCACGTCTATCCACAAACTTTGTGCAAGCATGATGCATTTGGAGCTGAATCATACAAACACCGTGTTCTTCGTAGAAGCGCATCAATCGTGCCTCCAAATCAGATCGTGTCAAACTTGCAGTGCGTTCCTCTGCAGACTACATACAGCTAAGGAGAATCTTGTAAACAGAAGGGTAAAGAAGGATAAACTTGCCTTCCGCTAGCCTTCTACCTATGCTTTCGCGTAGGAGCAGCACGCTCTGGGGTTAACTATCATTGTAATCGTCATCGCCAGTATCCGCCGAGCCTTTGCATGCTGAGTCGTCATCAATGAAGAGCGACTGAAATCTGGTAAATGACCATCACGGAAATCGTGAGCTTGCATCCACAGATATGGGTAAAGCCTTCAGCTTCGCATCTTGTGTGTGTGTGGTTACAGTATGGGCACGTGCCTCTAATTCCAAGGCAACGGTATTCGCTTTCTACAAGTAGAAGGCTAATTATCTATTCGACGGCTAAATTCCCCTAATAGACCCAATCGCATCTCCATTTGGCTTCCTCATCTGGCGTAACTTTGTAATGTTTTATAGCCTTTTCGGAAGGTCGGCACACCTCGACGGGCGGAATTGCATGTGCATGTGCCTTCGCATCTTGCCACCCAGAAGAGATGCTGAAATCTTCACGCACATGCATTCCAAAATTATGCCTTTCGATATATACCGAAGGGTAGGGGTCTGCTAACCCACTGTTACTGGGGCGACGATAGAAGGCCAGCCCGTTTAACCCTTAGCCTTCTCTGCACCACACTACTATACCAAAGGTACCCATGCAACCCATCGCTCTAAATGTGCTTGTGCCTCAGAACGACCTTGAGCTTCAGACTGAGCTTCCTTCCTGTCCGCCTTCAGGGGCAAGGTGCACCTTTCAGATCTGTCGGTCGAACATACAGCGATCGTACCAAGCCAACAGACAAAACAAGCGAAAAGCAACATGACTGCCCTGAGAATGAGGAGTACGGATTCACGAGAAGGCGCTCAGACTATTGGCCCAAAGCAGACATCCAATCTCTGCCACCGAACCTTCGTCCTCAGTCAAATGAGACTCTTGATCTCATTCTACGCCAGAAGGTGTACCTGATTCAATCTCGAAAGGGTTACAGGGTCAATACTGATGCTCATATGTTAGCTTATTTCGCTTCAGAAAGGTTCATCGCAGTTAAAGGCAAGTATATGACGAAGCCTCTTCGAGTGCTGGATCTTGGTGCCGGTGTTGGTCTCGTGTCCATCCTATTCGCAAAGGCACATAAACCAGGTGCATTATGTCTGATCGAACTCCAAGAACAACTTGTTCGTCGTGCTAAAATCAATTTGATGTTAAACGACCTCAAGGGAAATGTAATGGAGTTTGATATCGAGAATGGCGACCTACCGTATTGTCTGCATGGTCGCTTTGATGTTGTGCTGATCAATCCTCCATTCTACGCCCCGTGTAACCACCGCAAGCCTCCCCAGCGCCGTGAAAAGTATCTTGCGCACGTTGAAACGTCTGCGTCCATTCTCGATTTCCTTGTGGCAGCATGTAGCGCTTGCGATCCTACAAATGAAGAAGCCTTTGTCGCTCTAATTCATGACAAGAGCGAATATGCTCGTGTTGAACCCGTGATCGCTCGTTCTGGTATGTATCTTCATCGGTATCAGGAAATGTGCCATGTTTCAGGAACGGCTCCAACCAGAGTGCTACTTGAGCTCAAACCTGAGACGTATTTCAGACATTTGCCTCCAGTATGGCGGGAGTCGTACAGCATATCCGAAGTCCGTGTTCCTTCTAAGACACAAAGTGAAGCATTCAAGATACTGGCTTGGGAGCCGCTCATCCTTCACCGAGATGATGAAAGTCAGAAATATTGCGACCCCATCGAGAAATTTCTTGAGGACCTTCCGGTTCCTTCACTGCGAATTGGACGCAGTAGGGAGCCTTGAAATGTTCATTCTGTCCCGGGTGTGAGTGTTGGAATTGTGTGGTTGTGCTTCTGTGTGCTTTTGCAAGAGATTGGCCGTGTTTGGCTCTTCTCATTACCATGATGCTCGTAAAGCACTGGTTGTAGGCAGTGTTTGCTGTAACATGTAGTACGAACTGGCAAAGAAAAGGAGTTGCACGGAATCCATGCTGCCGTTCCGATTCTGACCAGCTCTCAGCAGGCTATCGCACCGAGCTCTGTTTCTCCGCCGCAAATGTGACGTTCTACAGAGGTGTGCTACAGAGACCCATGTACCGTCGTAAGTTACACGAAGTTGGCGATGGTGATGCACTTAGTGCAATGAGGCTTGCTTTGGAAAGACATTAGTCGGAAATGGTATAACCCCGACGTCTAGTACGGTGGTGGAAGGCTAACTAGGCTACTTTCTGGTGTTGGAAGACGTATCACGGATACTGGCCCGTCTCTGATTCGTGCGGAACAGCAGCGAGCGACTAGTGTGGTGTAAAAAACACCAACCTAGTAAACACCGTGTATTCCGCAATGGAGTCTAGGGTAGCGGTCTATCTACGTAGGAAACGAATTCTTCAGTGGGCGCAAGCGATCCGCCTTCACGTGGTGTGCCTGTCTTCCCTTTACTTTTAGGGAAGCGAAACGGGTCTGCGGTTGGTTCTCAAACGGAGACGTAAAAGGGAGAGAGTTTTTCAGTGGTTGAAGGAGTCTGCCGAGTCTGCGGAGCAACTTACCAGAAATTCCACTGTATGCGCGCCGTCACATCATGTGACGGAGTTGGCATTTGCCAACTTCGCAGTCGCCAGCGCGACCTGCTGCGAAGTTGGCAAGTGCCAACTCGGCAGCGCAGCGTGCAAGTGCCGACGCATGTACAGTAGCTCTTCAGCTATTTCTTGTGAATTTTGACACAAATGATGACATGAACGAGCGTAAGAGTGGCCTTCTGAGTTCGCCAGAATAGAGAAATAATCCGAAAATACGTAAGAATTACCCTTCGTAAGCTACATACCATAGGTGTCTATCACCGTGCAGCAGCCACGGCGCATGAACTAAATAGCACTCGCTACGGTGCATGAGAAATGAATAAATGAAATGATATCTAAATCAAAGGACCGGCACTGATTAAAAACACCAATTGAGTGAGATAACCATGGACCGTTCAGTTGTCCTCACTGCTTCGGTGGGATATCTAACGTATGTTACAGATTTAACTGCAGTTACACGTGCAGTACTTTGCGAGAACCCTACATACGGGCCACTATGTGGCACCTTTCTTACGAAGTTCGTACCAAGCGTTTGAAAACGTGCTGTGTCTTGGCTGCTGAGGCTTCGTAAACCAACGTATCCCTGGTTAAAGGGTTTACCCTTGCGCAGACGTGTATCAAAATAGACTTATGAGGGATAAAGGCACAAGGGTATGTCCCATCTCCGGCATGTCCCGACGGTCCCGCCATATCTCTTGTCCAAGCCTTCCCGGAGAACCGAGAGACGAGGAAGGTTACCAAGACCTCCCATGAGATAACCCGCTTACAGTGATGCCTCTTGCTTGTTTTCCGTTTTCCGTAGTCATAGACGACCCAGCCATGGCTATAGTCACTAACGAAGCCAATCTTGTGAGACCCGTCTATCCAAACCCAAACGTCGTCTACCCTTCGGAGGTGACGTCAGGATGGCCATTGAGAATCTTCGGCATCCCTCCCTTTTTTCTGTTGCCCTCCGCCTATACCCTTTATACCCGTAACTGCGTTGTCGTCACGGCATTCAACCTTCTCCCATTCTCCTTTTGCACAGAAGCTGGTTCGCGCCACCATCCGTACCACGTCCAACCACATGGCCCCAGTACCATTATCCCGCTTAGTTCGTCAACAAACCCCCTCATGCTCGCAGGCTACTGATCTCGAGCTCGCCTTAATCACAGCCTCCATTGTTATCTCCTTCTTTCTTTATGCTTTGCCCATCAAGGTCTCGTCTAAGATGTACGAAAAAGGACGTCGCCCATTCGTCTTCTCATTTTCATTCTTATTCCTCGCCGTTTCTGCTACCGGGGTTAGCATAGCTGCCATTGTTCTGGGCCATAACCGAACCATTTCTCTTGATGCCATCGTGGCCGTTGTGTTCGCTCTTACCCCTGGTCTCGTCTCCTTCCCTCGTGACGTTTTCACTGACTTGTATGTCTACCTGGTAATGCGCCTTTTCCGCGTTTTTCCTACCAACTACAATCATTTCTGTTACATCACCATGGGTAGCAAGTGCAAGGAAGGAATGAGATACCCAGGCGCTCCAACACATCAAAGCGTTCCCTCAAAGCATCAAGACCCGAAATTATTGCGGTGTGGCATGGCTCGCTGCGAAGCCACGTTTTACGTGCGTCATTTTCGTCGCCCAACTCATCTCTGGTTCCCACGGATGAAGCTCAAACTGTGGAGCAGACAAAGTCGCCTCGCTAGTATATTTGATTTCTTTTCCGGTCATCCACCGCAGTATCGCTGGGACGGTATCGTTATGAACCACACCACGTCTGTTGTAGTTTTGCGTAACCTCTCATCCGTACCAGAGGAAAAGTGGTTCTTATCCCTTACTCGCTCCTTGTGGTTTGTCATGCAACCATGGGTGGTACACCTCAACACCCCATCACAAGTCGGACAAGCCCTTCGATTGATTTCTGATATCGTTGCTATTGGGCGGCTTGTTCTGCACTACAGGGGCGACTACATTCGAAGAGAACTCGACACGCTGGATCTGTATCAGAATCGCCTCGCCTTTGCCGCAATCCAAGTTTGCAATGCCGTTGTCAGCGAGATGGGCATAACTGAATGGCGAGAGTTGGATCTAATGCAGATTCGCCTCTTTGCCGAGGCACCCAATTTTCGTGGTCGAGAGGGAACGGTGTACTCGATTCTATTCTTTTACTTGACTATGAAGTCAAAGCTTTTTGGAGAATGGTCTGAGTGGACAGGAGGGCCGGAGGAAACTTCCTGCTTAGAAGAGGAACCCACCGGAATGACACCCCCGTCCTGGAGTTCAACGCACGCATTTATCGAAGAGAGCGGCATTCACAACTCAAACGACACCACCAGCTCGACCGCTCAAGTCGATTCGGATTACGATGACGAGAGAACTATTTCTATGAAAAAGCTCAAAAGGTCGCTCTTCATCTCCACTTTTGTGCAATGGGCAGGATTCTTTGTGAACGGCACGATCCCTTTTCGGCATCCAGGAAAGATCGCGGCTTTCCGATACAAGCTCACCTCTCACAACATACTCCGTGAGGTGATGGCCACGCCACTACATGGACAAGGGCTTGACGTTTTTCTCAGGGGCCGCGTCGACACCTGGCTAGGCGAATGGGATTGCAATGTCCGGGACAATCAGTGCTAGAGTTCTCAAGGAAATAAAAGTTGAGCTCTTCTTCTGTTGCTACGTGTACCGTTTGTAACAAGGGTGGTCTGTTTAAGGTTAACCTGATAACCTTAAGGTTACTAAGGGTAGATCTCCGTACCTGTTTGTGCGCGATAAGATGATGATGAATTCAATTGATATTTAATAAGAAATCCAAACTTTTTGCATTCCCTAACTGAAATTTAGACCACTGTACTGTGGTTGCTGTCCACGTGGAGACTAGTATTTTGGGGAGGAGGCTGACTCTGCTTGTAGTAAAAAGCAGTAGAAACTCCACCAATCACAAGCACGAGTTCACCCGTGATCAGCGAGTGCAGTAGCCTGGGGGACCGGTTCCAACGTGTGCCGCGGCATGATTGCAAGACAGCCAATCATAAGTAGGATTTCACCCCGTCACGGCGTCCTTATCCATCTGCAACCAATTTCAAAACCCCAATTCATAGCATTCCACATTCAAACTTGGCAAAACGCACGGTTTTCATTACTGCTCGCACCAAAAATTTTTCTCTACCCTGGTGCTTCTCGTTCCTACCTAGCGCCTCAATCCCCATCTTCTGTCCGCAACTCAAGCCATCTTTTCTTCACTATGTTGAGCTTTTGAACCAGCTTCTAAGTCTAATTTGCGTACACGGCGCTCTTTCGTCAACTTTCTATTCACTCTTCTTGCTTTGTCATGGTCAAAAACGCTCTTGCTATTTTTTCTCTCTGCAACGCGTGGCTATTTTTCATAATACTTTCTTCTTGTCTGCGTTGGACTCATTGATGTCTCACCGTTTTGCTCTACATAAAAATTTTGTTCGTTCAGTTTTGTACTAGTTCGTGCTTCGTTAATTCGCTATAATCATCTTTTTGCCTGTTGTCTACTCTTCATGGCCAAATTGGCTCGTTCAAAGCTGTAATTTTCCTGCAATTCTATCATACTCATCCTAGCTTCATTTTTTTGGTTATAACCGCTCATCCGTCTGGTTTCCAGTCATCATACTTACTGTATACTCCTGGTGACTGCAAGAAGAACCTGTTGAAAATTACTTTATTTAATTCGTTATGATGGTTACTTGTAGAGGATTCTAAGACCTTTTGCGATCGCACGGTCTATTATTATTCTTGAAATGTTTGAAAGAAGTGGTACACTTTGTGATATGGATCGTTATGAGTCTCTAGGTTCTTGAGAACATTCTTGAGACGTTTTAACAGGTTTCAATGAGATTGATTGTGGCCTCATAGTATTCTGGTCCTTTTTTCGTGTGGATGTGGATGATTCCATGCATCCGTGTTTCCGCTTTTCGCTCTTTTCAAGACCATAGTAAGGGTTTTTAACGGTTGTGAGGAGTTTCTTGAGTTCTACTTTGCCCAGCAACAATCACTGTCCGTACTGCATTCGAATTTAATAGTTTATCAGGTATTTCTGCTGGTATTTCGCCGTGGGAAAGAGCCTCAATGGCACTTTTCATCATCATTTTCAAGCCATTAATGGCTATTGGACCCAATGAAGATGCTAGACGATGCGTTTTGTCATATAAAGCTTTTCCGTCAGACCAAGAGAGGTATGTCTTGGCTTCCTGGCCCATTTCTTTTTCGACATTTACTTTATCGATGATTTTTCTATCTGAATTAACTTCTATTGCCCTTCCAAGACTAAGCGAAACAGAGTCAGCATGATGTTTTGCATTGTTTTGGCGCAGGCCAATAAAGTATGCATGCGAGACTTCCTCGGTGTTGTGCCTCCAGTACCGTTCGAAAAAAGACTCTATCGGCATACAGGTACCTACCAAATCAGCCAGGGTAGGTGAACGAAGAACCAGTTCTGGGTATATAACTGCAGAGCAGACAGTTTGGCGGCAAGGGAAACCTGAGATGGAATTCTGCAAGCAAGAACAGGCCACGGTACAAGGTGCAGAGGTCATTTGAGGGTTAGAAAGCTTTGAAATATACACTTTATACCTCGAACTGGTCTGTATCGATTATATTGTTGTGTTTGAAGCATCCATTCCAGACAACGTGACAGTAAAGACCACACCTCGATCGGAACTTTGTCTGTTTTCCATCTTTTCATCTGGCCACTCAGTCTTCGAGATTGGTTTGATTGTGACGTCGAGAACCGCAAACTGTCGCGACGGCTCCACGCTCCGCTCGACGAACTTCAACAGACAAAATGAGCTGTAATCATATATCATTCCGTCTAGTGCCCTCGTGGGAACTGGCAACTGGCATTTGGATATCTTACAAAATGTCCAGCTCTGACTTTTCAGTGCTTTTGTTCTTTCATCACTTCTTTTTTCCTCCCGCTTCATGGTTAGTGTATGCAGCTCAGTAGAAAATTTTGATATTAGAACACATCTACGTAAAATATGATGAAGTTATACTGAGTTAGAGCTCTCTGTATTCCCAGTTCCCTGGAAAAGGGAACGATGAGGACGGATTGATTGCGATACACCGCAATAATTATTTTGCAGTTCTCATGGTATAAGAATTTGTACCACGATGGAGGGTTTTGTTGAAAGCTGTAGGAGTACTTTCTCTCAAGCTGCTCTCGCCGAACCAAGAAACCGTCTTCTGACATAGATTGAGGAAAATTAAAAAGATCCGTTGATAGATCTCTAATCCATTGCTTTCACCCAATTTTCGCACACCATGAAGCACAGGTACGAGCCTGGTTTTGGTTCAAGTTCCGTTCATCGAGAGCTATGTACGAAAGTGGAAAGACTTTCTTGACTGCGTTAATCCACGCCACACTTTGATCCATGGCTATCATGGAAGGTGAGATCAGTATTGCAGATTGGAATTTGCGTATTATCTGTGTAAAGCTCTCCTCTGTCTCACAGGAAACGAAACCAATGAAAAAGGTCAAAATACAAGCATCATTAGACCTACCATTGATGGTAAACATCGGGAGACCAAACCTGTTAGAGATGTCTTTGCAATCAACGCTGATTCCTGGCACCACGCCATATCTAGCATAATCTTCCAGCCAATCTGCAAACGCCCACGATGCTGAATCCATCACCCCTTCTCCATTGACACTTAGGAACCCCTTTTTTTCTCTGTTTGTGGAGCAACGCCTTTGCGCAATACCCGCGCGGATACAACTCATAAGAGTGAAACGTAGTCTCTGCAATGGCTCTACGGTATATGATTTGGACTCACGTGGAGTGGCACCAAGTGGATGGTTGATTGTGTGCAAGCTCACCTAGGAAGGTAGGAATCTGAAGTGGATTGCAGAATGATGGACGCGTCTGCGCGTCTGCGCGTCTGCGCGTCAGAATGATGGACGCTTCTGCGCGTCTCCGCCTCTGAGCGTCTCTGCCTCTGCGCCTCTGCGCCTCTGCGCCTCTGCGCCTCTGCGCCTCTGCGCGTCTTTGTAGACCTGAAAAGGTGTGCACTAATTTAGTTAATGATTACTATTTATTTCTGTAGTGTACCTACTTAGGTGAGCGCGACCTCACTGTCTCGAGCGCTAAGTAAAGTCAACCTGAATCTTCGGTCGCACATAAGTGTTCAGTTTGACCCAAAAGGTCCAGCTCTGGACTGTACTGCCTTTGCACCGTGCACTACTCCACTGGGAGGGTCGCCGTAGTTGGTTTGTAGTATCTACCTGCTCCGTACCAGTACAGGTATACTGTGTTCACTAATTTTCGTGTGACTTCTATTTTCTCTGTGTTACAGATATCGACCCTGTATTGGGTATTCTTTTGTTGTTTCTTGTTGCTTTGGCACCTACCGTCAGTTCTGTTCCCGCTGTCCGCACGACCCATCGGGTGATTCCAATCTCTCTTTGGATAGCCCCCTTTCTGGGTTCGCACTCGTCCACCGTACGCGTGTTCCACCGTTTCCCGGTCTCACCGTTCCTCTTTACTTCCGTGGTATTTCCGAACTACCGTTGGTCTTACACCCAACACCTGGGTAGACGGAGGGCTCAACCGCTGAGTCTACCTCGCAAGAGGGCAGGGACTCGGACATCCTTGAGTATCACCCATTTTCGGGGTTTGCACTACACTATTAGCATCACGTGCAGGAGCTCTCTGCAAAGCAGCATGCACTCGTGCTGCTTTGGCGCCTCAACATGTGATGAATATGAAATTCTACTGCGCAGCGCTTTTGTGTTCATCGTGATACTGTACGAACTTTCTGGCAGAGAGAAAATGTCTCTCAGTTGAGTGTGCACCTCCGTTCTCATCCCAAATCTCTCTCTTCGAAGCCGAGGGGACAAATAACTTATCCCCTTGCTCAGGTTTGGTGGGTGATTGTGCGACCCGTTTTTCATTTCACAACGGTACACGTTTACCAAATCATCACAGCCATGTCGCCTCGAGATATCATTTTCAGTTCTTATTACGCAAGAAAAGGGAACCTTTAGAGTCGTCTTATGCTCCACGCAGCTCAAGTATGCCCTTTTCAGAACATCTTTGCCCTCAATCACTTCAGCATCATCTTCATCGCTGTCCATACCATTGCAAGCCCGAGCATTAATACTACCGGTGATGTGCTTATTATAACCTGGGTCCCGTACGAAAAAATCAAACCCGAAGCAGTCAGAAATGAACTGGACCTCCTTAATGACCTGCAATCCTGCGTCGTTTTCTCCCACTTTAGAAATAAATGACTGTAGAGCCTCACAGCCCAAGCTCTATGTATCTCCCATGGCAACTGCGTTATCTTCCTTTCTACTTCTCTTCAGATTCTGGACCATACGCATGGCTGCGGTTGCATTCCGATCATGATCATGAAACAAGGTAGGGAAAGAATCGCGATCATCAGTCATAGTGGCCTTTCCCACGGTTCCTGTACCAAATCCACTTCATTCTCTTTTAGTGAATATGGTTCTTCTGTTTCCGCCTTTGGTCTGAGCAGAGTAATACCTGCCTCAATCTTCTTTCGCACCTCATTATCATTTACTGCCCCCATCTTTTTGTCTGTACATGATAAACGAGTCGACACAACATTTAAATTATTTCTCTTCTGGAACGGAATCAGCGTCCTTTCCAGAACATTCCAACACCAAGAGGTATCCTCCAGCTTCTGTTCTCTCTTCCAGGTCTTTACATGACTGAGAATTGACCCCACAATTAGGTTGTACTTATCCTCACAGAGCTCTTGTGAAACTCGCTGTAACGTATGACTGTAGGACCCCGAGACAACAAAACCCACTTCATCGACTTTGCTTGTAGTTTTGCGATGATGCATCGCCGACATGACACTAACGGCTTTTGCTTTATGCAGCAGAGTCGAGCTGTTACGAGTGTATTTCGTTTTTAGCAACTTCGGGATATGATGCGGAATCTATGTACCCCAAAAAGTTGTCAAGAGAGGCTTAAGTTATAGATAAAATTTGGAAGATCTGAAACTTCTTCAACGAGATCTTCCACATCATTAGTAGTATCCAAACTGGGAGTCTGGCTCCCCGATGGCTGCGAAGAGAAGCTCACATTTGTCATCCCTGGCAGTTTAGAGTTTGATGAAAAGGCGGCCTCCGTAACGATATCCTCGATAATACTACCTATTACCAGTGCGCTTTCCATGATTAGTATCCTTTTTCGACGGCCACGAGAAACTGAATCCTCCCAAAATTCACAGTTGTACCAACCATCCTGATGCTCGGAAACTGCTCTCAATTTCTGGGCTAGTGCTTGAAGTCGTTCATGATCATTAACTGAGATCGGTCGTTGAGCTCTGTGTCTCTCTTCGTATGCGCTCATTACCAAATCCATGACCCCATAATTCGGAGATGCCACAATCTCTTCAGTTGCGGCGTCTGTATACTCATTTCCGCTTTTACTCTGACGAGCCTGTTCTCGTCGAAAATTGAGACGGTTCTTCCAGTTTTCATATTGAAAAACAACAACTTCATCTTCAGAAACACTTTCCGCCCGATTTTTTTCTGATGCAAGGGCAATATTCAAAACTTAGTATTTTGCAGACATCCAGCGGTAGTGATCCGTAAGATTTTTTCGTACCCATGAACAAATGTTCGTTTTGGAAGGTGTTCTGTGCTTTCCGCAAAGGATTCCATAACGTAGGCACCACAACTGTGAGAATCTTATTGTTTTTCGAACCCCAAAATGTTTAACATGTAGTTCTGTTTCGATTATGTCCATTCAATAGAATTTCGTGGAATCGCGTGGTCAAAAGTGCCTTAAAAAATCTGAATAAGTTATCACGGCAAGTCCAACCCAGACTGTCACCAATGTACACAGGTCTTGTCTCCAACCTGCTGAGTTTTCTCAAGGATCTTCTCCCACTATCATTTCCCAATGAGCTTCCCTAATATTCAATGGTACGACCACAGTTTGTATCTCTGAATCATCCCCAAACAATGAATACCGGAATGGCCGAGCAAAAGTTTACAAATGTTCCAATTTTAACCCAACTGAGCAGTTCTTGGAGTAGAACTATTTTGATATTCCCATGCGGTAGGCCCCGGTGTTGTTTGTGCAAAGAACCACTCCAGGTACCTGTTCTATGTCTGTGATACCAGCAGTAGTAAGCACAATACACATGTAATCACCTGATGGATAACTAAGAATGAAAAATGTTGATGTTGAGTGGTTGCGGTCGTTCCACAGAAGCGTTGCAATAAACTTATAGACAGAATGAAATCGGAATGTCTGCGCTTCGTCGTCCTGTGGGAACTCCAATTGCGCATTTTCCTTCAAAACTTGGAAACACTCCTCGATCTCCTTGGTTTCAGCCTGACGTAGCTTATGGGTGACACACAGTACCATTTCCAATACACGAAATATGTATCGCAAATATAAATGACAAGTAAGCTCGTAAACAAGGATGGTTAAAGTGCAATTCAGGCGCGTAACATGGGTAGAGAAGAAGCCAAAGTACGGGCGAATCAATGATGGGCACAATGCTGGTGTCATGGCGGCTTTTAACGTAGCGACGAAGCCAGGATGAGTAAAACACGGGTGCGACAGTAGCGCGTAGCACAGTTACGAAGCCAGGTTAAGTAGACCAAAACGTGGCAGGGCTTAGAGCAGATAGATGAAGCATGCAAGAAGAGAAAAGCAGCAGACGGGCAATGCTAGATAGGTTTTCAAAGCAGAGATCAGTGCAAAGAGAGCGAAAGGCAACCCAGAGCATCGCATAGAAGCTAGCATAGGGTCAATGTAGAGCAGAGGTGTATGCAATGCGATGCGGGAGTTAGAATGATGAAACCAGACAAGAAATCAGAGCAAAGCGGTGAAATGAAGATCAGCACTAATCGGGAAGAAGGTAGTGACGTGAGGGCAGTTATTAGATTTTGGGACGCAAGGCAAGGTGTGCTGGCAATGAAATATGCTTGGTGTGACCAGTACCGAAAAGCGCGCCTTTTGCCAGTTTTGAATCTGGACTGCTATGACTTTGTGTTTTTTATTTGGTTGCAGATGGATAAGGACGCCGCGATGGGGTTAACTCCAACTTATGATTGCCTGTCTTGCAATCATGCCGCGGCACACGTTGGAAGCGGTCCCCCAGGCTACTGCACTCGCGGATCAAGAGTGAACTCGTGTTTGTGATTGGTGGAATTTCTACTGCTTTTTACTACAAATAGATTCAGCCTTCCCTGTTTTTCGGGGGTTCGATGAGTGGTTCCGTCACCGAGACCCAAATTCCGTGGATTTGTGATTTTGGCCATTGCTCTTGCTCGAGGTATCCTTGGTACTCTCGAGCCGTATGTGATATGTTTTGCACGTATCGAATTGAGATAAGAAATTGTAACTGAATAAGAGCGCACATCCGAATTGGTCATAACATGACACGATAGCTGGCAACGTGAAAAGTCAGACAAAAGATGGTTATGCGACTAGAGAAAGGGCTCATGCATGTAATATAAGAGAAGCAAATATTCGTAAAGTGAAGAGCAGAGAGAGAAAAGATTGAACAAGGTCGGACTCCGAGCAATCTTGCTTTCTACAGTGTCCTTACACTACAGAACACATCCTGCGAATGAAATGGCGTCCAAACAATCCACAGTTATAGTCCCAGTGCAACAAGCATAAATAACTTTAGATCAAGGCAACTTTAATCTACTACTAACAAGTATTTTGGGATAGAGATTGTGAGCATATGGGCAAAAAGAGTACTCAATTAAGCCAAAGCAGTAAATAATCAAGCCGAGAGATTACCAAATACTGTTTGTCTAACCGCATACTCATGCCTGAACTACAGATATAAGCAACTCATACATAGATCTGTCGATGCTGAGAAACTATGCATAGGCAAAAATAATAATACATAAAACCGGCTGGCAGAGTTGGTGGAAATTATCAGATTGCTTGCTAAAGACCTCTTATCAGATTCTGTAACGCGCAAAGTCAAAATGGTCAGCAAAATTTACAAGTGCATAAAAGGTGATAAAGAAAGCTTTAATAGATATGCAGATCGCTCTTAAGATCATGCACAGTCATACCTCACTCCATGTGGAAGAAAAGATGATGGACAAGATAGTTAAGCTGTTGCCATGAGAGTATTAAAAAACGCGAACCTCTTAACAATCAATTTCAATAACGTGGTCTCTACGCTAATCGCAGCCCCAAGAGTCAACTACAACTTAACTGAGACGTACCACTGCATATCAGCCAGCAAAGCTCAGTCTACTGAAGCAGATCATAGTTAAGATCATAGAACTTACCAGACAACCAAGTGAGTCAGATACTAACCTAACCAGAGAAACAGCAGCAGACAAACTCAAGTCCCAAAAATTCAAAGAATGTTACCGAAATATGGAAAACATTCTGAAACCAAACATGTTTTGCATGACGGAAACATCAAGATATATTTTATAAGCCTTAAGGATGCACTAACTATCATCAAATACATACAAACGGATTGACAAGAAGACAATAATGCAATTACAGATCCACCAGAAGAAGTGGAACTTGTGAATACTATGATTGCCGGAATAGAATACCAAAAATTCAGATTTCAGCAAAATCTGAGACTTTTTCGGAAGAAAGAAACTTTTTCAGGCATGCAGTAAGCCCCGAATTGGCATTGGAAAGATCGGAAATGTGGGATGCATCCACTAAATAGAAGAGACCAAACAACGAACCAGACGATCAGGAGTGAAAGAAGACGCATAAGTCAGAAGATAAACCGGATGATACTGGAAGAATCGAAGCTCCAAAGTCACAAAAAAACATTATTTTCAGTTAGTAAGATCTATAGATAGCATCCAGATCCTAACCCATCCCTAGATGAAGGGGCTCCAATATCAGAAGGACGTATAGTGACCGCTGCACGTATCTGCTACATACTTGGGATAAGAATGAACCTGGATGCACCGCGAGAATAATACTTACAAGGATGGGGACCAAACAGCATAGACGGTAGACCAGTTAAATACTCTTGGACGCTCACTGTCAATGATGAAGCACCCAAACCCTTGGGCCTAACATTTGACCTAACGTACGGCGATGACCCACTTGTTGTCGGTCTGGATATTAAAAAGCACTAAGATACAATGAACAGAGGGGCATAAAGAAACATCATCATCGAGAGACCCCAAGACAAAGGAGCACGCATCCTACCAACATACGTAGACATCAACGGATGCGATAAACGATTGAGACTGCTCATCGTGTCACTACCGAACACAATCAAGATATACAAAGTGTTACTAATTAGGTCCAGTCCAAACTATGCACGAGCTATGATGACGCTTCCAAAACCCACACACAGATACACTCATGCAATGGCAGAAGAAAAAACGTATATCTGTAGGGATGCGATAATCCTCGATGAACCGCTCAAGCAAACAATAGAAGAAATATCAAAAGCAAGTGATATATGTGCACAATCTGGACAACCGCCATGAACCATGATAATATCATTGACCAACGTGAAAAATTAGTTCAATCAGGAAGTTTAGATCGACTTTTCGTCGTACAGATCAACGAAGAGCAGGGAACTAAAATTCACATCACGGACACAGTGACGGGATACTTGGAAACCGCTATTGAGACAAAGAGATCCGTAGTCACTATCCTCAAGGAAATGGAATCCATATGGATCTGCCGACAGAGGAGCCCAATAATACTATCAGTTGACGATGAGTACAGCTCACCAGCATTCAGAGCCTTTTGCATAAGTAGCAGCATCCAATGCAGACAATGACCAGCTAGAACGCATAAAAAATTGAGGATAGTTGAACGGAAAAACCAATCAACAAGAAGAATCATCTAGATGGTCAATAAAGAGGAATGACAAGATGACCATCACATGGTCCCTACCCGGGCCGCCTTTCTATCAAAATATTCTCCGGTTCTACCATCCTAAGCTCCTTTGAACTCGTGTAAGGCTACAACCCGTCACTGCCTGGAATACAACCCAAGGTTATATCACGGTAAATCCTCGACGCACATAAAGAACAAGTATCAACCAGAGCGATACACAGACTTCTAAAGACACGATGCCCGATTACTACCACCGCCCACATGCTTCCTCAAAGAAGACGGATATACGCTTTCATCACACCATCTTGCGGCACATCATATTGGGCGAAAGCTGAAGTAATCGATCCCGGGATCATTACGTTGTGGCCAGGAGGAAAAGACAGGGTAAACAAATGAAGATTGCATATGAAGAAGTCTGACTAGTACTACCGAGTTCTCTTGTAGCCGAACTGATGCAAGACACACTGATAAATGCAGTTGGATACAACAATGAATCACAAGAAGCACGGCGGAAAGAAGAGAGCCCAGCGACTGACCAAGAACACTAAATGCTTCCGGTGAGCACTCATTTCATATCATCACGAAGGACCGAGGAAAAATCTGAGTGCCACGATATTGGCATACATGCTGCAAGAAGAACGCAAAAGAGGAAAGCACAACTGGGAAAACGATTGAGCTCGGAAAAGCAGAGAGTGCTGGCCATTATATTCGAGCATGTCGGAAGTAAACAGGTCGAAAAGAACGACCTGTCATTCGCACCACAATACGTTCTCGACGATGCATTCAAAAAGTAACACACAAACAACTAGGCTAGCGCTTACACATAAATAACAGTAAGGGAGGTCGAAAAGAACATAAAATTAATTACATTTCAGGTCGTATACAAAGAGAAGACTGAAGAAGAGGGCCAGCGTATGATGAATGCGAAGATAGTCCCACACGGCAACCGGGAGAAGGAAAAGAGCTAGATCCGTAAGGACTCGGCTACTGTGCAACTAGATGTCATTCAACTTTTTCTCTAACTCACAACTTTCTTTGGATTTAGACTCGCAGCTATTCATATCATGGGGGCCTACCTTCAGAGTGGCAATCAGGAGATATATATTTCTTCGTCTACCTATAGAATGAAACGCGACACGAGAGGTATCCTGTAAGCTTACTAAGCTACCTTATGGTATTGTTGAGGCAGGAAGACCGTAAATGAAGGTCTTACAACACTAGATGCTAACAAATAGTGGCCTCAAATTCGTACTGGACATTAGGCAGTTATATGTCAAACGTAGGGAGGGCAAAATTATGTTCATTATCGCAAAACTCACCGACGATATTCTCATTGCTGATAACACCAAAGATTCAAAGTAATTCATCACAAACACAGGGAATAAGATGGTGATCAGAAAGACCATAGTCGACCAGAAGATACTCTTCAGTGGGTGTGAGATATAACAGGACAGGCGAGGATCAATAACGATTTCGATGCACAGGTATATGAGACGACTGAAGCTTATGCACCTCGATCTGAAAAGAAGAAGAGAAATACAATCAATAGTTACCGAGCGCAAGAAGAAGATGTTCAGATCACTTTCAGGAACTTTACTACATGCTGGGAACGCTGTAATGCTACAAGCATCACTGATCGCCTCATTTATGCAGTAATGGCTCCCAAATTTGAAAGTGCAAGATCTTATCGACGCCAACACATCTGTCACAGAACTACTCCGCGTGAACCCATTTCTTCGTTTTCCGAACTCTTCAGGTGCACATGTTGTATCAATAGTGACCATCTCATATGCATCACACACAAGAAAGGACAAATAATACGGTTAGTTCGGAATGTTGCAAGGGCTAAAGATATAAACCGAGGACGAGACTCTCTTCCCCACCATCAACTGGTCCAGTAACCAGCAGAAACGTATATAGTATTGAGCTTATGGGTTCGACGTTCTAGCATGCCCCTTGGCTGATGACAGGAAATACTACTTGAAGAATGCCCTAAGATCAAATTTGAAGGAGTGTTCAGTAATGCACGAGATAATGATGCACTCTAAAGCACTGTGGGACACTATTCCTACTCTGCAGGAAGGCCACTAATATTGTCTAAGAACTACAGTGCAACGTATTCGGAAGAGCTTTGAATGAGGGGAACTAGACAAGTTGATGTTTCCTAAAGGAAGTCGGAACTTCGCAGATGTTTTGGCAAAACGAAACTATGATATCCAAAGAAAGCTCAATCAAATATGCTGCAGCGAAGTATTGATAGATTTTTAAGAACCAGAGAAGATAGTTGATTGTAAAAGGTGGGTGTAGCATAGACTCGAATACAATGTTTTGGTTTTGCGGACGCAATCAGTGTCACTAACTACTTCGACTTAAGCGAGAGTTGACCTTGGCTGAGGCAAAATGAGCGAAGTGTGATTAGTTGTGCTCGTGTCAAATTGACATAAGACATTGTAATTGAATACTAGCGCACATCCAAAGGGGTCATAGCACGAAGCGATAGCTGACAACGTGAAACGTCAGACAAGAGATGCTTATGGGACGAGAGAAAGAGAGTGTGCATGTGATATAAGAGGAGCAGGGATGCGTGAAGTAAAACGAGAAGAGAGCCAAGAAGTAACTAGTGCCGACCGCGAGCAACCTTGCTTTTCACAGTGTCCTTAAACTCTGTAACATCTCCTGCAACTGAAATGGCGTCCACATAATCCACACCGTAGCCCCACCGTACCTAAAATCTCTCGGTGATGTTTCACGTACATACGATAAGTAACATTTATCGCCGACCCTTCCGGACCACACGCCACCTGACAAAGGTCTATTTCAAGCGTGCGCCAGCTTTGTTGCGCACCTCTTCCGCATTTTGTGTCCAGAGCAAAACGAATTTGCTCCGCGTCCAATTTTTTGCGCCTCCTTGTCACTGACACTCTAGAGTTCTCATCTAGGCCTGCGCAAAGCAGCACCGTGCAACCTCTGAACCGCTGCCAACCACGACATAAAACAAGCTCTTATGTTTTGCACTCTACGTGCTGGCTTTGCTTCACCTTTGATATGCTGAGGGTGTATAGGTGATGTGATGCTCCACAGAGCACTGCATAGGCGGCCGCTACGTATGGCTCGGTTATGGCCCATGCGAAGCTCGCGTGCGAAGTGCCAGGGTTTCGAATTAAGGAGATTTCCCTGGAGGCGGATGTACAGAGGCTTTCCGTCAAAATCTGCGGGCACTTCTGTGTAGTTGAATTGAGAGGCTAAGATGCTTCCTGGTTACACAGAAAGCGATTCTGATTGAACTTACTTCCTTCCGTGCGTGTATTAAGGTTGTATCGCGACCTACAAAATAAATACTCTACCTCCTTGGAGCGCGCAGCACGGAGGTAAAGGGGACCCAGAGAGGTGTGCCCTATGCTCTTGCCGTTTGCGAGGCGTTGCAAAGTTGCGAGCTTTGTCTTGTCTCTGTCCTGTGAAGTCACGTTCAGGAAATCTCCCCGCTTGTTAAACCTGCATCCAGAACATTTCTCTTTTTCCGTTTTTCGGCAGGCGCGCATCTTAACCGAACACCTTTGATCAGGTTAACGTTTTTGTGTAGTCACTGCCAGGGCCGCAAGGAATACTGGAGAGCTTCTGGTGATTGTGGTGTGCAACAGTTTGCCGTCAGTTCAGAACGAGGATCTCAGAAAAAAGAATCGTGTTCTGAAAATTCGGAACAAGAGTTCCTATATCAGGAACAGAACCTGTTACGGTATTCTGAAGCGTACTCAACCTCCGTATTCGAATACATCCTTTACGTTACCTAGCTGGCACAGGAGGGAATACTGGCACGAAACACCAACAATAGGCTACCCTCAAACTATGCTTAGAAATTCCGATGAAGATAACTGCGCGTCATTGCCATGCGCACCGGCAATTAACGAACACGCAAAAACGTTCAGAAGAATTCAAAACAAATAAAATTTCAATTTTTTTTTGAAGTATATCGAAGTTCAAATTGCGTTTGTTTAGAAATACTTTTCACTACCACATCTAGAATACCCCAAAGCTTATTTTGCACTAAAGAAAGGAACAACTCGGGTTCGAAATTGGTTTCTGTCGGGCGTATGATGTTACATGTATATAATGAGCTACAGAGCAACTCTACACCTCTCTTACTGATGCTTATCCCCAATAGCAGTGACGATCGAAAGTTGATTGAGGTACAAGAAACTAAATTGCTGAAGCAGCCCCACCTGTGCAAAACATTTTCGATTTGAATCCAGGTGCTACTCAAGAACCTACGTATATGGGAGCTATACCCTTACGTATCTCACAGCATTTTTCTAGTTTTCACGCATAGATCCAAGATGAAGATCGTTTACTTTCGCAAACCAGGCGATCTTTGGAAAGATAGTCATTGTACCATTGTAGTAGTGAATGGTTTCTGCGGTTCATCCTTTTGCTTCGAGATGATCAGCCCACACGGCCAATGATTGGAAGAATCAGCAGGGATATTCGCCACACACTGCAAAATACAGGTGCCAGATGTCTCGATTGATTGCATCATATTTCTTCGCAGTTTAACATCATTGAATATGCTTTCGACTGGCACTTATAGCCTTATTTCAAGCAGTTGGATGCCCATTCCTTTTCTTTTTTTTAGAGCCGGTAACAAGCTTTTTGAGGTTATGCGGAACTGAAACAAAACATTGGACACCGAATTTGTAAATTATGATGTTAATGAAACCATTTGCAACGTTCCTTTCATAAGTTTGTGCAAAATGAACGTAAGCCTGAACTTTTTGTCAGCATAAGAAAGACAACCTTATTTTATTTAAATCTTATTCGTTTTGAACTAAGCGGATACGCAATTTCTTCTGGCCTACTTTGTGACACGAGATACTTCAAATGATGTTGGTTGAAGTCTCGGCATTCGTCCGTTGGTTGTAAACGTAGATTAAATTTTAGAGATCGCAGATCGTCGGAAAAGCACAGGAATTTGAGTAGAAGTAGGAGTGACAACAAATACAATGCAAGCAGTGTGTCACAGCTTGGTTCATCCATGAACAAGTTCAATGAGACACAGGAAAGAAGCCTTTTTATTGCATGCGCCCATGTTTGAAAGGCAAAAAATGCGTGGTGAGGAGCATAAAAAGGGCCCAGAGTCTTGGATGCACGGGCTTTAACATGCCTCTCAGTCTACGGTACAGAATTTCAATAGATATATGGAGCTCAGAAAGTAAATGAACGAAGCATTCGAGACTTACGTTGAAGCAAGGGATGCACAGAAGGGCAAAAACCATGCTGACTCTCTACATAGAGTTTACCTAGCAATTCGTGCCTCTTGGAGAGATGCTTAGCCAGACAAATGCTAAGATAGAACGAAAGGCCAATGTTTCTAGCGATTTTGCAAACTAATAAAGCTTTTGGATAGACGTTTCAGGTATTTTGCGCACTTACCTCATCGGTCGGGGGTGCACTTCATGCAATTGCAGTGGAAGTAGTAAGAAGAGCCTCTCGTTAGATAGTTAGATGACTGAAGGCGTGGGGAAATATTCTTTTTTCGTAAGAACCCGTTGCTTCTGACAAAAGATTTCGGAGGTCGACAGAAATGTGGGATCCACAATTTGCATGCCGTTCACGATCATTCTTACTGAAGAAAGAGACTACATTCGTTTACCGCTCTCACTTTTGCCTTCAACCTGCATGATGATCAACATGAGGAGCAAAAAGAAAGCCATGAATCGCCGATGAACTCCAGGTCACAGTGCAGGTCGTATGTTTTGGCTTTTGCTGGGACGCATGTTGTATGAATCATTCACAATGTGCAGTAAAAATAACAAGTCCACTGGTCAACGATTTCGAAAATCCAGATCTTTCGCTCAGAATACACACCACTACTATCCTAGATGTAAACACCACATGCATAACTCTGCCACTTTCTTGTGCCAAAAAGCGTTGGTGAGAAGTCACTGCATCCTTTCGTTTTTGAAAGGGGATTTGTCCTCGTGCATGGGCTTTTTTATGTTTTGAGCAACAGCTGGTGAGACCCTGTATAGAAAATAGTCTACTTTTAAAATGTACACCATTCTGCACTCCAACCCGCAAAGCACATAACGGCCTCCAGTTGTAAGTGACGCGTTGTGCCCAGATTTGCTGTTGAAGTGGCCCACAAACTTAGTTAGTGCGGAATTGTTATGAAGTCTGCATATTCGCAGTATAGAGTCATTCCAGAATGTGACAAACTTATCCTTCCTACTGTAAGGTCGAAAATCGCATATATTCTTATCTTGGGCGTTTTTAGCTCTCCCAGATCGCTCGCCGAGTTGTGTGGTATGCTTCACTTGACATCCGCCCTTAATTTCATCAAAGACACCATAATATTTGCAACAGCAGGGAGATCTGCCTATACGAGCTGTGGTTCCGATAATAATATTGTCGGTCGCGAATGTTGCGGAATGTGCCAGACATTGCTGGAACACACGTGTAGAATGTTCCAGTAGTGTCTAGCACATTGCACGCTTTGTTGGCCCAGGAAAGACTACAGTGTTTTAGTGATGCTGGCGCAAATTGTCGCTTTATTATTGGTTAGTGTGCAGCTCCAGAGGTCTCTAGGAGCCAATGGAGTAACCTAGACGCACACATGAGTAACTAGCAAGTAGAAATGCGTATTTGGCTCGTTTATAGTGCCTCTAAACACTATAAAAAGAGGTTCTGAGCTTCGGACTTCGGTCTGAACTCACCTCAACAATCGACCAACATCTAGGCTCCACCCCTATCAACCTTCAGCCACTTCAACTATCATCAACAACCAGTGAGGCGTTCGCCGCTGGATAAAGGGCTTCTAGTGAGGCGTGTGCCGCTAGTTGTCCAATAAGGTGGGGAAGTACCGTCGCTAAGACCGGTTGAAGCGCCTTAGGCGAGTGCGGGAGACGGGTAGTGCGTACCAAAGGTGTTTCTGTCGTCTGTGAGCCCCACCAGAGCTTTGCTCGGATAACGGTGTCGGTCGAAAGACCTGGTAAGTTGCGGACGGAAGTAATTGACGGTAAGCTATCCGCAGGCGACGTGCCGTGCAACCTTTCCTGCAAAGGGCCAGCTTGGGTATAGAGTGAAAGCATATCCCGCTGTTAGTAGCTCTCCTCGGGAAGCCCTGTAAGGATTGTATGCGCCTGCGTCTGGTTGGTACAGAGGTAGGTAGGCTGCAGAATCCATTTCACATCCGGAGTGTCTGACCGGAAGCCGAGGGTCTGATCCTTAGTGATCCTTGACATAATTCTTGGGTTGCACGCCGTTTCACCAAGAAGTTAAGAAGGTTTATTTGAGGATTGACCCTCTTGCTCTC
The DNA here is from genome assembly GCA_003194525.1 of Gracilariopsis chorda. Classification (NCBI taxonomy): domain Eukaryota; phylum Rhodophyta; class Florideophyceae; order Gracilariales; family Gracilariaceae; genus Gracilariopsis; species Gracilariopsis chorda. The sequence goes on along the minus strand of NBIV01000035.1, from coordinate 54,008 downwards.
CCTAGTGTTGTTTTATTTCATCGAATGGGTTTAGTTCTTTTGATCCCACTGTTTTCAACTTGTTTTGGGGCTTTTAGCTACGAAGAGCACCCTTATGGCTTTTATTATTACAACTTTTTGGCCACCTGCGTCACCGTCCCGTGATGGCGCCCACAGATATGTCCCATGCTGTTATCAGGTCATCTGCTTCGGCTTTACAGAAGACTTTGCGCTTCTTGCGCTGACATTTGGTCACAATACCGTTCATAATTCCAGATTTGAAGCTCTGGTCGTCGTTTCGGTGGAAGAAGACGCACATGACGGAGTATTTATGTAAAAAAGCTAGCAAGCAGGCTCTGGAATTGCGATGCTATACTCGAATAGTCTTGTCCTTACTCGCGGCCATCAATAAATCATTCTGGCTCTCACTCGAAGCGGTTATGTCACATTTCTAACTCTTGAAAATAGCGGCCGGAATGTCCTTTGTTATGTATTTGTATGCCGAGTGCGTCCGAGTTTGTCTGAGACCTGCAGTTGAAGCAGCATCACTTTCGCTGAGCATAATTGTACGATCTTCTTGCAAGTAGTAGTCAATATCCCTGTAGCGCAATGCGCTACTCAGGAGACCAGCCGCTATCAGGCAGAGCTACCAGCAGGAAGAGTGTGGCAGGAGGAGCCTAGGAGGACCAGAATAGTTCGAGTACCGAGCTCGGTTCTGTGTTTCCAACGTATGTACGGCTACTGGGCAATTCTCACTGCTTTCAAAGAGATGAGCGTTTATTGGACGTTCAAACAACGTTTTAGGCTTGACAAAAGACCTATGGGTCCACCAGAAACATCGCATGGCGATGGCACCCGTGGATGCAGCCCTGCTACTAGACCAGCGCCCAGATAATTACCTACGCTTGCGCCGTGTAGGACGCTTCGGCCGAGTACCCAACGGGTAGCAACAGGAGAGCGGGATATCTCTGAGATTGCGCCACAGCCAAGACGTTTAGTTCTGCTACGGGTGTGTTGTCTGGCACTCAGTGATCGATGCGAGTACCCGAGGTTTGCGTCCGCACCCAATTGTTGGGGTCTTCACAATATGTTGGCTGTCTACTCAGATGGGAGGCCTTCCAGGAGCCCAATGGGCTTAGAGACCGCACAACGCGCACTACCAGCGCCCGAACGCCGGTTTCGAAGAGGATTGGACAAGTAGTAACCGGAGAGTGTGGGACACGAGATGGACCTCGACTAAAATTTGAACAAGCTGTAGCCTGTATTGTTAGCGTTCATAACGGAAATAGTCCAGGATGACTTGTTTCGCAATACCAGACCTAGAGTGTTGAAGGCATCAAGAGTCTGGCGGACTTTATTTAGAAGCAAGAGCGTGAGATGGGCACACTAATATGGCCAGCCGCTACGACAGCTGTCCTAAAGGTAGTCAACTCTAATAAGTAAAGTACGTAATTTTACAAGTGTACACGCGTCCGCATGCAGCAGTCGACCAAGAGCCAATGCCAGAAGTGGACACGCCACGGCCGATGGGCGCCAAGTGCATGATGGCAGTGCCACCAATAACTAAAAAGTGCAGTATATGGCCCTCCAAATTAACCCTTTCGCTCCCAGAATACGATAGGCGATATATATAAGCCAAACCAGTCAGCCAATATAATAGCTTGAGTCTAAGATATTTTCATTCATCAAGTACGAGTATTCAGAGGTGTGAGATTTTCACGTGCAACTTCACTGCACTCTGCGTGTACCGTCTTAGCACATTTGAATTGGGTTCTTGTTCACGGCCACCACTACGTTTGGAATTACAACGACCCCGGCTACAAGATCTTTCATATCAACGACAGCGCACTGCCCTTTTGCAACGCAGCGAAACAAGAATGACCAAACCCTTTTCAAGGGATAATGAGACCCATGGAGACTTAAAGAAAAACTCAAACCAAGGTATGTTCTTGTTAACGCTCAATTTCCGTGCGAGCTACGATTGTAATCTTTAGACACTCAACAATCACAGCGATTCATGGAGATTTTGAGAGAAGTAACGATTTAAAGGAAAAGGAGGAAAAAGCACTAGAGAAGCAATCATCTGAGAAAGATCAAATGTGTTTACAATGCGGTGGAACTCCGTGTTACTGGCTGCAGCATTATGACGAGGTCATGGAGGATGTGAATAACAATCCTGAGCAACATTCGTCAAAATCTGACAACTCTGCGCGACGAAAACGCGCCGGTCGAAGATACAATTACCACAGACATGGCATATTGGGTAAAGGAAGACGCATCAGACTTCAGCATTGTGTCGTAGCGGCAATTCGCGCAAGCTATCCAGACACAAATGACAGGTGCACGGGTTTCAAAGAGCAATAATAAATCAAGATTGAAATGGCAACCTGGCATGCTGTAGAGACGTGGCGGACTTGATGGCTCTTTTCCGTTGCGGACAATTCCCTCTTATCGTCATTGCGGTTTGAATTAATTCGAATACTTCGACCCATTCACGACGAATTTCACTAAGATTGTGATATATCGCAAAGCAGTTAACGTGGAACGCAAGCAAGCAAACTGAACACGCGTAAATGGATGTCCTCACTCTCTTAGAATTCTGCATTATCCTACACAAGTAACACTGTCCCTGTTGTTTGCCCGTAGTTTCAAGTAGCAAATGGACCGGCTATCTTTCCGCAACGTCTCCTGTCGATGAGGAAAGCGGTGAATGAATAGCAATCTTCGCCGTTTGAAAATCTATTAGTAGAGAAGCAAGTTGTTCAGCTCACTTGCGTGTGAGATCATGCACCGTGCATCCAAAGTTCCCGTTTGAAGATGCCTGTAGAATGGCAAACCCATTTCGTATTCTACCATCGATGAGGAAGGTAAATACACTCATTGGAACACGTTGCTCCTTTCGCACGATAGCATTCGTTGACCGCAGCTGATCAAAACGGTCGACGTCATTCATAAACATGTTATAAGCCACAATGACCGCCGGAACCGCAAATGTGGTTCGATGTAAGGCTTCGTCTCCGACCCATCGCCCAAGTGGGGCCATTCCATTTACACATTCAATGGCATGATTGTTGGGCTCCACAATTCTAGAGTTCGGTGTGCATGCAAGGTCATTTGTGTAGAATATGACGACTTTCCTGTCTTTGAATACAATGTATCCAGACGACTGCGCCACCGTGGGCTCGACATATGGCTCACTGGATCTGTCATAATGTGGTGCAATGCCCCAAAGGGGAAAAACACCGAAAGACGTTCGGGATCTTCCTCTCACGTGGTGAAACCAGTTGGGTAGAGCCCTCCTAGAGGTGTGACGGCGAAGCCGGTTTGTAAGACCAGGGACACCTGTCGCGACTTGCGCAGGGAGGTGAAGGCGAAGAATCGGTATCCACGTGAGCGGGGTGTGATCCTTAGTAGAGGTATGTTTCCATGTAAGTGGGGGTGTGTAAGCGGATGCACACATGAGAGCCACGGATAGCGGGAGGTGCTACCCTAAAAAGGGGAAACGGAAGGGCGAAGAGGAGGAAGAGAGGACGAAGTGAGTCGCGAGAGCGACGGGGGCGAACGGCGATGCCGGTAACAATATCCCTATACAGGGCGAAACACCAATATGATTGGAACAATTATACTCCCAGTGATGGGTCCCTTTAGATGTGCAAGGGGGTTAGATGTCCCGTGGTTTACGGCGTTTCCCTCCAAGGAGGAGTAGAGTACGCACGCAAGCGGCAACAACTAGAGCCAATTCCCCAGGATGGGGTCCCTTGTTGGGGAAGGTTTACTGGTGCGACGGCAGTGCGCCGTCGCACTAAGTACTAGCTTCCCAGAAATGGGTGTGAAAATAATAAATAATATTAACTAAAATACTCCACATTTCGTGGCAACATCCACTACTGTGACCAACCGCCAATTGACCCAAAACCATGTCCCACGTGTCCATACCCACCATTGTGAGGCGTAGTTCATATACACACTACACAACAGATAATATCGGGAAAACGATCAAGTACCAAGAATCCCTCCCTGAGGGCGTTGCACTTCACATAAGCTTGACACAAAACCCAGGATCCTCTTGGTCTCTCCTTTAGGTGCTCAAGAGCCTCTTTAGCAGCTGCTCGGTTGATATTATCAATGTTGTTCAGCCGCACAGTGCCTAGTACCTTCAGTTTCTTGTCGGTCATACTTTTCAATTGCTTGGCGAATGTGTGCCTCGTATAAAAATTATCCATCACGACAAGCCTTTCTTGGTCCCCTTTTATTGTAGCCTGACATTGATTTGTCAACATAATACACCATAGCGCAGAAGCACTGGATTTTTTTATCAACTTTCCATCCAAATTACCATGAAACACACCCCTAAGGGTGCGGAACAATGTAGTGTATGCAATCGCCGGCGCCACTCTAGTTTTGTTTCCTGATACGTTGTCCAACAGCGTGTTTATATAAGCATATTTCCAAGCCGCGACAACGTACAATCGGATGCCAAAGCGCACAGGTTTCGATTTAATATATGATCGAGCAGCTGTCCTTCCCTTGCAACGTATTGTGTTCTCGTCCAAGGTTGTGACACCAACGGGTACTGCAATAGAAGTTGCGTTTTTCAAGAAATGTTCAATCATGATCCTGGAATGCCACAGAGGGTCCGTAACAGCTGAACTGAGCTCATAAGAACAATAAAGGCGCAAGGCACTTCGGATATCTTGGTAACGGTTACGAGACATAGTCCGTTGAAAATCAACCTGACCCACAAACATCTTCGTACTCCAGTAATCCTGTATTATGTTCATCCTTGACAATGATGTGGCTATCTCCAAACCAATGAAGGCTTTCAGTTCGGTGGTAGTAGGGCACGTCTTGCCTCTCCTGGTGAGGACCTTACTTGTCCATGCCCGAATACACTCAATGAAAGAAGAGTTGAGAAATAAGTTCATAAGCTTAGTTTCTCGTCGCTCGCTATCCAGCGCTTGTTGAACTAGACCCTTCTTCAGAATATGTAGTCCTGAATGCGAAGCCCATTTTTTGCAATAAGGAATGCTATCAAGCTTGCCAACATCGGCCGGTACTAAGGGAGTGATTTCGAAGCAATCATCGATATGCTCTTGCATGGTTACTAATTGTTCTTCATTACATTCGCCCAGAAATAATTCAGTTTCTGAGGCTTGCGGCGATGAAAGTATAGTGTTACTGTCAAAGTCGACGGTGGTTAGCATTTCGTTAGTTATCAGATTGTCTGGATGCACTGTTTGCTGAATTACATTCGCTCAAGTTGTGGTAGTGTGGAATCCACATGAGTAAGTTGGATTCGAATTGCGACGATGTTGTTTGAGCTACAACTGAGTTACACCCCCGTTGTATTCGTTGAAAGCGTACTGTGTTCGTGAATGGTCAATCAGTTGCAACATTTCGGACGTCCGGAACGTAGTGTCATGGCTACCCAGGTGATTTCTATCCAATCGAAATTAAGCGGTTATCAGCTATATATATGCCTAGTAAATATCTCCTGGGACAGGTGGCAGTCAGGCCTCTGTTAGGTACATATAGCGCTTCAAAGCCAATCGGCATTCAGTTCTTTGTCGCCTTAAAGCTTATAAATATCACTTACGGTTTTGGGAGCGAAAGGGTTAATAGTGCGCTGCCCCGTAACGGCCAAGCCTCTAGTTTCTATATAATGGCAAAGACCACTGCGCTACATAACTCCCCTCTTAAATTCCATCGAACTTGCGTCCCACATATTGTGATCCACGAGTCACAAGCTTACGCGAACACTCGCGCTTTCTCCACGTACGCGATCATCGCGCAACACTTAATGCAATGACTTCAAAAATTCGGGAGCTGGAACGCGTTGTTCATTACACTGTAATGGCAAATCGTTGCAACCGAGAACGCACGCAAGAATCCTGCGAACTATGGCAGAGTTCCACAGCGCGTGCGATGGGCATCCGATACGACATTGTCGTTCCCCGCAGTCCCGGACAGATTGACCAAGACAGCCACCTGTCTGAAAGAGGACATCGGACCATTAGAGAGTCTTGACTCTTACGGCTTGAAAGAGGTCACAAAACACCCTTCGTTATGGTTGACGATATACGGTCGCTGCCATCTGGCGCGTCTTCTCATCAAGAGGTTCTAAACCTTTGAGTTTTCTTATCTTCGACTCTTGGACGATTATGCCCATGAGAGTCGACATCAACTTCTTTCGCAGGCCTGTAGACAAGGTGTAGCTAGCATACAAGCTAGACAAAACCTTCATTTCATTCATGACATCTTGGGGGGAAAGAGTCACCAGGGTAGACAGGATATGTGTTTTTTTCACTCATTTGTGCGAATTGGAATAACGAATTACTTGCACAGTGGCCTTCGAACAGATTCATGTGAACATGAATGCAAAGCACATCCAGCGCGTAGTACGCGCTCTCCGCACATTACACGTGACTGCACTGACCATATTGCTCGACTAAAACAAGCTTTGGGCCCTTGGCCCATGCAGGTCCCGCAAAAACTCTTCGTCGCGAGGGACCTCACTCCTCAATGGCATGAGCAGACCACGCTGTACACAACGCTCTCCTGCTGCCAATTCGAGTGCACGCGCCGAAACAAATACCAGCTTCTGGTACGTTAGCACCAAGTCGAGGTTGACTGGTTCTTCGACGATTTCGTATCCGACAGATACCCAAGCCTACCATCATCATGGCACGAAGTAGAGGAAACATATCGTTTCTTCAAGAAATCGCAACCAGTGATATCCTACTGGGGGTCATACTTCCGCAAGTACGCGGGCTACGAAAACATGCTCCAATCGGAGTGTGCTTACTCGGTGGTTCGCTATCTCACATACGAAGCCCGGGTGGGCGGGCCATGGTGGACTTCAACAGTTTTCTGCAAGGATATCAAAGCCATTGGATTCACCGAGAGTCATTATGATGCACATTCAACGTGGGAGACAGACGACTAGAGACTGCCAACTCTGTGAGACCCATCCAAAATGACTAGTGGTATTTCCGTCCTTGAGAAATGGTGTTTCCCGGGTTTCCAGCGACTCCAGGAGTCAACCTGTGCAGCGCTCGGCGCCCTAGACACAACAAACGACTCAACTCTGTTCAGCTAGGTTGCGACTGGGTAGTTTTCAATGCTGTTGGATGGACATTGGAAATACCTGAAAGGAATACGGTTGAAACTGCCAAGAGATAGAAACCCCTCATCGAAGATCCGCGCCCAGACTACATTACGCCAGCGTCCACTGGACATAAGGCTGCTAAGTTGTCGGCTCCGACGAATTCTCTGAACTTCTCCCCCTGAAGGTGCCAACAGTTAGCAACGCTAACAAGCAGAGTGGATGATGGCACAATGGAAGACGCTCCTCCGGCCAAAAGGCCCAAGCTTCAGCTAGGTGCCTGCATCGATACCTACAGATGGATTCAGCGGCTCCAGCGCGCTCCTGGAAGCCTTCAAGGCACTTGGAGTGACAATTGTCGCTCAACCACAAGCCAGATGTGCTTTCCGTTTTCTACATTGCCATGGCTATGTCTCAATAAAGGGCTAAGAGCAAGTCTACCAGTGTTCTATATTATAGACACTTATTTTGAAAATAACATTCAATTTAGCATCCCAAAGAATGTGCAAGTCTACCAGTCGAGTGCGATATGCTTGACTACGAGTACGAGCAGTTTGCAATACACGAAACGCTAGCCAATCAATTCAGCACTCAACCAAGCGCCCTGTATGAGGTACAATGAATCACAGCCAACATGTTCGAACGACACCTTTCGATCGCCTTGCCTCTGCTCGATTGCTCTCGGAACTAAAGTTACAAGCTGATGAATTTGGAGTTATGAATGCACAACGTAGGAGACACTTACATGTTTTTATGCGAAACCGAACCAAAGCAGTTGCTGGAGCTCTAGCAGCTTCACCATTGATTCGAAAGCGCACGGTGAACAAACAAAAAGGCAGACAACCTGGTTCCAAAAACATCCAACGAGATCAAAGCACATGGATTGCCGACTATCTTGGTCATCATCCAACCTATTCCTTGCGTTCATTTCGGCGTCGTTTTCGAGTTCCCAGAGCCATGTTCAAAAAACTATTGGACGACTTGACTTTTTTTTCCACAGATATGGAAGCAACAAAAGAATGCGGCGGGGAAGAAAGGGATTCCTGCTGAAATAAAGATATTAGCATCCTTAGGAATACTGGGAACTGCTCGCTCTTTTGACGACCTGGATGATGGGTGTCGAATGGGTGTAGAGACTACCAGAAGTTACTTTTACCGCTTTTGTTCTTGTATCATTCATTTATACGGAGACAGGTACCTAAACAGGCTGCCGATGAAAAGCAAACTACAGGACATATCAGAGAGAAACAGTGAAGATGGTTTCAAGGGATGCATTGGATGCGTTGATTGCTGCAAGATACACTGGAAAAACTGCCCTGGTTCACTGAAAGGACAGTACCATACCACGAAAGAAGGGAAGCTTGCTACAATTGCTGTCGAAGCATGGGCAGATAGGGATCTTTTTGTGTGGCATTGGTTCGCGGGTCGTTGTGGCACAAACAATGACAAAACACTCTTAGAAGTATCCCCTTTATTCAATTCTATCTTGAACGGTACGTATGATGTAAATCTCCCTACTGACTACAGACTGCATCGTAATGCGCAGAACAGGCGTCTAGGTTATTTTCTCGTGGATGGAATACATCCCCGTTGGACTATATTTGCACGTCCGATTCATTCTCCGGCGAGCGTGGACGAAGGGCAGTACAAAAAAGTACAGGAAGCATTACGAAAGGGCATCGAAAGGGCTTTTGATGTTCTACAGGCTCGGTTTCAGGTACTGCGAAGAGAATCTTTCTTATGGTATAAGAAAAACGTGGTCATGGTAAGTAAGGTCTGTGTTGTACTACACAACATGTTGGTTCGCATGAATCAAGAGGGCTTTTTTGTTGAGGATTCGCAAGCTGAGGGACAAGGAGTTAACCTAATTACGGAACTGCACGATGAAGAGACTTTCCGTCTACAGGAAAGAAGGACAGAAAAACTTCGAGAAGAACAGGAAGCCAAAGAGGCAATCATGGTGGACGGCCGATTGGACTTAGAGGCACTGTGCATAAAGGAGAGCGTTATTACGTCACCAATTGGCTTCAGTGCTCTACGAAAGGACCTCATTAGATGCATGGAAGAACGAAGACGCAGGTAAGAGAACTTGGCGTAGGTTTATATTCTGTTACATTTGTAGTTGGTAGGAGTAAAGGGAACCTCTCAGAGTAGATTAGCTGAGAGGGTTCCCCCTGCTTTCGCTTTGTGTTCAAGAGGGCTGCGGTGCAAACCGATATAGCTTCCGCACCTGGGCTACTGCCGTCGACTTCACGCACCCGGTTTGGATGTGGACTGCTTCGTTTTTAGCCCACTCTACTGCTGCTAATGCTGTTTTGTTTGCATTTGCTGCTGTGTCCGGTAGCGTCGGGGTTAGCGGTGCAGCAGGTCTAGGAGCAGGCACAAATCGCACTTCTGCTGTAGCTAATGCACTGGGGGAACGTGCGGGTGCATTATTGGCGAACTGGGCAAACGGGGGTGTGATGTCTGGAACGGCAGCAACTCCGCTACCTGTGGCGTTAGCAAAGCCGTCAATGCCGTCTCAGCTATGGCGCACAGATCGGGCACTGGGCGTAACGTTCTTTGTGCTGGGATTTCTAGGGATGATGATGGAGGAACGCGGCATGTCGCGCGGAATGGGCATAAACATGGACAAGGCGCGTGAACCAGAGATCGGGGACACAACGGCATTTGAAGACGTGAAGGGGTATGACGAGGCGAAAGCGGAGCTCGAGGGAATTGTTCACTGCAAGTCCGAGAGCAGAGGACCAGTATGAATTATCATCTATGGCGATATTGCGAAACTAGTGTACAAGGCTAGCCCGAAACCCTTTATCTACGCTTCTGATATGCTTTCCAAAGATTCAGTTAGAGTAAGGAGATAGTTACGCTGCCAAGGCATCGTAAAAGCACATGGCTACAACCACTACACTACGCGAGCCTATTCATATATACCCAGCACCGTTGCAAACAAATCGTTGTAGCTGTCGGAGCCACTCTCCAACCGTAACACCCCAAGGCGACTCTTCGGGCTAATATTCTCTGCCCTCAGCTCCAGACCCGCCAAGAAGAACGGTGACACAGCATCCGGGTTTACCTGGAATGTGAAGTTTACGCCTGGGTTTCTTTCCTCACTCTGCTCGGCACGATGGGCGAGGTTTACCACTATAGTGATAGCCAGCATCATGGCCACGTCTGCCAGAACCGCCCCAATCCAACCCCTGGCGCCATCCGCGCGCGTCAGTTTGACAACACCGACTGCAAACACAGACCAGAAAACCGCTACATCACTCAAGCTGTTCCCGATCCACAGCATGGAATCCCCAACATCCCCCAAAATGTGCACCGCTGCCTGAGATGGCCCTTGTTCAAAGTCGGGTTTATAGGCGCAGCGGCTAGCTTTGCCAACGCCACCGCAGACGAAGAGGGCTGTCGATAGTTCAATCGAGACACCAATCGCCCCTGCCACAGCCCCCGCAAGAGCACGTTGTCCGAGGGCGAGACCGCTGGCGAGGGGCCATATGACTGCCACAAGCCCGATTACGACAGTCTCCAGTCCGGCCTCTCTTCGGGCTTGGGCCGCGCGAAGTATCCACTCGGTTGCAGAAGACGCAATTGCAGCTGCCCCAGTTCCGGAACCCTGTCGGCACTTCCTTCTCACTGCATCTCGTGTGTGGTGGGCACCGAATATCATCACTGCAATAAACAACATTACCCCCCAAACTCCAACTCCCATGGAAAGGAAGACCAGTCTTTCTGAGATGTCTGTCATATCCACATCTGTGATGTGCCTCGACGGGCTCAAGTTATTCGTGCCTCCGAGAGAGAGGGATCCCGACAGTAACCCGGTCTCTTGCAACAGTACCCATTCCAACACCAAGCAGCACATGACCCCACATACTCCCAGCAAAGCCGGGCACATTTTCCAGAAGCCCTGCGTAAAGCCCTTTAGCTTCGAATTGTCATCCATACCGACTCCTGATAATCCACAGAGTTCGTTAATGGCATGTGCACTTTCCATGATACGGCCAACACAGCATATTGCGAGCACAGGAGCCATGTTGCAAAGCATTCCAAGGGCACATAGACCAATCCCGTAAGCTCGGAGTAGAGTGTACGACACCGAAGTCGCTAAAACGGCAACGAACATGCCTCCGACGGTCCATAGGAGGCCCATTCTCAGGGCTTCCGTAAGGTACGCACCATCCTTGTCTGTCGTCTTCTTCATTATCCGCTGAACACAGGATTCCATGACGCTTGTACCTGGTCCCACAGATAGGCTATATAGAACAGCACAAATACTCCCAAGTGGCATGCACAGGAACACGCACAACGGGATTTGAGACACTCGAGGGAAGTCAAAGCCATGTGAGTCGAGTGGTTGATATCGTACATTTTTCAGATTGAGCACAGGGAGTTCGAGGTTTCTGTTGTTCGCTCCTTCCTTGAAAAGACGACGCGGTATGCACCTTCTGGCTGCATTCGCCGTAGTTAATGTTGGCAGCTCGTACCTGTCAATGGTTGCGTCAGCGACTTTCTGAAAGCTTGATCTCGATCCGAAGAGGGACCAACTCAGTGCTGCAGCACAGACGGGCGAGCAGGTGCGACTGGCTATGAGGGGCGAGCTGCGCGAGCTGCGGATGAGCACTGCGCTGGACAAGTGGCGCGAAGCGCAACGCGCCACCGGTGCTGATGCCGTGCTCGAGTCGCCGCGCGCCGTGGGCGGCGACAGCAGTCTGTGACTGTTCGCTTTGTTTTTGTGTTATTTTTGAGCGCTTCTCATTGGTCGCTGGTGGTGCTTTTGGTTGCTGTATGGCTGCGGCTGTTTGAGCTTTGCGCTTCGCGTGGAGTGCGCTTTCGCTTTGCGCCTGACTGCGCTTTGGCTTTGGCTTCGCGCCTGACTGCGCTTTGGCTTTCACTTTGGCTTTCGCTTCACGGCTGGCTGCGCTTTCGCTTCGCAACGCACTGCGCTTTCGCCTTCGCTTCGCCACCGCCATCCCCCCACGCCGATGCCGCACGAAAGACTAGCGCGAGCGTGCAGGGCGGCGTGCACATGCACGACGACCCGGCCACGTTGGGAAGGGACCCGCGAGCGCGTCTGCTACTCTCTTATCAGGACCTGGAAAGGGCGCTGGAAAAGCGCGGCTTGAACCGCACGCGCGTTATCATTGGCGGCGCGCTGCTGCTGTTGGACGGCGTGGTGGTTTGTTGGCCGGGAGTCAAGAGGTGAGACGCGGTTGAAGGCGTGGAGGTTGCAGCGGCTTCCTTGCCGGAGCAGCAATTGCAGATGCAGGCGGCTGTTACGATGAGGGGTTTGCTGCAAGATAGGCCTACTGTCGAACACGTTCAGGCGCTTTTGACGCAGGCTGTGCTTGGCTTGTCGCACGATGATCACTGTTGTGAACGTGCGGTAGAATAAACTGCCCGCGTGTTCAATAACGCTTTGCAGTGGGATGATGTTATACAACAGAGATCTGAATATGTTTCGGCCGTGTTTGAGAAGGACAAGAGTAAGAAAAGTGCTTGAGTTTCTCATACTGAGGCCGTTCAAGCCATCGTGGACAACACTGATGTGCAAGATAGCGTGGCTACGGCTTTGTGGTCGGGGATTAAGGCTATAATTGTTGATCGGAGAAGAAAGCATATGCCGAACAATGAGAGTGAGCGGGGTGCTAAGGTTAGTGCCGATTGCAGCGCTGATGAACGCGATAAAAGCCGCAATTATCCTCTTTTCGTTCGTATAGATGCCGTGAACCGATATCAAGACGCAGCTTGCTGTTCACTGGAGCGACTCGATAGACACCATTCGGGAATTACGTAGACACACGGGCACCACCCTCGCCAGAAGCGAGAATGACAGATGAAGCATATCCTTTGGCTAAGTCTACTCCAAAGGATTCCTTCTTACTTAGACTCTATTCTATCTTGCCCCCGTCACCGTCACCACAGTCGTTTCTGACGCGCGGCACCGTGCTCTTTTGACTTCCGTTCGTGTACCTCTTTACCCTCCGTCGCCTGCAGCTCATCACATCCGCCATGATCTCCTTGAACTCAGAAGATTTTGGGTCTAAGAGTTTAAGCAGTTCCACATCCTGTACTTCCTGCCTTTCCAATTCTGACCGCTCTGTTTCTTGCCTCAAGATCCTATTACCCTCGACTAGACTTGCTTGAATTCCCCGTAGAGTGTCCGTTACCCTTGAGTCTTCTTTAGCGTTCTTCTCTTCTAGTTTTCTTTTTTTTATTCCTTTCGGGCGTATTTCTTCATCGCTAGAAAGCAACGCTTCCTCGATTTCCCTTTTGTTCGCCACACAGACATTCTTATCCATGTAAGGTTGAGCCTGTGAACGCTCATCAGTGCATTCTTTACCAACTGCTTCCATTCTAATTGTTGTACTCTCTTTTGTTGAGTTTGACCTCGTATTTTTCTTGCCGCCTTCATCCGAAAACTCATCTTGCTCAGAGAGATAATCTGCAGTAGAAATCCATTTGTACGGCGCCGAATACACAATTATTCCATCTTTAGCCTTTCTGCCTGCTCTTTTTCGGTACTGTTCTTGCAAAATGTCGTCCAATAACTCGTCGTTTGCCCCTGATATATTCATTAACTTCACCCTACTCCGTGCAGCCAGAAAGTGCTGCGTTTCTCTGGCTACTGTATGTCAAGTGCTTCTTAGAGACGGAGAGCTGCGATCCATTTTGTACTTTCTTCTACAAATGTCTTCTATTCCAGCCCACATTGTCTTGTAGCGCTGATTACAACCCTTTGCTGACTGTTTAATCCAAGCCTTTGCAAGAAACAATGTCTCATCTTGTGTGAAACCTTTTCCTCTACCATTGCGTTTTTCTGGTTTGTGTGTGCCTTCGTTCATATCGGTGCTACCCTCTTTATCGCTTGATTCGCGATCTACATTACTGAAAAAAGTATGATCGTACTGTTTTGATTTGCTGACTGACGATTGTTGTTGGTTGTCCTTCTTTTCACAGGAGTATTTTAGAGCAGATAGGTATTCAGTTGTGTGCTCTGCTTCTTGGTTATTTCAATTGGACGCCTCGCACGTTGAAAATGTGGTTGGAACCATACTTTTGGGGGTTAAGCTGAAGAAAGGTTAAGAAACGGTGGAGAGGTTGATGGAGTCTTTTTGACGCAAGATTTCAAGTTGTGAACAGATAGAGGTTGTAGCAGAAAATGCTTTTCGATGGCGAGAAGACTTGTTTCCCGCGCATTCTACCTGCCAGAAATCTGTTTGATATAGAAACAGTGCTCTGATAGGGCAATGAAGTCCTCAAAACCCATTAAAATTTCAAAGCACGGTATCTACTTTCATTTCTATATTTTCCCCGTACTGAAATGAAAAAGAAATGACAAGGCGGATATGACAACGAGAAATGGCAATAACAACGCTGGTAGGGATGCCAAAATCGCCCAGGGCGCGATATTTTAGGGTTTTTTGGGGATATAGAGCACTGCTAGACTTGCTCGAATGCTTGGGTGGAACTCTCTGCTTCTCCGTGTTGCGATCCCGCCTCCGAAGGGCCGAGCTCGGCTCTTCGCGATGACACCATTGAATTGATGAGAACATCAGTGCTCAGTCGTAAGAAAAATGCTCTTTTAGTAAAGTAGTTTTGCATTGAAAACCTTTTCTTTCCATTAGAATAGCATTGGTTGCAGAAAGATAAAAAGTCTCTTAAAAATTTCTCAAACTTTTTCATGGTTTCCCCTTGGCCCGTGCGAGCCAAACATTTTTCGCCGCACGCCCAAGGTTGGAGCGGCTGTACACACGGTGATGGTGGCTGAAGCCTCCTTTGGCGAAGCTAAGCTTCGGTTTCCATTGACTGCGTGACTTTAACGGAAGGCTAGAAAATCAGAGAGGGCTGTCCAGAAAACAAGATGGTCTTCTGTTTGGGATCGGGCGTCAAGGCTTCTTTACAGAGACGCCAAGCCGCAACACATTTTCCCAGCAAGGCTTTGCAGATACACGCGTTGCGTGCGCCGGGGATGAATCCCACCGCTCTCTTCTTTCGGAAGGCAGTAGCCTTATTAAGTTCTCAAAACCTTATGGGTATTCTCTTCGAGTGATACCCGAGCTAGCGTGGTACATGTGCGATTGATCATGGGACATGAGCACTGACCACAAGCGCTGGCGCTTCTATGTTTAGGCTGCCACTTATCGGACTAGGGAAGATCCCTGAAGTTCGTGGTTAATAGCCAGTCTTCTTGCACAGAGTGCATTAACATGATCCAACGTCTCTTTTGCCTTAGCCCATGCGATGGAACTCCATTGGACTTGAAGGTCCGACAGGCAGGCTTGCCTTAAATACGATTGATACATCACATAGAAGTAAGAGTGGCCTCCCAAGAAAGTGAGACCATTAGTCTCCAGTGCGTGGGGCGGTGATGCAACAAACGCATTACTTACAAAGGGGTCGGCGACCCTACATCTGCCCAAAGGCAATGCTCTTCCTGGATGCCGGGGGGTCCACAAGTCGGGTGGAGTCCGCTCCCTGTTGGCGGTGATCGAGATCGACTCTCATTTTGGGTGCTCCCGGAGCACCCCATGGCATGCCATGCGACAATTGTCCACTTCGACAAAGTTTCTTGGGCAGCCAGCCGCTGTTTCGAGGCCATCCACTTCCAATCCGACCTTATTACCAAATCAAAAGTAGCCAATGTGATTTGGCGCAATCTCCGCCTGTGGGAGCTGGAGCTCATGCATTAGCGGGCGCAGTGTCAC
The DNA here is from genome assembly GCA_003194525.1 of Gracilariopsis chorda. Taxonomy (NCBI): domain Eukaryota; phylum Rhodophyta; class Florideophyceae; order Gracilariales; family Gracilariaceae; genus Gracilariopsis; species Gracilariopsis chorda. Next base: position 38,213 of record NBIV01000035.1, on the reverse strand, counting down.
GTGCGACAAGTTTTTTATTCTCATTGGGAGCTTCTCGGACGATGGGGTTTTCCAGCCCCTTCTCAAGTTGACATGCTCCCGTGCGTCTGACAGGGCGGTGATACCGCATCTTCCGGCACGGGTTTTGTGCGTTGATTGTGGGACGAACCCGCGTCGTGGACGTCACAAAGCTGGAAACCCACTAAGTTTCGAAGACGCACACACGTGCGTGATACATACATAGGTCGCTACCGACATTTTTGTGGTATCGGGTGGATAAGATACTTCGGCGATGGGATAACTCGCCCAAGTGGTGCTGCAGTTGCCACCATGGATTAATATGTGTACTAGAAACTACGAGCTCAGCGCGCACTATGCAATTGAGTGTAGCAAAGCCAAGAACAGGCGCAGAAGCCGGATGCAATCTTTCAATTGGAGGTTCTCCACCTAACACAGATGTTAAACGAACATCCCAGGCCCTCAAAGATGGTTACCCATCGCGGCTTGGGATGAGTCGTCACCCCATTCGCGGAATGCTTCAAGCACATTGTGCTTCAAAATGGAGGTTGTCCTTAACAGGTAAGGTGATCTTCTGCATTCGGAAGTAGGGAACAACTAGTTTGCATGGAACATCCTTTGAATCGTGGAAGGTATCGTCTTCTGGGGTGAGCCCCAGCCATCTTACCTGATACTGGCGGTACTCCGCTGTTTCTTGGGTATGACCCATCACCTGATCTATGACATCTTTGTCAACTTGCGTTCCGCTGGGGGCTTTGAAGCCCCGATGACAACGTTATCAGTGTTATGGCGCTCTTCGATACCGTTGTTCACAATTACAAGCATGCAGTTGCCAGCGTCAGTGCTCAGCACTTGAAAAGATACTTCCATCTTCCGGGGAGTTTTCGTGAGATTCTCTCACCTGGTATCGCTCTTGGCATGGGATCTGAGAGTCTGCGGAGGCGCACATACGTGCCAGGTTCCAGAATTTTGGGCTCGACGCCCCATGCGTCGTATCCTCGCTTGTAGCACTGCTGCGCGTAGGCCAAGATTACTGTAGCTAGAGACATCAGTTGGCGCAGATGTGCCAGAAACTGCATATTGACCCTTCCAAACTTTCTTCTTTCCAGGGACTTACAAAGTTGGAGATCCAACGGCTCGGGAACCTGACCAAGTACTAATTCCAAGGGGAAATGTCTGGTGCTATCATGCACCTAGATATTGTACCAAAACAAAACTCAGTGCATAGCTGTAAAAGTCCCAAGAACGCTGTTGCACAGCATCGTAGGGCCTCGAGCAGGACAGGATGGTTCTGTTGAACCGTTCAACTTGACAAGTACCCTGTTGCTGGGACGTCTATGTAAAGACGTTCTTGACGCCAAGGACAGGGCACACATTTTGAAAACATCTTGAAGCAAAGTTGGATCAGTTGTCCGATGGGAACGTAACTGGCGGCACGTGAACAAACACCCAGCTGGTGCTGAACGCTCTTGCAACTGCAAGAAAAACTGGTTGATTGCAATGGAACTGTTCTCGTCAACTTGGAGTAGCGATTGGAGATCAGCAGTGGGTAACAGTTTCCTCGCTTCGTCTCTTATACTGCGCGCAATATATCTGTGGCGCTAATTTGCAACTGCGCGGTCACCAGGACGAGCTTCAAGGGTCACTCATTTCATTTTAGGGAGATTCTCTCATTTATAAACGAGTCACACTCGTTCACCAGTCGGTACACATCGGCGGCGATGCTTGGCCAGTAAAACCTGCGACGCATCGTCGCGTACACCCTTCGTCCACCCGGATGACCGGCCACACGGTGGTAATGATGCATATGCTTGACACGGTCTTGGGAAGACTTAGGTATTAGCACCTGCTCGCTTTGGTCCAGTCCACACAGGTGGACTATTAGTCCTTCTCCATTTATGTGAAGTAAACCCTTCGGGTCGTTCAAGTATTCTTCACGCTTCTCGACACAAAATGGATCTGTACCTTGCTCTGCAAGCAGCTCTTCTCGTGACAATCAGCCAGTGTTATTCGACGTGTAAGATAGGGGCAATCGGGTGGACGAAGGCACTAGACGATTCGTTCCTTTCATGAGCCTTTGAACATCCTCCAATGGCTTGATGGTGGTCTCAATATCCGGTGCTATGCGCGATAGCACCTCTGCAACCTTTTTCTCCAAACCGTTCTCGTAGACAACTTCAAAGTCGTGCTTGGCGAGGTGTAGCCTTCACCTATTCAATCGACTATTGGACTCGGAATTCGAAAAATTCAGAAGCCATTTCAAGGCTTGATGGTCAGAGATGATGTTGAAGCGGGTGCGCTTCAGGTAGGGGCAAAGAATGGTAAAGTACCAGACGACAGCGAGAAATACTCCCTCTGTAGCGCAGTAGTTCCGTTTAGCTGAGGACAGAGTCCTACTGTATTATCGCACTGGGAGACGTATTGTAACACAGACGTACTTGTAGGGCCACGGAGCTCAGTCGAAGACAGACTAAAAGCTCTGTCTCCGACGTTAGTGTCCCGTAATGTAGTGTCAGGATCTTCTAGATGTATCGATTGTAGCCATTAGACTCTATTAAAGGAGATAAAGTCTGGCGTTCTCTCCTCAGAACCAGCCAGACCTTCCATCGTGCCGCCTCTCCAGTTTCAGTGTTACATTTATATTTTTATTACATTTGGTAGCATCTGCATTTCGATCCCCTCTCGTCCACATTTTACAGTCCCACTACGACCACGATGCCCCCTGCAAGCGAGACCCGCTCCAGAGCACGCCTCAGAGCACAGACAGGCAGCTCAACTTCCCGTACAGCAAATCCGTCGCCTCAAAACGGTGCAACCGGACATCAGCCACCTGCCGCTCTGTCCCCACTACACCAGCCGACCGCCGAATTGCCGCATACGTATGACGCAGCTGCCTCCCGTTCATCATCTCCGAGACCACAAGGAATACTTCCAACATCCGTTCTCGAAATGATCCAGCAGCAGCAAGCTTCATTGGATACGTTAGCCGCCCAAGTGAGCTCCCTGACCGAGACTATTGCAGCTGTTTCTCCCGCATCTGGGACTACAGTTCTTGCCATACCAAACCGCTCTTTGGACACTACTCCGATGGACCCTCCATCCCAGCAGACCTTCCATCGTGCCGCCTCTCCAGTTTCAGTGTTACATTTGGTAGCTCACTTGGGCGGCTAACGCATCCAATGAAGCATGCTGCAGATGGATCATTTCAAGAACGGATGTTGGAAGTATTCCTTGTGGTCTCGGAGATGATGAACGGGAGGCAGCTGCGTCATACGTATGCGGCAATTCTGCGGTCGGCTGGTGTAGTGGGGACAGAGCGGCAGGTGGCTGATGTCCGGTTGCACCGTTTTGAGGCGACGGATTTGCTGTACGGGAAGTTGAGCTGCCTTTCTGTGCTCTGAGGCGTGCTCTGGAGCGGGTCTCGCTTGCAGGGGGCATCGTGGTCGTAGTGGGACTGTAAAATGTGGACGAGAGGGGATCGAAATGCAGATGCTACCAAATGTAATAAAAATATAAATGTAACACTGAAACTGGAGAGGCGGCACGATGGAAGGTCTAGCTGGTTCTGAGGAGAGAACGCCAGACTTTATCTCCTTTAATAGAGTCTAATGGCTACAATAGATACATCTAGAAGATCCTGACACTACATTACGGGACACTAACGTCGGAGACAGAGCTTTTAGTCTGTCTTCGACTGAGCTCCGTGGCCCTACAGGTACGTCTGTGTTACACTCTCCCTCTTTTAGAGAAGCCAACGTCCTCGTTGGGTCACTGCTAGGATGTGTGATGGTTAGCGGGTTGTTTATACTGCTTGCAGTCGCAGTACCATTCTGTGTGGATTGCAAATGTGCGGCTTTTTGCATTGTGGGTATTGTTTATACTGCCACCGTAGCAGTACCACTCTGAAGTGGGTAGGCAGGGATGGAGGGCGGAGACTTGCTGCATTGACCAATTCGTATTACACAGCGAGATTGAATCCACTTGCAGTAGTTAGCGTTGTTTTCATCAATCATCGGAGTTGAAATGTGGCGGTAGATAGCGCAAGAAACAGTTTAAAGTCCAGAAGTAGAACCCAGACTGAGACCAACTTCGTACTTCATGCATCTCATACTGCTTGAAGGCATAATCCACCAGTATAGTGCCGAAGTCCATGTCAAGGTGGCTACTCAAAGTCGGTGATGAGCAGCGATAAACGGAAATTTGAGTTTCCTTTGCGTAATAAGAGCAATCAGAGTGAAAGCGGTGGGGTCATTGGAGTGCAATGACTGATGGTGACCATCGTAAAGCTGAGTGTAGGAACCCGGCAGTGGAGACAGATTGAAGTATCTAGGACGATGAGGAGATGAATTCAATCTAGATTTGGGGAGACAAGTGCGGACGACAAGAAAATGTTGAGCGAATGGAACGCGTGGTGAACCCTAGTGGCGAGGATCGAGAGCGATGCTACCAAATGTAACACTGAAACTGGAGAGGCGGCACGATGGAAGGTCTGGCTGGTTCTGAGGAGAGAACGCCAGACTTCATCTCCTTTAATAGAGTCTAATGGCTACAATCGATACATCTAGAAGATCCTGACACTACATTACGGGACACTAACGTCGGAGACAGAGCTTGTAGTCTGTCTTCAACTGAGCTCCGTGGCCCTACAGGTACGTCTGTGTTACACGTATTCCGTCAAACTCTTGTGTCAAGACACAACCTATCTTTCAAGCACTGGCAAGAGTTTTACTCATGAACTGGTTATCCGCCGTTCGCAGCTTTAGGAATAGTGCATGCGTTAGAGAGCGCTTAAGGGCATTCAACACCTCCATCTGCTCACAAGTGAATTCAGGGAAATTTGAAGAGCAATTCTTCGCCATGAGCCCAGCTAACAAATCAGCGATCTTGGCAAAGTCTCACATAAAACGTCGGTAGAAGTTGCACATCCCATGGAAGGACTGGACTCAGGTCTGCGTTGTAGGCGGGGTCGTTTTTTTTAAGAGCCGCGTCTTGGCAGCTACTTCAATTAGCCCAGGCCGAATCATGTGGCCAAGGTAATCGACTGACTGCTGAGAGAATTAAATTTTCTTTAACTTCCGGGTGAAACCTGATTTCTCAGAAATGGTGATGATCTCATCAAAGTGGCGTTCGTGGTCTTCCACGGTCTCTGAAAACATGGTAACATCATCTATATACACCAGGCAGTGCTGCCATTTATACCCTAAGAGCAGGATGTAGAAGATCTGATGTAACGTGGTGGGAGCGTTGCATAGCTCAAATGGCATGTTTACGAACCGATGGGCTCCATCGCGGCATGTAAAAGTCGTCTTGTTCCGATCCATGGGTGCAACTGCCAAATGCCAATATCCACTGTTGCCATTCACTGTTTTGTAGAACTGGGCATTGGAAAGGCTTTCTAGACACTCTTCTGGTCATGAAGTAGGATAGGTATATTTCAAGGTAGGGGCGTTGAAACCGCATAATCTACGAAGAAGCGTACGCTATCGTCTAGCTTTCGAATGAAGACAATTGGGCTTGACCAATCTAGCCTCGCAGGTTCTATTACCCTGGCTCCAAGCATCCACTTGACTTCGGTGAGCTCATGCTCCCTGATCTTGGGCCCTGCCCGATAGGGTTAAGGGTGCACTGGCGTTGCCCCTGCAACCAACTTGACCCTATGTGGGGTTCTCCGGATATCTCCAAACCTACCACTCTACATATCTGCATGCTTGCTAATCAACTCTTCCGCAATGCAACGCTTTTTTTTTTGGAATTTGTTCCACGTCAGTGGAATCCAATGTATTCATTTCATACTGAGTCGCTCGCACCTCTTGGTTCTTGGCAGCCATACTCGGCTGTGCCTCACCGTATGTAATCGGCTCCTGAGCGGGTTCGCTTGCAATACAAATGATGGCCAACGAGCGTAACGGAACTGCACCCCCAAGAACTTGTCCTTTACAGTGAAGTTCCCCAATATGACCTGAGAAGGCCTATTCATGTGAAAGTTTGCAAAACCATTTGTCAACTGGGCCCAATACCTCTCTAGTAGCTTCTATTCTGGCTGTAGGAAGAAGCTGAATCCACCGGCACATCGTACCCAATCGACGGTCTCTGACCTGGGGAGCAGATGGGTCTCCCGGTCCACATAAATTTGTCGATAGCTGTAAAGTAGATCCCTCTTCAGTTTCCGAGCTTCTCTCTTCGGTTACTTGCAACACCAGGTCAACACCGGTCTCCGGTATATGGGCACAGATAAGTGATTCCTTATACATATAACTACCTTCCAGGGGTAGATCGCTATGAAGTTTTTATCGATGTATTCACATCTCAAGATTACGTTTGCGCTTAAACTTTCGGCAACGACGAATAGAACGCGTGCCATATGGACTGCGATGCGGACCGTCCTGTCGGACATAAAGCATATCCGTAGGGGATGCCCTCCTCCCACCTGAAGTCCGATGGACGTCTGCACCAATGGCATGATCCTCAGTTCTGGGACTTCATTCTGGCGGATGACGCTAGGAGTACCTTCTTTATCCACTACTGTGAGCACTTGGATGCCTTCAGTGCTCGTGAAGCCCACCCGGGCTGCAACTTAATAGTTGAACATTGGGAGGATCTAGGAATTGACAGAATGACAAACTCGGGAGGGGATATGGCCTTGCCTGTTTTTGGCCACTTACCACAGTCAGAAAAAAAAACGGTTACGCAGTTAACGAAAACTACAAATGGCCATGCTTCAACAAAGAAGCATGGCCGTTTGTACAAAGTTCCAGCATGGAGTTTCGCTCGCGCTTCCTATCCAAGTCAACTTCTTGTGAAGCATACAGCTTTTTCCTTTGGTTTCCTTCCTTGGCTCACCTATTCTGTTACAAATAAAAGTATAACCGTCTACTTTACACGATGAGCGAGATAGATAAACGGTTCCAGAAAGGTACTCACTTTCGTCGCGGTAGTCTGAACTACAATGCAGAAGATATGCGGAAGCTCCTTGATTTAGTAGCGGACATTGAACCACTTGGTAGAAACCATTGGGCCAGAGTTGCAGAAAAGTTCATGCAGTGGGCTGAAGACAACGACCGACCGAGAAGAACCGCAGAAAGTTTGAAGGATAAGTTTGATCATCTGGCTTACACGCGGAAACCAACCGGAGATCCACATATTCCACCCGAAGTGCGCCGTGCAAAATGAATATATCGTGATATTCAAGCAAAAGCACAGGCGACTGTGCTTGGAAACCACGATGAAAACCTTGCACCGTCCGAGAAGGAAATGGAGAATGCGAGAAGAACGTCTGGTGTTGTTGGTGAAAGTAAGAAACGAATATTAACAGACAATCCCAGGGTACCATTCGCGAAACGGATGCAGGTAGATATCGCAAAACAGATGGAAACTATGAAGACGACCACGCTTGATATTGCTGAATGTATCAAGAGTTCTGTGCAGAAGGAAGGAAGTGTTGTATCTATATCCGCTGTTCAGGACTTGGTTCGGAAAGAAAGGGAAGCTGCAATGCGTACAGTTGTTAAGGAGCTTTTACCTCGACAGAAAACTTATCCGGTTCCAGCAAGTGCACCAGCAGTGCTGCCGAGTATAGGAGAGATATTTCAATCCCTGTTTGAACTACGACAATGTTTAGAATAGTCTGAGAATGAGATGTAGATGCGATGGGTTTGGATTGGAATTAGTAAAGAGGAATACAGGACTATGGATGAGTAGGAAATGTGCAGAAAGCAGTTTACGGGTAGCAATGAGGCGTGGGGGTGGTGTGGCAAGGTGGGAAGCAAGACGAGCGTGGCGGATGTGTGCGATAGTTTGTGGGTGGAATAGGAGTGAAGACGGGAGTAATCAGGAGAAAAGGAGTAGATAAGCAAAAAGTTGAGGGCGAGGACAAGCCAACTGGGCGCGCAGGCGCTTGAAGTGGTGTGTTGTTGAGGACGGAGATGGTGGTGTTGTTTGGAGATGGACTGGAAGGCGGCATGTTGATTAGGGAGCAACATGTGTCCGCGAAGCGCGAAGTGATCGGGCGGGCGAACAGACAGGGCTGAGAAGAATGCAGCCGAGACAGACGTCTAGGGTGTGGAGGGCAAGCCGAGGCGCAGCAATCGACGCAGCGAGCGCGGTCACAACAGCGTGAGCACAGCGGAAGAGTGATCGGCAATGAGCAGCGCCAGCACGGCGGCGTCCGGCGCTATGGCGATGGCGCAAATTGAACCGCGCGGCGGGGCGTTCCACTCTGCGAACGCAACGGCGAAGGGTGGAAATGTAACACAAAGGTGCTGAACTGCGTGGTGCTAGCGGCGGCGACAATGTTGCACCTCATGAGCACCTGGTCGAACGCGTGGTCCGGGCTTGTGTGCAGCACCATCGGCCTGGGCTGCAATTCGCTGTCATGGTGGCGTGGGTGTGGGCGCCTTCGTCAGTGGCAGCGCCGTCCGTGCACGCGCGCGGGGGCGTGGGGGTGGCAGGTATCACCACCTCCGACAGCCGCTCGCCCATCGCAATGCTGTGACGTAGATGTCATATCGGCGAGTTGCGCTTTGCGCCAGTGCTCTGCTCTTCAGGTCGTTTTGTGGTGGCCCCACCACGTGGCCACGCAGCGGGCACCGTGCTGGCGCTACGCTGCATCTTGCGCTTGTCAGATCGCTGCCAATCTCATCGCTGTGTGCGCCAAGCGCCGCCGTGCCTTCGTATCTATTGCGCCTCCGTCCGTAACCAACAGCACACACTCTCCCTCCACCGCTTCTCCTTCGTCGCAGCCATGCTTCGGTTTTGTGTACGAAGCTTTTGAAGATGACCAGGGTCTCGAACAACCGAACCAAGATTCTTCTGTTCAGTCTCCTTTATTATTTAACGCTATGCTTCACAAGCCGTCGAGCTCACCCGGACTTTTCACTGCCTGGATGTCTCATGTATCTATCAACGGCCCAGAGGCCATGGCGGCCATCGTGTCCCTTGTCATCAGCGCGGCGCGACCTGTACCCTTTTCCCGTGAGCAGCTGGTCACTTCGGACATGATTATAGCCAATGAACCACAAGAAAGCGTTAGGGACTTATGTCAAGTCTTAGCCGTTGATGCACCCGAGAAAGTCGTCGTGCTAGCAAAAAATACGCCATCTCGAAGAGTGCGTCGAACCTACGAAGACTTTTGGCGCCGCGTTGCATCTGAGACTCCGGATATAGTCTTGTATGACACTGATTGCTTTGAAACGCTTATTCCTTGGCTTGAGTCCATGTCTGGTTCTCCGATTCAAACTCTCAGAGTTTCCGCTACTCTTGCTGCGTATGGACGTGTAGATGGGTTTATCAAAGTTGGCACACAGTTACGAAAACAGCTTGCTAGCATTCAAAGACAACTGTACACAGAAAAGAGACGTAGTGGGATCAGTCAACGTAACGACAGCGCGCGCGGCGCCAAGAAACGAGCAGCTCAAGGGAAAGACAAGAAGAAAGAACTCTCTCCAAAGAGGAAGGAACTTGCTAACAAGGTTGATGAGCTAACTGCGAAGAACAGTGAGCTCACAGAACTTTCAGATAAAGTATACAGAAGTATCTTCATTGGCCGCTATCGCGATACATATGCCAACGTGCGCTCCATGTCGCTATCAGCATTGGGAGGATGGATCATGATGTTTCCTGATCACGTTTTGGATGAAACCCATAACAAGTGCATCGGATGGCTTTTGTCAGATAAAGACGCTGTCGTTCGAAAGACAAGCCTCGAGGTTCTACATCGTATGCTAAAGAAGAAAGAGTATTTTGCCAACTTCGAAACGTTTCTGCAGCGTTTCTGTGATCGCATCATTGACATGGCTTGTGACAAAGACGACACCGTTGCTGCAAATGCCATCCGTTTCCTGAATTTCCTTTTGCCACATAACAGTAATGACAAGCTCTTGAGACCTGCTCAGTGTGAGTCGATATGTGATATCGCACTTGAGGATCATCACAGAGACGTTCGACGTGCAGCAGGCGAATTATTGACAACTATGGTTACTATGGACATCGACGACGTTCCTTCGTCCGCGTCAAAGCGGAGCCGTGTCCAACGAAAACGGAACGGGAAGCGTGCATATACTGGTCCGTTTAATACAATTTTGCGAGAAATCCCTCCTGTCGAACGGGCTCCGGAGGGCATAAGGGAACTGTTATTTGCTATTGTAAGAAACGGAGATGATGGGGTAGATGCTGCACTTGTGGATGCTGTTTGGGATTATTAACCTTCCCTTCGGTGTTGGCAGGCCTTTGAAGAGCTTCTGCTTGAAGACCAACAATCTGACACGGCGATTCAAGACGGAGAAGCTTTGAGTGATAGTGAAAAGGGTGTATTGTGCGAGATGCTCTTGGCCTCTGCAGCGGAAGCCAGCAGAAACGGAGATCCTATGCGAGCAAGGATAGTTGAGAAAGGGGAATATTCGGACCCCAGAACACCGGGGACTCTGCTATCCAAACACTTTCTGCCTCTGCTGCCTAGGTTACTAAGTCAGTATCAATCCGACCCGAAAACAATCAGTACTTTGGTGGAGCTACCAAGGCACTTCACAATGACAACATTTGAGCAACAGGACCAGGATGGCCATTTTTCCGCGATGCTAGATCGTATCATTGGGGTAATGGTGAACCACACTGGTTCAGAGGAGGTCTCTTCAGCTTGCGCCGAGACACTAAGGAATTTTCTGTCTGAACAGAATCCTTTGAAAAAGGCGACCTGTACTTCCTTGCAGCTTTGCTGTCAACGAGTTTCCAAAGATCTTGCACTGCAATTCCGTACAGATCTCTCCAAGGCTGAACCGGATAATGTGGCAGCTCTTATGTCTCAATTGCGAATCTTGACAGAACTTGTAGATTCTGACTCTTCCACATATGAGGTTGTGAAGGACGTTTTGGAGTTTCAAGAAAGAAACGGCGATTTATCAGGGCTAAATGACCATGTCACAATTGATGCATCTCTTTCAGCATGCGCCTTTGCCGTTTGGTCATTGTCAAAGATAAGATCTCGGTTGATTACGACGGGCTCGTCCCAAACATCACATGAAAAGATAATGGAGTTGGAAGAACTTCAAGAATATCGGAACCAAGGTGCTGATGTAATTGATATCTTGCAACGCATCTGCGCCTGTGATTCTGTTCCTTTGGCAGTAAGGCTATTTTGTTCGCGATGCATTCTTATAGTTTTAACACTATGTCGCGGCATTGAAAAAAATATGTCAATGATGATCTTGCGGAAGCGAACAGAATCCGACAACGCATCACCTGCAGATCCCGACCTCAACTTGCTTTCCCTTAAAGAAACGATCCCACAGTTGGTGGACATGACCAGGTCCGTGGTCACCACCCTTTTTGAGTATTAGTTGAAACTGACTTCCCGTAGAGGATCTGGAAGAAATCGTGGCCAGGCAGGACTTCAAGAAAGAGAAGTAGGAGACTTTTTCGCATCCCTTGTTCAGGCATCTTTGCATTCTTTGCTTTCGCGACATATCTCTCACCTTCCGCTTTTTGGAGTTCTTATCAAACCCCGGAAAGAAACCAAAGCAGAAAGTAACGAATACACATCTTTTCGCGTATGCCGGGACTATCTCCAACAGCGCCAAATACTTGGGAACGCTCTATCAAGAGATAATGTTGGAGCGCTGCACGAGGTGCTTAAGCTGCAGTGTGATAAGAGACAACGGCAGAGTATAATCAGGGAACTGGCCGATACCTGTGTTTCACTCCGACATCGTCGAGATTTGAAGGCGAAAGGATCTATAGACCTGCTTCACGCTCTCTTTGATCACTGTGCCGAAGCATCAGATGCCACAGATTTTGTACGAAAACTGTTCGTTCTGTCTTCCTCAAGTTTTGCCTTGATATCCCATTTTTTCCAGGAAGATGCCAAAGGTATGATGGGATCGATGGAAACAATTGATGACCTTGGAAACAAGTATGCAGAAGCGTTGGACGATGAATTGATCGATCTCTTTGACCATTTCTATTCTTCTCTTGAAGCCATCGCTGACAGAAGGCCTCCGGAGCTGCCTCCCATGATGAGGGCAAGTGAAAGACCGAGATCCCAACGTGGGCCGCGTTCCAAGAGAAAAAGAAGACGGGCTACTTCTCCCAGTTCACACACCCCGCCTCCAGAGCCTTCAAACGTTAGAAAGTCCTCGAGGCAGAAGGCAAGAGTAGATTAAGCTAGAATGGAGAACTATTCCAGGGATGACAACGAAGATGGAGATGAGGAAGGGATCTTGGAACAGGACTCAGAAGATATTAAGACAACCGCGACGACAGCAGAAGATGTTGCGAGGAACATGATGGAGTATCACAACTCCCCGGTCGCAATTCGCAAGAGAGCAAACAGAGAAGTTCCTGATGCATCCCTAAATCCCCCAAAGCAAACAAGACGCAGCAATAATTCGTCAAAAAACAGAGAAACGAGCCCAAAGTTGCAAAGACCGGAGGCTTTGGGGACTGATTCGGACCTTCAAAATAATGCTCCCAAGGCCACCCAGAGAGCTGGGCCCAACGACCAAGATACTAGCGATCAAAGAGACTCTCAAGGTAATGAATCAGAAGTTTTCTAAGAACAGGTTTCCGACTTGAATTCGAACGAATCCGAACCACCGAGAAGAGCGGACCGGCAGAGTGACAACCACGACGGAGAAGAACAGGAAGCCATCGCATCACAGCAAAAGCACCATATGGCTCGTAGATCCGCGAATAGGGGTGGAACTCGAGAAAGTCCACGCGCCACCCATAAGAGACGGAGCAAAACATATTCTAGTCCACCAATATCCTTGATGGACGGGGATGGAAAAGAATCGCAGGACGTCCCACATGATACCGTACCACAGCGCGAAGACCAGCAATCTCAACAAAAGGGTAAGTACGCTACACGCGGAAGTAGACGAAAAAGTACACCCTCTGAGCAGTCTGCTGGAAGAATCTCTGAAGGAACTTCTAACAGGAATGTCGAAGGTTCTACTGGTGATTTTGAATCCAACGAACGAAGCCGTGGGTCGCGCACAACCAGTTGGCCTCAACGATTGGCGCAGGGGACTCATGTTCGTGAGGAAGATGGTCCAATCCAAAAGAATGATGTAACTAATAGAAACCGCAACAAATGAACGGGAAAGGAAAACAAGAATGACGCCCCAATCAATGAAAACGGGCATTTGAATCCGATGTCGAAGCAAGTTTTGATTCGAAGGCATAAAGTGAAAAGATGGTAAACCGGCTTTTATTTCCAGTTTGTCTTGGCACTGTTGCTGAAGAATCTATAAGCTGTTGCTAGGAGTACGGAATGCAGACAGGCGGATTACGGTGCACTTTGTACTAGTTTTCTTCTCTTTTTTCCGGACTTCTCTTTACTATTTTCTTTCTCGTCGTTATGTGACGTGGTATTGTCAGAGTTCCCATTGGGGGGTTTGGGAGCTCTGAGCTACGCTCAACAAATGAAGCATGAAATTAAGCATGACGACATGCAACAGGCGCCCATGGCATCCACAACAGCTTTACGTCTGCATGAGGTGCATGCCAAGTTGCTGTTTGATGGCGTCGTGCAACAACGCATTAAGTAGCGTGAGCAAGAGGGTACCAAGGAGGCCGCTGTACAGGAAAAACATGACCAAGAGTCGGATAAGAAACATCTAGATTATGTCGCCCGCTCGGGGGAACCAGCAAAGGTTGATGTGCATGCGTACCAATGCACGGATTGCGCCTACAAGAGCCTGCTGCTACCGCTTACTAGGAAAAGGGGGTTGTATGTATTGCAGGTAAATGAAACCACCAACTACATCCGCAACATTTTCATACCTCGAACACTCACCGTATCTCATTATGTCCAATTGTACGTGTTCGATAATTCATTAGGTGACAGCAAATCGCAATTATATCAAACCGTCTTCCACTATCAGCTGGCAGTATCGTACGAAGTCTTCGGAAAGGAATTTTTAAGGCGTTCACACCCCACTCCGCAGTCTGGCAGTAAGCGGGATATATTTTCTCAAGTACACAGTCTACTGCCACCATCTGTATAGACCTCGGCACCTGTTTTGCTTCGTTTGACTTCCTAGAGCGCAACAACTTCCCGTTTTTACTGTTATTTTGGCTGTGAATGCACTATCACCAATGATTGCGTATCCCGGTGGCGTGAACTCGTCAGACAATCGTGGCCAGTATAGACCAGAAACTCCTGCTATTTTCGATTCGTGCCATGAGCCTGGGTAGTTGATCGCTGCATGGATGATTTCCCCATAGAAGTTCCACACGAACAGGTTCGTAACCTCTGTATTCTGTGTATATCCTTCGAAGTAAGAGTTCTGGAGGTTAGAATCATCGTAACTTGCGCAACGGAAACGGCCGCCATCAACAATGCCAAATACTCCCTTCAAATATATGGCTGTTTCTGGTTTCCACTGCTCCAGACGTCTTGCAGAATCCTGCATCTTCACTCTACTTGGCCATTCAATTCGAGCTTCCGGTATGTTTCCGGATTTTAGAGCTCTCAACATCAACATTAATCCGTATTTTAACCACGCACTCACGCTAGATGGCACAAGGCCGAATATTGGGCAAAGCGAGTACATAACATCCGCTGTTCTCACATATCACAGTACCAATCCCAGAAGGTCCACTGATCGAAAACCTGCTTCTCGTCCTCTGTTCTTGCCATGTTTGGAATATGGAGAATAATATTCAAAGGCTTGACGCACGTTCTCAATTTGAGGAAGAAGATCGTGGAAGAACCGCCATCTGTTAACGTTCAAATGAACGATAAAATTGTCATCTTTACCACAGGATAGCAATTCACACCAGTCCGTGCCGACTTGAGCGTGGATACCTTTTTTTAACCCGACTCGTTTCAACTTTCTCTTTTTCGAGATGCGTCGTTGCGGTTGAAGAGCGTAAACTGTGTTCAAACGAAACATGGTTGTATTCCACCACATAGTACCGAGAAGAAAGAGCATAACAAACAGTTTTGTGTCAGTTCTCATCTTGAAAGATATCGCAGTGCATGTTGTCGAAGTTAGTAATGTGGAACAGCTGAGGGGACGGTAGTTAAATGGATACGGTAGTTAGATGGAGGTGGGTTGGGTCTGATATTCGTAAAAGGAGAGTTGGTTGCTTGTCACTTACTGGATATCAGCGTTTGTCATTTTGCAGCTGGTACCAGAACCCCGCTGCAAAACGACAAACTTGCAGCGAGTGAAGTTTTTTTTGCCACGCCCTATTGCATACAGGCGTGTCACTCTCTCAGTTTGTCAATTCCTGGATCCTTCCATTATTTTCTTTAAAACATGGTCTTGTAGATGTTCAGCTACTCTCGAAAATGTATCTTCAAGACAATTCCTGACGTATTTGTCGTCTGTGTTTCAGGAACCCGGTACCTCAAGAGAAGGGACGTGGTCTGTGAACGCCGTGTCTCGTTTCCTGAAGCTTGGCAATCGTGGTTGTTCTTAACAACAACTTTTTTTTGTGCAGCGGAAACAGTTCCTGGATTACTAATCGGTAAGTCCCTACTAAAAGGCGTTAGTCCGGCGATGTAATGAGTCATTTGGGACAGGGATGCCTGTCGTTCTGGAGGAGCCTCCATGACCCTCTGTCGTGATTGTGCTCGCATAGGTGGATTTATCCACGTGACGTCTGGGACCTGATGGCCTATGAAAGCGCAGAGGTAGCAAGCTCTGCCGGTGGTACGTTTGCCACTGAGCGTGTGCATTGCACCTCCTATTTGGCCAACCCAGCTGATTCGCTCGGGCTGTGCCCATTCCTCGAGACGAGGATTAAAGATCAAAACTACAGCTAGAGCGGGGTCATTCTGTCCTAACGGACCTTCCCTAGAAGGGGCATCCGCCTCTGTCGTTGTACTGGTATAACTTGGATTGATCAAAGGACCGTCCCCATCATCGATTCCAATATGCATTACAACGCCATTGCGCTGTGGTAAGCCATTCGTGTCTCTGTCAATTGTGAGTTTATACCGTTTAGAACATGACATATGTCTTTGCCGGATAACTCCGGGAACTCAACAGGAATCGTTGCTGTTGGATTAGACGCGATGTATGTCCGTGGTACATGGCGGGCTTCACGATGGTATCCAGGGTCGTGAAACCATTATGGAAAACTTGTCAGTCAGTTGTTACACGAAAAGAGATAATGGACAGCAGCCAATCCATGAAGGACGCAATCTGCTCCTCTTGTGTGCATAATCTGCCAAACAGGGCGTACTTTGAGCTTAAAAGCTGTTTGAAAGACTGCTTCGTCTCTTTTGATCGTGGACGAAGTAAACTGAGGTCACGTATCAAGTCTTGTACGAATTCATCCTTCGAGCAGCTGCGTAGCAGCTATTGTACGGCCTCTGCCCCACTTTTGATTCCTACCAAGGACTCACCAACTGGATCGAGATCCAGGGTGCTCTCGTAGGCGATATGGGCATTAGCCAACGAGAAGTACAGCACCACCAACCTGTTCATCCCCTCGAAGATGCCATTCGTCTTTTTTTCGCATTTGAACGCAACGGGAAACTTTGAGATTGACATAGGGTCCATTCTGTCGAATCTACGGTTGGCCATGGTGGTTATTAACCGCTTATTCATCGAAACGACACCCAGCTTGACTTTCAAGCTTTTGATCAGTCTACAGTTAACAAACTGGTATGCATTGAATAAAAAGACGTCCTTGAGATGGCTATTATGCGAGGTAGTCTCAGCGGGATTGTGCTTGCGCAAGTCTGGATTGGAATCCGAAGAAGAAAATGATCCATCATCCGGGGAAAAGATTCTGAGTCAGAATCGTGGTTCTTCTTGGCCCGCCTGCTCTCCATCTTGGCTTTCAAAGCCAAAACCTTCCATGAAGGTATACCTTCATCGTGCAGAACGACCCATCCTTCATAAGGAAAGCCACCTGGATACTCAGTGCATGATGTTCGACCTCCAGATCTGCAAAACTGCGGTGGAGCTCGACCAGCTTTGCCTATACACGGTGGTGCTCTCTTGTAACGGAAGCATTACCTCTTTGCTGTATCGTATATGAAATCTGGCGAGGAATCTCACTTGCAAGCAAAGACTGCAGTCGTCGTTGTATTGCAGCCTGCACGTGGTATGCGACGTTCACGACCAACTAATTCAGTCGAGCTTCGAGAAAATCCCTCCAACTTCGCTCTGCCTATTTAACCTGTTTGGTAAATTGTCAGGGCAAGAGGTCTGCAATCTCTGCAACAACACGTTGCTTAGCGTGTATCAGACATACACCCATTGGGCCATTTGAATAGGAAGGCTGTTGGCTATCAGTCGTTCTCGACTTCTGTGCTGGAGTCTCCAGCGATGGAAGAGGGTGTAGAGTGAAATGAACATCAAGCAAGGCAGCACCTAGCGCTTATGTCTTTGCGATCAGTGGAACGCTTGAATCAACTACAGTCGCAAAAGAGGGTTCTTCCCTCACGGCTTTCATTGATGACGAGGAAGTGCTTCTAACAGCCTGGGACTGCAAAGTTCAATGATGTCCACCAGCTGGCGACGAGGTTGGAGCTGGATGGTTACTTTGCAATATCGGATCGAGTAAGGTGTACAACCCCGAACGTCGATTGCGATTGCCACTGCCGACTAAAAACCCATTGTCCAAGGGTGAGAAGAACTGCACTTGAGTGAAAGAAGGATTCATTGCCCTTTTCTGCCATGCATCCTACGCCCACCAAATTGTATTCCAGTACTGGCACGAACAGTACATTAGTCAATCGTAGGTCTTCGTATTCAAATGGTAATACTACGTCAACCCGCTGCGTCGCACATACTTTGGTGTTGTCTGCAAGCATGATGGTTCGAGTTTCTACTTGGTGCAGGGACTCTGTAATAAACGCAGACACCGAATGGAAGAAGTTTAATGTAGCACCACTATCAGCATAGATTTCCATATCGTGACTGTTGGGAGGTACGATGGAATAATTTTCCAGTGCCATACCACATACTTCAATCTTTGATGAACTACCTTCTGGCTTATTGGAAGAATTGGAAGCCCCAGCTTTGCTCTTTGACTTGAAGTTAACCTTGCCCAGGATTTTTTTGGGTAAATGATTATCCAGGTTATCAGGATTCACATGGCATCTGTTCTTCGTGTGACCATCACGATCACAGAATTCACAGTGATAAGTCCTATTACTGGACACCAGCGGTACTTGGCCAATCATCAGAGTCACTGCCGTCCCTGATGTGCGCGTGCCCGAAGTTTTTAGACACGTGCGAAGCACTATAACCTTTGCTTCTGTTCTTCTTTCGATTTAGCGTACGTCCGGAACTAGAAGAACTGACCTGACGAGCATTGCACTCATCAATCGAAATGGTCGCCGCATAGTCCCAGGTGAGTTCCGATATGTCCTTGGTACGTAGTGCAGCAGCCGTGGACCCCAATGAAATGCCCGAATCGATGGACGCAAGTACCATAGAGTCCTTGTGGGACTCCGGTATAGCAGCATCCTTGCCCATACGGTCTAACTGGGCGAACAATGCCGTGTATTGACCCACATAGCTGGACATGTACGTTATTTGGAACAATTGAGTCTGCACTTCAATTCTAAATACAGTCCTATTGGAGGCGTAACGTCCATCCAAGAGTTGCAACATACCTGCAGGATCATCATCCACGTCCTTCAATACGCGTAATGAGGCATCACCAAGAGCAAAGACGATGATATTACAAGCCTTTTCTGGTTTCGCAATGATACGGGGAGTTACTACTTCAGTGCAAGTACCTGCCGTAGATGTGTCTTGCGTGGAACTATCTTTAGTAGATTGACCACCAGAGGGATTTGCGACATTCCATACACCATTGATACGCCATGCAGCACGAAGACGGTGACTCCCAAGCGTATAATCATCACCACGCTGATTTTTATAACGAGTATTGGGCTACAGCGCATCTGTTGAACAAAGAAAGCGAAAAAATAAAGAATGATGGTTGCCAGTATTGGGGTCGAGTTCAATTGCTACTGCGACTTCAAAATATTATATAGGAGCTCTAGTTTGCACTACCACTACAAGAAAACCCTACACCACTAAGTGGGGACACCCAATACTACCAATCATAATCAAACATAACACAATAAGGGTTGCACACACTGATTACAGCTAAGTACAACCATGCACAACAACATAACAACACATTATAACAACGCACACCAAGTGAACCAAGCAGCCCACAATGCGCAACAAGTGAAACAGACATGCCAACAACGTGACAGCACTGTGTATGCACTTACTTGCATCATCAAGACTATGACAAAGGACAAGTTCACATGCCACCAAATCTATGTAAATACCCTAGGTGTGCTGCGTGCATGGCACGTGCTTACTTGCACAACTGCACATATGCAACACCGGCATGTACATTTAAACCAGATGTAGCCACACATATTCCTAAGTACCATGCCCATTCACCTTATCCCAAGTGGCCAGTTCCGTGCCATGACACACAGAATGCAGAACACTTGTAGCCAATGCATTTCATATGAGTATATGCAGTAGCCAATCATATGCCCGTTTCACTTTGGCTTTGAGAACACACGCATATGTGCTTTTGCAAAGCAGCTCTCAAAAGCATCCATCCGTTATATGAAACTTTGTTTCCAAGTGCTGCACCATGACATCCCAGTACTACCATGCACTCGACCATGTGCTAACATCATCATTGAGCACCCTACTCGTGAAGTGCGTGGAGTAGGGCAGGTCGAAGATAATCACACCAGGCACCTGTACAGAGCATCCAAAGTCCATGGGTTCAATGCTTAGGGTAGCGGAGGTAGTTTTTACTGTCAGTGTGCCCGTTTTTGACGAAGTTTCATCTCTTACTTTCTTTTCCGAGTGCGCTTCAGAGCCACTTGTGGGTATACTCCGTGCGTCGAGAACCCGAACCTCGCCTGTGATTCCCGTACCAGACGCGTCTGGACGAGCGTTGAGACTTAGTTACACGGTCTCCGCTGACCCCCTCGATGTTGAGTGTTAAGAATACTCCACTCCAGTATCACCCTCATAGTGTGATGTGACATCCACTATCTCTCCAAAGCTGCACCTCTCGAACAGCTCTTTTGTCTATTCTGATAGCGATTCTAAGCATCGAGTCCCTCACTCTGCTTCATTTCCGTGCATTATTTGTTTCTATTTTGGTTACTGAACTTCTTCTGGAACCAAGTCAGACTCCGAAGTTGAGTCGAAAACCACTTTTAATGTGAAAATCCCGCGCTTCCACTGTAAGCGGGGCAAAGAATACACCTTCTGGCTGTTGAAGTCTAGACGTGGTCAAGTGCCTGGCCAATCCCCCCAGAAGGTCTCAGCTTGGTCCAAAACCATACCTTCAGCGGACAATGGGCACTTTTGGAGCCCCTCGCTCGAAAAGTGCATATGCACCTCTGCTCGAACCCAACGTGAAACGGCCATGTGATTGGCTACTGCAAAATGCTATATGCATTGAATACCGTACAAGTGTTATGGAGTGTATGGCACTGGATTGCCGATATGCACAAGTGGAGCAATGTGGTTGGTCCAAGTGTGGGCGCCGTAGACGGTTGTGCTGCAATGCCAAAGATGCGAATGGGAGCTGTATTCGGAGATTTCGGACAATGTTCGTTTGTGGGCTGCGTTGAGGGATTGGAATGCCAGTATGGAAATTGTTGATTTTTTAGAGCTGCTTCGAGATCAAGGGACTGGCAATGGATTTACTGCATTGATTGATTTAGTTATTTGAAATTGTAACCCTCTAGATTGTGCGCGCTTTTCCTGTACACCTGCAAACACAAATAAAGTGTATTGTAATAATGCAACCGCCGCCGTCGCTTGCTGCGACGACGGTGAAGTGTGTGCGGTACGATATATGTAGATTGGCTTTGCCTGCTGTCGATTAAACAGGTCGACTAAGGCTGACAACCATCCTTGTTTTACTTTCTTGTTTCTTTTTCCTCCCTTTCTTCCTTACCTCTTGTTTTCATAAACTACATGCGTTGCGACATGTTATGGACCCAGAGCGTCTACTTTTTGCCGACGTCACGCTCTACTAATATCTTTTTGGATTCTACAAAGACTGGGTTTTTCTTTGGCACAGGTACGCGTTGCGTTGCGAGTGAGCTAATCTTCTGGAAGTTGAGTGACAGTGGTGAAAGTAGGCAGAGCGTTCAGGGACTCGTCTCTGGTAAACCGACCTGCGCCTGTTCCGATCCTTGCTTCTTTGGTTCAGCGCACAAGAAAGACCACGCGATTTTCCGGCAAGCGACTAGAAGGGGATGGCTGGTGAAAGCTTATCGCGTCAGCTCTTAGCCTCCCTTGGACGTCTCGTACGGATTGTAAAGCCCCTCGATCTGAAGTGCACAGAGCAGGATTGGGCGCAGAAACCGCATCTCACTTGGAGAGAGTTACACGGGACCAGAGGATTCGGACCTCTAGGGTAGCGGGGATAGTATCTCCTGCCAGTGTGCCCGTCTTAAGAAGTTTTAGTTGTGTGAAGGCTCGTATCAGTACGTTCTGTGAGTATACTCCGGGCGTTGAGCACCCGAACTCTGCATGTGATCGCGTACGAGACGCGTCTCGACAAGCGTAGTACACTTGGTTACACGGTCTCCGCTGATGCTTTCGCGGTTGAGTGTTTGAGAATCTTCTCCGTTCCAGTTTTTCTGGTTCTTTGTGTAACAGAAGCCCTGAAATCCCTCCTTCGCCTTCACTACATTGTGTGGATATCACTACATTTGGCATCTACATAGGTGCTTTTGTTGCTTTTCTTTGGTTCTAGTCCCATAGGAACCATGTCGGACTCCGAACTTGAAACGGAATCCACCTCTGGACTGAAAATTCCTCGTTTCAATGGTAAGCGTGGTGATGATTATATGCTGTAGCGTCACCGTCTTCGTGCTGCATACAGTATTAATGGTGTCTGGAATGTCGTAACTCCCTCTGGGGTTCAATCGACAACAGATAGTTCAAGTCGAGACACAAATACCGCAGGTACTTGCACTGAAATAGTAACTCCCCGTATCATTGCGAAACGAGGAAAGGATTGTGGTATCATCATCTGTGCTCTTGGTGATGCTCCATAACGCGTAGTCATGGAAGTGGATGATGATCCTGCACGTATGTGGCAACTCTCGGATGGAGGTTATGCCTCCAATAGGACTGTATCTAGAATTGCAGGGCAGACACGATTGTTCCGAATGTCATACAGCGGTGAGAACATTTCCAGCTATGTGGATCAATAGACGGCATTGTTCGCTCAGTTAGACTGTATGGGAAAGGATGCTGCTATACCGGAATCTCACAAGGCACCTATGCTACTTGCTTCCATTGATCCGAACAGTTTTTTGGAGTCCACGGCTGCTGCATTACGTACTAAGGACATATTGGAACTCACTTGGGACTATTTGGCAACCACTTTGATCGATGAGTACAATGCTCGTATGGTCAGTTCTTCTAGTTCTGGACGTACGCCAAGTCGAAAGAAGAACAGAAGCAAAGGTTCTGGTGGTTCAAGTGTTTCCCAAAACTGTAATCACACGCACATCAAGAACGGAAGTAAATCTGGTGATCGCCCAAGTACAGCTGCTAGAGCATACGTGGTGTCCACGAACCGGACTTATCACTGTGAATTCTGTTATCGTGATGGTCACACAAAAGACAGATGCCATGCGAATCCCAATAACCCAGATAATCACTTACCGAAAATCATCCTGGACAAGCTTAACATCAAATCGAAGAGGAAATCTGGGGCGTCCAAGTCTTGCAATAAGCAGGGTGGTAGTTCATCAAAGAATGAGGTATGTGGTATGGCACTGGAAGAGTCTTCCATCGTACTCCTCGACAGTTGCGATATGGACACCTATGCCGATAGTGGTGCTACATCACACTTTTTCCATTCGTTGTCTGTCTTTATTCCCGAGTCCTTGCACAACATAGAAAATAGAACCATCTTGCTTGCAAACAACATTGAAGTATCTGCAACGCAGCGGGGTGACATAGTATTGCCATTTGAGTACGCAAACCTGCGATTGACTGATGTCCTGTTCTTTCCAGAACTGGAATACAATTTGGTGTCCGTAGGATTCTTGGCGGACAAGGGCATTAAATCCTTCTTTCGCTCAAGTGAAGTTCGCCTCACCTTGCACAATGGGTTTGTACTCGGCAGTGGCCATCGCCATTGACGCTCGGGGTTGTACACCTTACCCGATCCAATATTGCAAGGTACTAACCCAACCTCACCCTTGTCACCAACTAGTGCAGATCATTGCATGAAGACATCGGAGTCCAGTATTGTTAATCTATGGCATCGGCGACTTGCCCACATCAATGCGCGCGACCTCCACTCAGTTTACAAACATGCTGAAGGGGTGCCAAAAATGCCGGAAATGGAGAAGATATGCCGGCCGTGTATGCTTGGTAAGGCGCACAAACTTCCGTTTCCTGGCAAATACGACCGACCATCACCCATAAGTGAGGTGGTACACTCCGACATACTAGGACCCCTTGTACCGTCATTCCCACAAATGTTTCAATATGCCTCTACCTTCCTTGACGAGCATTCAAGGTATGCACTCTTAGGCTTCATGACCCATAAAAGTGAAATTGCTGTTGTATTCGATGCAGTTGAGGACAAGTTTCAGCAGCTTTGAAAAGTGGGCATTGCGAAAGTTTACTCGGATAACGCCGAACAGTATATTGCGTTGCAGCTGAACCCTGCCAACAATCTTCAAGACACTTCTTTTTCTCCTCCGTGTACTCCGGAACACAATGCAATAGCCGAGTTTATCAATCGCACGATAGAGGAAGCTGCTCGAGCTTTGCTCATACAGGCAAGTCTACCAGAGTGGTTGTGGTCATATGCATTAAAGTACGTCATACATGTTCGCAATAGGGTTTGTCACTCTGCAACCGGAAGCAGCCCTTACTTTTTGATGACTGGTTCAAAACCATCCGTGAAGCATGTCAAAGTCTTTGGGTGTGCTCCGTTTGTGCTTAAAATGAAACTGGATACCAAGTTTGAGTCTAGTGCACTTGAAGAAGTGTACTTGCAGACTCTTGAGCATGGTGTTTATGATGCTTCAGTCAATGATAATGATGAGATTCCACGCATTTTGAAGTCTGGGCATGTGACATTTGACGAGTCCAAGTACCCTGGGGCACCATTTCTGGAACATGTTATGAGTGATGAAGGTGCATCAGATTATACGTATGAATGCGGAGATCACTTTGAAGTTGATACTGAGAGTGGCAGTATGGTTTCTGTGGACAATCCATTCGACAGCGAGAGTGATACGGAACATATTGAACCCACTTCTATACCAACGGCACAGAGCACTGAAAGCGGTATTGATCATCCACATGATAGCGAGTATACGTCTGATGACTATTCGGACCAAGAAAATGCTGGTGAGCATGACCCACGTGTTAGTCAACATACATCGGACACTGATGTCTTACCAGAATCTGAACCGGAACCACACTATCCTCGCCGTACACGACGTGCACCAGCTAAGTTGTGGTACATGGCCGGTAATGCAACGTCACAAATGGATATTACTACCAGCGATGAACCTACTCTGCGCGAAGCACTGTCTGCCACACCACTTGAACAGAGCCTTTGGAAGAATGCCATTGATGAAGAACTGACATCTCTGGAGGAGAAGAACACTTGGGAGGAGGATGAATCGCCTGCCTCTCAGCCTCTTCCTACTCATTTCATTTTAAAACGTCAAGCGCAATGCCAAAGAATCGGTAGATAGATTCAAGGCTAGGTTTGTGGCTTGTGACAATCACCAGACATACGGGCTGAACTACATGGAGACATATGCCCCAGTGGTGCCATTTAATCTGGTTCGGTTGTTTCTGTACGTTGTATTTTGTCTTCAGGTGTATGTGGCTCAAGTAGATTTTAAGACTGCATTCTCAACGGTGAGCTTAAAGAAGACGTGTGGGTGATGTCGCCGCGTGGTGTTCCTGGTCTGACTGCAAAGTGCTATAAGGTACTCAAGGCTATGCACAGTTTGCAACAGGCTCATCTAGCATGGCACAAAAAATTCAAAGCGGATATGAAGACGTTTGGTTTTGAGCAACTACCCAGCGCACCGTGCGTATTCAAGGGAAAGGTTAGAGATGGCATGTATGCATACATAATCGTATACGTGGACGACATTCTGGTGTTCACGCCATCGCTGGAGCAACGGATTACGGTGCTGGAGGAGCTCAAAGCACTCTACGACCTTCGCATTGAGAACCGAGTCACTCTGTACCTTGGCGTGGAGCTGTCACGGAGGATAGGTGCCGCCGGACAACTCCTTGGTGTCAAGCTGGGACAGTCGCTGTATATTGAAAGTATAGTTTGACTATTTGGTCTCCAGAACGCTAAGCCAGTACCTAGCTCTATGGTGGAGTGCTTCTTCACATATCTAGCAACGGAGGAGCACAAATCACCAATGGATGTGTAGTTGTACCAGCAGATGATCGGGTCTCTGTTGTACTTGGCACTACGTACTAGGCTGGATATACTTGCTCCAGTTCCCATCCTGGCTGGTTTTCAGAGTGCTCCTACCGCTTGGTGCCACAAAGCTGTGAAGCGTGTGCTCAGGTACCTGTGTGGAACGCGACAGCTTGGGCTATGCTACAGGCCTGGAGCTCTAGATCTGCATGCTTATGTGGACTCTGGCTACGCTGGAGAAACTACGAGTCGGAAGTCAATGTCCGGGTATATCGTTCAACTTGGGTCAGCAACCTGCTGGTATGGTGGTAGAAAACAACCGTCAGTTGCGCTATCTGTTGAAAGTTGAAAGGAAGTTGAGGGGATGGAAGGGAAGTTCGCCAGCTCTAGCTTGGATTTACTTGGAGGTCCTTCAGGCACATCTTATATACCACTCTAAACTCGAATTGCGCGGGAACACCAACTACAAGTAAAACCTAAACCACTAAGCAGGGACACTCAATACTACCAATCATCATCTAACATGACATAGCCAGCTCAGCACAACCTCATTACACCAACGCACACCAACGCACCAATGTTCTGTAATAGTTACGTGCATACACATGACCATGACAAGGCACAAATTCACGACTCCAACACACGCCAGCACATGCCAACACATCACGGTAAGTCAAGACGTCATGGTAAGTCGGCACGTAACCTGTGGTGTTAGTGCCATGTCATCATGTGGCAATGCACACAACACCCACGTCATCAATATACCCGTGCATGTGTAAACCTGTTGACAGTGCATGCGCACCTTACCATTGTACCAACCACTGCTGTACCACTTGTACCAGGTGTCAAACACTTCATCAGTATCCCCTGCACACAACGTACACTGTGACCACTGTAGTAGCTGGACACGTGGGTGTGTCCAACCGATCCAGTTATGCCATACCACTTGTACGCACCACGTTGCATATGTACATTTGCAGTAGCCAATCAGAAGCCAGTTTCACGTTGGGTTCGCGCACACGCGCATATGCCCTTTGGCAGAGGTACCCTCTAAAACAGCCCATGCTCCCCGGAACATTTGGTTTTCAGTGACAGCACAGGTACTACTGCCAACACCCCCCTCTGTCACTGACTTCAAAGGTCTAAGGGGAGCAAGCCACAGTCACCGCGGAACCTTGCCAGCTTAACTCGACCGAGCGCTTTCGTCAGCATATCGGCAACCATGTCTTCCGTGGAACAGTACTGCAACTGGACGGCTTTGTCGCGTATAGCCTCTCTGGTGAAGTGAAAGCGAATATCAATGTGCTTAGTACGCTTGTTCACAACTCCATTTCGAGCAAGGTCGATGCAACCTTGGTTGTCCACGTACACAGTTGTGGGCTCAACCATTAGCGTCACTGACTCATCCACGTGTAGGCCACTTGCGTTGCCAATACCACTCCACAGTCGTCTCAGCCAGATCGCTTCCTTCGTCCCACTGCACAGACTCACATACTCAGCCTCAGCGCTAGACAATGCAACTACTTCCTGTTGGCGCGAGCTCCAAGACACAGGAGCACCGCACATCATGAACACATACCCACTGGTGGACTTGCGGTTGGATGTATCACCTGCCCAGTCAGAGTCTACGTATCCATACAGCTGAGTATCAGTCGTGGTGCCATAAGTAAGTCCGAGGGAGCGAGTGCCATTGAGGTAACGCAGAACACGCTTGACCGCTTTCCAATGAGTCTCTCCAGGTTTCTCGACATACTTGGCTAGCTTGGACACTGCAAACGAGATGTCCGGTCGAGTGCCAACAGAGAGATACATCAGACAACCGATCACCTGGCGATACGGGATGTTCGTCAGAGGCTCTTCTACCTTAGTGAGGTCAGCACCGGAGTCCATGGGAGTGTCCATTGGTTTGCACTGCAACATGCCAAAACGTTCTAAGACCTTACGCGTGTATGCAGACTGTGTCAGGTACAGCTGTCTTTTGGATCGATCACGATGGATCTCGACCCCAAGTACCATGCGCGCTTCACTGAGATCCTTCATCTGAAAACGTTTTGACAGTTCACGCTTTACGCGATTCATTGTCTCCATACTTGGACTCGCAATGAGCAAGTCGTCCACATAAAGAGCAATGACCACAAGCGCTCCCAGTACCTCTCCGGTGTAAACGCACTCGTCTGCGACGTTTGGCTTCAGACCCATCCAACCAACGAGGAACAAGTACATCTTTGCAAACCACTGCCTTGATGCCTGTCGTAGCCCATAGATGGCTTTCTTGAGAAGGCATACCAAGTCCTCGTTCCCAGGTTTGATGAATCCGTCCGGCTGCTCCATGTACACAGTCTCTTCCAGGTCGCCATTCAAGAATGCAGTCTTCACATCCATCTGGCGCAGATGATAGTTCTGCACTGCTACAATGGACAGAATCATTCTAATGGATGTGAATTTGACCACTGGTGCATACGTCTCGGAGAAGTCTACACCTTCGATCTGCAGAAACCCTCGAGCCACCACACGAGCCTTGTACCTCACTGTCGGTTCATCGTTGTCGCCAGCCTCATATTTTTGCACAAATACCCACTTGGATGATATCACGTTGCTGTCAGCTGGCCTTGGCACTAACTCCCATGGGTCATGCTCCATCAGAGACTCGTACTCACTGTTCATGGCCTTGGTCCACGCTTTTGAATCAGGACGTGACACCGCATCGGAGTATGAGGATGGGACGTCATCACTGGCAGTGAGTAGGGCAGTTCCGCGCCACCACGAGGTAGGCGCTCTACGCTCACGATTGGATCTCCGAAGTGGTGGTGGATCTGGTACGTCTGGCTCAACTTCTGTCTCAGCTGTAAGCTCATCGTGGCCACTGCCTGAAGCTTCTTCTGGTGGAGTATCTGGTGCAGCGGGTTCAACTTGGGCAGCATCGGTGGGTGTAGTAGAGGTGGAGGTGATGTTTGATTTCGGCTTGTCCGAGATGTCGATCTCAGCATAGTCGTCATCATCAACGTGGTCAGTACCTTGATCTGAACCACTACATTCGTCAAACCTCACATCTCTCGACACAACCACCTTCTTCTTTTGCGCATCCCACAGTTTATAACCGTTCGATCCAGTTTTGTACCCAATAAAGATCGCCTCCACGGCACGTTGCTCCAGCGTCTTCAGCTTGTGGTCCACCACTTTGTACCAGCACCGGCTACCGAACACACGCAGATTGCTCAAGTCAGGTTCATATCCACTCCACATCTCGAGTGGTGTCACGTCACTCGGAAGGGCCTTGCAGGTGACTCGATTGCGCACATACACTGCAACGTTCAATGCTTCAGCCCAGAAGCTCTTTGGCAGTTTCTTGTGATGCAGCATCGATCTCACCAAGTCCATGAGTGTTCGGTTGAACCGTTCGGCCAGACCATTCTGATGTGGATTGTAAGGCACCGTTCGCTGATGTTCAATACCGTGACGTTCAAGCTCTTGTGAAAACTTCTTTGACACATATTCACCAGCATTGTCTGTGCGTAACGCATGTAGCACAGACTCACGTGCGGTAATGGTTTTCACATGTCGGTCACTCTGATTTTGAACCATCTTGAGCCACTTCACGAACACGTGGAACACCTCATCCTTGGTCTTGAGCATGTACAAGAAGCAAAAACGGGAGTGATCATCGATGAATGTGACGAAGTAGTGTGAACCTCCCAAGGAACCTACTTGGATTGGACCACAAATGTCCGAATGCACTAGGTCCAATGGGTGCAAAGCCCGTTCCCCCCCTTGCTTGGGAGTTGGAGCACGTGTAGATTTTCCCACTACACAAGAGTCACACACATCCATCGATTGATTCAAGTCCACATTCAGCCCTGACACAACACCGTTACGAGCCATATGTTTGATACCATCCACATTCACATGAGCCATTCGAGCATGCCAAAGAGACAGGTCAGTCACAAGTGCGTTGTCCATGTCTTCTGGTACTTCAATCGCGGTACATAGGTAGTACAGTCCTTTGATGCGACGGCCCTGGGGGATCATGGTGTTGCCTTTGTATACACATACTTTGGTTTTGATAAACACCACTCGCGCACCCAGGTAACACATCGCAGATACTGACAGCAGATGATACCTTAAATTCGGTACGTGCACTACTTCACCCAACCGGCACTTGCTCTTACGCCCTTCAACAGCGAGATCGAGGTGGACACTGCCATGACCAAGAGACTCCAGCTTCGAGTCATTGCCGATACTCACACCGGCAGACTCTCTTTTGCTATAACTGTCAAACATGGACTCGTCATACGTCATATGGGCGGTGGCACCAGAGTCAATGATCCAGTCACTGATACTTTCTTCCACAGAACCTGTCGCAATGAGACAAACAAAGTCAGAGTCACTGTCACATCCTCGTTTCTCGTTGCCGAGATCGGTCTGCACAGCTGGGTTTGCTGCAGCACTCTGCTCTTTGCTAGCTTCGTCACGTTGTCTCTTGAAACAGTTTCTCTGGATATGCCCCTTCTTACCACAGTAGTAGCACACCATGGACTTCTTTCGTGACTGCGCACCGACCAAAGCCGTGTCACTTCCGGACTCCTCCTTGGCACGATCGTTCATTCGCTGTTCCTCTTGCAGCAAACGACTCTTCACAAACTCTAAATCGAGTTTACGATCACCAATCGTGGTGTCAATAGCGACAATGAGGTGTTCGAAGCGGTCTGGTAGCCCACATAGGATTGCCATAGCGATGTCTTCCTCCTCAACCACTACGTCCATGCTCTTCAGATCCGATGCAAGATGACGAACACGATTGATGAAGTGTAACATTTTCTCATCATCTCGCATCTTGGCTGTGTAGAAGGCACGTCTTGCATTGATTCGGTTGAGCAGCGTTTTACGCTGGAACACATCGCAAATGGCATTCCACATTTCCGCAGCATTCTCGGTATCCCTCACATGGTCCAAATGCTCATCACTGATGCTGAGACCAATAAAAGCCCTGGCCTTGGCGTCTTTCTTCTTCCATGCTGACAACTCGTCATCGTCCGTAGGCCTGGTTGATTCAAGATGGTCATCGAGGTTCTTGAGTGCAAGCAGCAACTCAACCTTTTGCTTCCATACATGGAAGTTATCCTCGCCCAACTTTTCAATCTTGATGCCACCGAATGAATCCATGTTTGGTAGATGTCAACAAACAGCACAGGTGCGATGAAAGACCTACGGCACTTAAGTAGTACAAAAATGGCAACAACGACAACAATAACAACAAAAACAACGACAACAACAACAACAAAACTTCAAATTCGGGCGCACTGACGGGAGAAACTACCTCCGCTACCCTAGGGTGTCGGACCCCTGGCCCCCGGAGATGCTCCGGGTACAAGACGTCTTCTTCTGTCTTCCCTCTCCTACGTCTAAGGAGAAGATGCGTCGCTCTCTACGAGGCTTCCAGAGGATGCTTAATGACCCAAGATATGCCTTCACCAAGTATAACCCTCTCTGGCCTCTTGCAAGAACTTGCGCGACCTCGCAACTGAAGCTACTATGGCAACCAAAGTACGCTGCTAACGCGCAACCACTTAAGGTCACACGCGGCCTGATCCTAAGAAGGAGGTCAGCCTACGCCACGTCGCCTCCCCGCACAAACGCCCAAGGGTCAGATGCACGGATCAAAAGCTCGTTATGGAATACCTTCGCAACAGCCCAAGAATCCCGACACGCAGTCAGGATCAAAACAAATAATTCAATCACCCGCACCAGCGCAGTACGCCACGGCACCCCGTCCACAGATGCACCCGCTGAACTTACCAGGTCTTAACGACCGTCACCGTTATCTGTCCAAATGGACCGGTGGGAAGCCGCTCGACAGTACACCCGCTTTGGTTCAAGCCGCCAGGCTCACGTCCGCGGATACCTGGAATCACCCAAAGTAACCCGGATCAACCGCTCGTCGCACTGGACACCAGATGATGATTAAGAAACACGAAAAACAAACAACTGCTGAGCACACGATCACGGAGCCCAGACTTCGAAACTAGACCGACTCGACCTCACGGATACGACCCGACCAACGACTCGGGGATCCCAAAACACAAGATAGAGGGAGTGTCACACACAAAGTAGATAGCGATCGACAACACGGGCAACAAAGGAGGCCCAACTCAACAACGATATGAAGTAAACGTCGAACCACTACCACCACAACGCCCTCAGGGAGGAACGCAAACCAAAGGAGAATGACCAACACCGACCAACAATGGGATCAAGACACCCGACGCAACGACGAAAGAGGCAACAACAGCGAAACGGATGAACGGCGGTGAGGGAGAGCGGCGACAGACGAACGATACGGAAAGGGATAGCGGCAGCGGTCAGCGGGGCTGGGCCCATAACCTGTTGAAAGTTGAAAGGAAGTTGAGGGGATGGAAGGGAAGTTCGCCAGCTCTAGCTTGGATTTACTTGGAGGTCCTTCAGGCACATCTTATATACCACTCTAAACTCGAATTGCGCGGGAACGCCAACTACAAGTAAAACCTAAACCACTAAGCAGGGACACTCAATACTACCAATCATCATCTAACATGACATAGCCAGCTCAGCACAACCTCATTACACCAACGCACACCAACGCACCAATGTTCTTTAATAGTTACGTGCATACACATGACCATGACAAGGCACAAATTCACGACTCCAACACACGCCAGCACATGCCAACACATCACGGTAAGTCAACACGTCATAGTAAGTCGGCACGTAACCTGTGGTGTTAGTGCCATGTCATCATGTGGCAATGCACACAACACCCACTGTTGATGTTAGCACGTAGTCGAGTGCCGGGTAGTACTGGGACATCATGGTGCAACACTTGAAAACAAAGTTTCATATAACGGAGGGCTGTTTTTGGGACCTGCTTTACAAAAGCGCATATGCGTGTGTTCTCAAACCCAACGTGAAACGGGCATATGATTGGCTACTGCAAACACTCATATGCAACGTATTGGTTACAAGTGTTATGCATTCTATGGGCTCTTGGCACGGAACTGGCCACTTGGCATAAGGTGAATGGGTATGGTACTGAAGAATATGTGTGGCTACATGTGGTTTACAGGTATATGGAAGTGTGTCATGTGTGCGGTTGTGCAAGCAGGCACGTGCCATGCACGCAACACACCTAGCGTATGTACATGGATGCGGTGGCATGTGTATTTGTGCTTTGTCATTGTCATGATAATGCGAGTAAGTGTTTATACAGTGCTGCAACATGCTGGCACATTGTTGGCGTGTCCGGTTCACTTATTGTGCGTTGCTGGCTACTTGGTTCACTTGGTC
Source organism: Gracilariopsis chorda (assembly GCA_003194525.1). NCBI lineage: Eukaryota > Rhodophyta > Florideophyceae > Gracilariales > Gracilariaceae > Gracilariopsis > Gracilariopsis chorda. Next base: position 5,498 of record NBIV01000035.1, on the reverse strand, counting down.
TGCATTGTTGTAATGTGTTGTTATGTTGTTATGCATGGTTGTACTTGGCTGTAATCAGTGTGTGCAACCCTTATTGTGTTATGTTTGTTTATGATTGGTAGTATTGGGTGTCCCCACTTAGTGGTATAGGGTTTTCTTGTAGTTGTAGTGTGACGTAGAGGTGCTATATAACACGCTGAAGTTGCACTACCAAGTAAACTCGCCCCAAGACTGGCAACCTTCACTGCTTCTTTTTCTTCTTTCTTTGTTCTACAGATGCGCCGTAGCCCAACTAACATTACTATCATCAGGTTATGGGCCCAGAGCGTCGATTCTTTGCAGACGTCGCGCTTTACTAATTCTTTTATTTGCGTTCTACGAAGCTGTTCTTGCGAGAAGTTTTGCGTATCTTGTGGAGGTACAGTTGTTGTGGTGAAAGTAGGCAAAGCGTTCAGAGACCCCTTCTCTGGTAAGCCGACCTGCGCCTGTTCCGATCCCTGCATCTGTGCTTCAGCGCACAAGGAAGACCGCGCTATTTTCCTGCAAGTGTCTAGCAGGGGTTAACTGGTGAACGCTTATCGCGACAGCTACTAACCTCCCTGGGACGACACGTAGGGATTATAAAGCCCCTCGTTCTGAAGTGCGCAGAACAGGGTAGGTCGCGAAGAATTTCGTACCTCACCTGGAGAGAGTTACCAGGGTCCAGGGGTTCAACCCTTAGGGTAGCGGAGATAGTATCTCCCGTCAGTGCGCCCGCTTTTACGAAGTTAGTTTCCTTTCCGAGTGTGCTTCAGAGCTGCTCGTGAGTATACTCCAGGCGTCGAGAACCCGAACTCCGCCTGTGATTCGCGTACCAGACGCGTCTGGACGAGCGTTGAGACTTGGTTACACGGTCTCCGCTGGCGCCCTCGCTGTTAAGTGTTGAGTATAATCCACTCCAGCATCACCCACATAGTGTGACATCCGCTATCAGTCCAAAGCTGTACCGCCAAAACAGCCCTCTCGTCTATTCTGATAGCGATTCTAAGCATCGAGTCCCTCACTCTGCTTCATTTTCGTACCTTGTTTGTTCTAATTTCGGTTACTGAACTCGTTCTGGAACCATGTCAGACTCCGAAGTTGAGTCAGAAACCACTTCTGGTGTGAAGATCCCGCGCTTCCACGGTAAGCGGGGAGAAGATTACACCCTATGGAGGCACCGTCTACGTGCTGCATGTCGTATTAAAGGTGTCTGGAATGTCGTTATGTCAAGTTCGGAGGAGTCATCTAGTGGAATAATGACACAAGCGTCTGGTTCTAGTGCTACCCAGACACCCTCCCGTACACTCGCAAAGCGCGAAAAGGCATGTGCAATCATCATTTGTGCACTTGGTGATGCCCCGTTGCGTGTAGTTATGGATGTGGATGATGACCCCGGTCGCATGCTTCAACTACTTGATGCGCGATATGCCTCAAACAGGACAGTGTCTCGTATAGCCGTGCAGACTCAGCTGTTCAGAATGTCGTATAATGGCCAAAACATGTCCGAATTCGTGGACCAGTTTGCCTCTCTGTTCTCGCAGCTGGACCGCATGGGCAAAGATGCCGCCATACCAGAGTCTCACAAGGCACCTATGCTTCTGGCATCTATTGACCCCAACTGCTCATTGGAATCAACTGCAGCAGCACTGAGGACCAAGGAGATCTCGGAACTGACCTGGGACTATGTAGCAACAACCCTAATTGATGAATATAATGCTCGTCAAATGGGGTCAAGCAGTTCTGGTAGAGGGCGCAATCGCAAGAAGAACAAGAACAGGGGTGGTTCCCGTATTAGCGGACACAGCAAATTATCAAATGGTATTGAGAATGATGGTAACGCATCAGATTCAACCACTGTGAACGACCCCACTGGTCGTGCATATGCTGCTGGAAACAAAAATGGGTACCACTGCACCTTTTGTGACCGCGATGGACACACCCAGGACCGTTGTCACATGAATCCGGACAATCCTGACAACCATTTACCACAAGCTATCTTGGATCAGCTAAGGCTAAATGCAGTCGAAAAGCCTAAACGTTCCGCCAAGTCATCGCGGAAAGCATCCAAGGTTGAGATTGCTGGAGTCGCAGGTGAAAAGTCATCAGTGGTACCACCGGTTAATGAGTGCATTGACACATATGCAGACAGTGGCGCTACGTCTCATTTCTTTTGTTCGGTGTCGGCGTTCGTCCCAACCACAATGTTCGACATACCACCTAGGACAATTGAACTAGCTGACAACACCACGGTCACTGCCACGCAACAAGGAGATGTGGTATTACCGTTTGTGGATGTCAATCTTAGGTTGTCTAATGTGCTGCTCGTTCCGAATCTTGGATATAACCTAGTTTCTGTAGGGCGGTTGGCTGACAAAGGTATCCACTCACTGTTTTGTGATAAGGAAGTACGCCTACAACACGAAGATGGGTTTGAGGTCGGGCATGGGACTCGTCATCATCGCTCCCGTTTATACACCCTGCCAAACCCAATCGACCATACGGACACATCCACGGTGCTTGCTGCTACCGACGAGCGCACTAGTTCATTGTGGCACCGCCGACTGGCACATATGAATGAACATGACCTTCAAAGAGTTCATGCTCACGTCGACGGTGTACCAAACATCAAGGGCATGGAGGAGGTATGTCGACCATGCCGCCTTGCCAAGGCGCATAAACTGCCATTTCAGGGCAAGTTTGAACGAGCCAAGCAGGTTGGGGACGTGGTGCACTCGGACATTATCGGTCCGTTGGTGCCATCATTCCCCGACCGATTCCGGTATGCATCCGGATTTGTCGATGATCACTCACGATATGCAGTCCTTGGGTTCATGGTGCACAGAACTGAGATCAGCGAAGTGTTCTTGGGAGTAAAGCAGAAGCTCAAACAGCTTGGAGGAGAGCATGTGCTTATTCGAAAACTGCACTCTGACAACGCAGAAGAGTATATTGCTTTGCAACACAATCCCGACAATGGTCTTCAGGAGGTATCGTTTTCTCCTCCGTATACCCCACAACACAATGCTATTGCGGAGCGCATCAATCGCACTATGGGGGAAGCTGCCCGAGCTTTGCTGATTCAAGCAAGTTTACCAGACTGTTTGTGTGTGGCCATATGCACTGAAACATGTGATTTATATTCGCAATAGAGTGCCCCATTCCACCACTGGCGTGACCCCGTATGTGTTGGTCACTGACAATAGGCCTTCTTTGAAGTATATCAAAGTATTTGGATGTGCCGCATATGTATTAAAAATGAACCCGGGCACCAAGTTCGAGTCTCGTGCACTTGAGGGAGTGTACTTGCAGACTCTTGAGCATGGTGTTTACGAGGTCCTAATATCGGGTGACGACGATATTCCTCGAATAGTAAGGTCGCGTCATGTCACCTTTGATGAATCTAGGTTCCCTGGTGTACCGTATCTAAGCAATTATATGGATGACGAGAGTGCATCAGATGCGACTTATAGTTCTGAGGATGATGTAGGCTCCACCAGCTCTGAAGAATTTTATGTTGACGATGTTGCGGACGTCATTTCAGAATCCGAAAATGGCAGCATAGACCATTCTGGGGCACCTGTAAACGTGACTGCTAACTCTGCACCACCAGATATTGTTACTGATGACCACAATTCCGGCAACGAAGAGGGGTCAGAGAGTGATGCAGAGAACATTGAACAAGCAAATCTCGACTCTGAGTCACAGTCACGCTATCCTCGTCGCACTAGGCGTGCACCACAACGCTGGTGGCATATGGCTGGCGCGGCCAAATCGGAGGTTAAGGTTACCACGAGTGATGATCCCACACTCAAGGAAGCACTCTCCGCACCCCCAACTGAAAGAGAGCAATGGCTACATGCTATCGATGAGGAGTTCACATCCTTGGAAGACAAGGCTACATGGGTTGCGGATGACTCACCAAAGTCCGCGCCTCTACCAACGCATGTCATTCTGAAGGTGAAACGTGACGCAGACAACTCCGTTGACCGATTTCGAGCTCGAATAGTGGCTGGAGGCAACCACCAGACATATGGTCAGGACTACTTAGAGACGTACGCACCAGTCGTTTCGTTCAACTTGGTTCGCATGTTCTGTACCTGATGTTGTGCATGCAGATGTTTGTTGCACAGGTGGATATTAAAACCGCATTCCTGAACGGTGACCTCAAGGAAGACGTTTGGGTGATGTCACCGCGTGGCATTCCTGGTCTCAAGTCACGATGCTATAAACTGCTAAAGGCTATATATGGGCTTAAGCAGGCTCATCTGGCATGGCATACGAAGTTCAGCACAGACATTAAAGGCATAGGTTTTGAAGAATTACCCAGTGCACCATGTGTCTTCAGGCGCAAATTTGCCGGTAACACATACGCATACATCTTGGTATACGTAGATGACCTTCTTATATTTACGCCAACTGCTGAACAACGTTCCCACATAGTGGAGGAGCTCAAGTCTCTGTATGACCTACGTGTTGAGACTCGTATCAGAATGTATCTTGGTGTTGAATTAACCTGGAACATGGACTCCAATGGCCAACTGTTAGGTGTAAAACTAGCACAGCCGCTGTATGTCAGTGGCATGTTACGTCGGTTTGGACTGGAATGTAGCAAGTCTGCACGAAGCCCAATGGTAGAATCTTTCTTTTCCTCGCTTGATGTGGAGGAGGACAAGTCCCCATTTGAAGTCCAGTTGTATCAGCAGATGATCGGGTCTCTGCTGTACCTGGCATTACGGACACGTTTGGACATATTGGCACCGTACTTATCCTAGCGCGCTTTCAGAAAGCACCAACTCGGTATTGTCATCGAGCGGTGAAGCGCGTGCTAAGGTAATTACGTGGCACTACTCACCATGGACTTGTTTATCAACCTGGTAACCTGCTGCTCAATGGTTATGTAGACTCTGATTACGCTGGTGACACCACTGATCGCAAGTCTTTGTCTGGCTTTATGATCAAACTTGGGTCATGTGCTTGTTTCTACGGTGCGCGTAAGCAGGCGTCAGTGGCATTGTCTACAGGCGAGTCCGAGTATTACGCATTAGTGATGGCAAGTCAAGAGCTAATGTGGATATCTCGAGTACTTGAGGAATGTGGAATACCGGTTAATGAGAGTACTCCACTACGCTCAGACAACCAGTGTGCGATTGAATGGGCCATTGGTGAGCGTTGCCCCTCCGGACGTGCCAAACACATTGACGTGAAGATACACTTTATCCGAGACTTGGTCAAAAGCAAGGTGATAACTGTGGAATATGTGGCAAGTGAGGACAATGATGCTGACATACTCACTAAACCACTTAGTCCTGCTATGGCACAGTTGATCATGGATAGGGTTGGTCTGACCCAGGAACTCGAGGAGGAGGTGTTTGATGTTAGCACGTAGTCGAAGTGCCGGGTAGTACTGGGACATCATGGTGCAACAACTTGAAAACAAAGTTTCATATAACGGAGGGCTGTTTGTTGGGACCTGCTTTACAAAAGCACATATGCGTGTG